>JAHDVE020008834.1:0-89970 GCA_022606495.2 Halesus radiatus | reverse complement strand
ACATACAACAGGCAACATACTTTCAGATTACTCAGTTGAGAGATAACCTCCCATAAAAAAAACCGATAACACCGAAAAACGTCGATAAGAGGGTTGAACCAAAAGCACTACGTGAGTTGAAAAATTCAAGAAAAGCGGTATTTAAAAAAATATATTGTATTGACGAATAAATTTTCTATATCGATTTAAAATTCCGCTAAAACAGAAGTTGACTGTGACGTCACGCCTGTCAACCTCAGCTCTAAGCGAACCATGTGACAGTAGGTGATGTTAGCGGCCAGTAAATTGCGTAGGCGGAACCTACGTCATATTAGCCAAATACGAACAGTTCAGTTATTTTCGATTTTAGATCGTATTTTAAAGCAATTTTAATGCAAACATTAAAAATATTCATTTTTACTCAGACCATCAGAGTCAGAAAACTTAATACAAATTACAAACTATTTTTGAAGTACCTATCATTTTCACTACTGTATTGTACATTATACAGTCAGTAAGAAAGTAATACCAACGGAATGAGTTTTTTTTTACCGAAGTTTTTTTTTACCGAATCTTCGTTATCTAAGTCATGAAAACGGCGCTATACAAATCATCCAACAATTATTATTATTATTATTACAATGTGGTTTATTATATAAATATTAAAAAAAACTAAGAGTTCAATTAGAAAATGTTTGAGAAATATTTTCTTATTTAACTCTAGGGGTGATATTAGTAAATACTCTTGAATGATAATACTTCCAGCTCCTGGCATTTTATGGCAACACACTACACTAGCGCCCTCTAGCTCTACAGGTAGTGTAGTGACACTAGCGCCCTCTTATTTTCTCTGAAATTATCCATAATTAGCTGACCTACAAATGATGTCAGTTCTTTTTTGCTGATGTATATATATATATTTTTTTTTTTTTTAAAGAGGCTATTGGAATTGTAATAATATTTAAAGACTTACTGCTCGCGCACTATCTAAATTGTTTACAAAGAAAATGTATATATATATGTACATTTTTTTTTTTTTAATCTGGAAGCCTATAGCTGTACCGCTAGAGGTGGTAATGAAACATGCCAGTATTTTGACAAAAATACGCATGTATTCAAATACCACAGACAACAAAACATATTTTTTTAAATTTCGCTTTCTATAATTTATTAAGAATATATCTTAAAATGTACAGAAAACCCCGAATTCGCCAACACGCGCCGCTAGGGCCGCTGGCGTAGCATGTTCTTATCTCAATGTATGGTAAATGACATGAGCTTCACGTATTATTATATTTCTACGGAATTTGCTAGTAGTAACTAAACGGTGATGTGAAACTTTTTTTAATAATATCATCTTATTATCCAACTCTGGGTGGATAATGAACGATTATAATGTCACAGTTTACGGGTTTTCTTCAGCTTAATATATCTCGAGTAGTGGGACTATGGCATCCCCAAAATTGGTATCTTGTGAGGCTGAAGTAAGCGAAGATCGAACGAAACGGGGAAAACAAATATTGGGAAGTACCAGCCTATTCAGATCTGGTAACTAAAAGAGGCAAAAGGTTATTTTTATATTGTAGGATGGTTAAATGTGTTTGACCATTTAAAGACAGTTTCTGAAACAGTTTTCCGTGTGAATGTCAGAGCTGGCACTGATGATTGAGGCGGTGCGGTGGGCCCACGCAGGCGCAGGGGGGACTAAGTGGAGTAGTAAAGTTGGTATTTGAACAACACCGGGAAAGAAGATGGCATTTTGCTTTGTATCCAGCTCGCTCGTGAGACACGCTTCACGAGTGGCGGCTTATAACGCCTAAATATTGCAAAAAAGTCATTTTAATGAAGAAGGAGAAAAATACGAAATGTTTTTTTTTACATGAAATAGGCGGCCCTCGGGAAAATAATTTGCCTCTTGGCCTATGTCATCTTCGGGAATGCAGTGTGGAGAGTTTTCTTAGGAATAGGATGGAGAGGAAGTTCTGGGAAGGGAAAATCCAAGAGGAGTGGGTAGGAATCTGGGGGTCAGCCTGTCCAGGATTGGCGGATGCACAAAAATCCACCCCTCCCACTGCAGTGCAAGACAGTTTTGAAGTGTAGTTTTTTATTCTTTCTTTTCTTTTTTAATTTTGGTGCAGTTTTTTGTTTTTCAAAACTTAACTGCTTTTCATGTGTAACTTAACTTTAGTGCAAGTTTTCTATTTTTTATTTTTCTTATGTGATTTTAAAATTATGTATCTGTATAAAAAAAGCCCTATGAGCGTTTGAAAAATAAATTAATACTGTAATGTGTTTTACACCTGTGTGACTATTATAAGTAACTAAATATGTAAAAGCCTTGACCTATGGCAGAATTTTTGGTAATCCAATAAATGGTTCCCGGGCCATGGTACTCATACCCGCCTTCAAAAATTATGATCCATAAAGCAAAAGTCCATCATTAGTGAACATTTATTCCGCAATTATTAATATTATAATTTCGTATTTTCCTTCATAAACTATGTAGATTTTAAGTATCCATTTGAATGAAAATAAGACAAGACTCCATTTAGTTTCATTCGCTTTTATGGATGGTCGTCTTATAACATGTATAATGTTCTACCAATCGGGATTACTTCAAGATGTGTTCGGGAACTTCAATGATACTCGGTTTGTTTGAGATTACAAGTAAGTTTACAATTAAGTAAGTTAATAATTACAATTATCGTTTTTACAATGGATTAGTTTAAAGCTACAAGCAGCCGTTCTATTCAAAGATTTAAATCGATCTGCCCAATAGCTGAGCTGCTGCTAGCTCTCCTGGCTATCGTTCTGCGATCCTCTTAACCGTTGGGGCTAAACCCGTAACGACTGACATCCATTTAAAACACCCAACGCTACAATATTTTTTCTATAAATAGTGTTCAAACTACATATTACATACCTATGTATATATGTGGGATAGGAACATACGGAATGCTACAAGCAGTCGAAATTGAAAATACAAGAGCGGCAATATTGTTTTTTTTTTCTATACGAACTGTGCAGTCACCGCTTAAAGCGTTCGATATTGGCTGCTTATTATAGCAGTCGGTATAATCCTAGTCATAATGCCTTTAAATATCACAAATATATTCGCATGTAAAATATTATTTAAGCATTTGCAACCCCAAAACTTAAATAAAATGGTATTCTACATAGCACACAAAAAATATGGATTTTCGTATTCCATGTGGCGTTCAAACAAATATTACTATTTTACAAAAAATTACAGCGCTTCACTCATTATATTCCACAACGAGGTTTGATATATGGGTTACCTAAATACTAATTTTCGGCCAAAAAATATTTACTGTCCTTACTGAAAAATAAACACACAAAAACTCTTTGAAATTTAATGAATTTCTCTAAAAAAAAAAAATTCTTATATTCAGCGTAACCATGCTCAAAAGTCATAAAACATTTTTAAGGCCCGTTCCCTTATTCAAGGCCATAATATCCCAAATGATATGAGAAATATACTGTAATTACTCTCCGCTTTACCACAGTAGTGTAAATTTTTTTCGTTGGTAATTACGTAATAATTTTTTATGAACGTATTATAAAAAGATAGCGTGGCGTTTCAACCAAACGAACGTGAATCTCGCTTTCGTCAATGAAATGGAAAGTGTTACAGTGATAAAATGATTTGACTATAATGTTAATACGCGAATGAGTGCGAAGGAAGATGCGATGGCACATTGGTCAGAGCGAGAAAACACATGCGAAAAACGATTACTTTAAGAAACGTGAGATTCTTAGATGAAACGAAAAAACAAGATCAACGCATCAACTCAATGCCATAATCATCAATTTGTATTGAGCGTTCATAATAGGGCAGAAATTATTTTATAAATGCCGTTTTGTAGTTTGCGTGTGATCCATGTAACAAAATTTAGAAAAAATATGTGCGTTAAGTCAGAAGATGATTGCCGACGTTTTAGATTTTTTTCGAATTTAATTAACGAAACCAGGGGCCCGATTCCGGTTCTTTTTAAGGATAAAATTTTGCTTAAAGGGGAGGGTTATTATTTATTAGTTCAAAATAATGATAATATTATTGTGCAATACAATAAACCTGGTGTTTTTAAAGAGAAAAATATTTATTACGTTTTTTTTTAATTTGCATTGGCTTAGCATTTATCAAAATATAATCAGAAATATGACACATTTCTGTCCGTTCTGCGTATGTTTTACAAAAGTATTTAAAAAATTGAATATTCTTTAAAAAATGCTTTGAAGCTTTTTCTGTAACTTGTCGATAAGATAAATTAAAAAAAAAGAACAGTGTGTAGTTTAATTTTTTCATGAAGACTACGTAATTTTAATGTTTTTTTTTTTGAAATGCGATTACAAACCTTTGGTTACGTTTATTTACAAAAATGCAACGATAAAGGATTAAAAATACTTTTCTCCACTTTAAAAATCATATTTGTATTTTAAATATTTTGTAAAACATACAATGGGACGGTCAGAAATATTACTTTTTATATTTTGATAAATGCTAAGCCTATGTTAATTTATAAAATATTTAAAAAATATATTTTTTCTATTTAAAAACATTATATTTATCGTATTACATAATAATACTATCTTCATTTTGAATTAATAAATAATTACACTCTGACGTCTCTCTCCCCTTAACTGTAGTTCAGATTTCATCTTAATGACAATACAGTGTAATTAACAAATTTAGGTGCATCACACACGGGTACTTAACACGCGTACTTTAATATTTATTATTATCGTTTGTTTTTTTACCACTTTTATAAAAAAAAATTATCTTAGTATATTCTTTATCTCATACATTTTGTGTGAACTTATATTTATTTTCAAAATATATAAAGAACTTAGTATTTCTGTTATTGTTTATTTTACACGTGCAGTAAATTATATATTCCAGAATTAAATGGCTCTTTCTGACATTTCGGGCTTACGGCATTGTTACTTTAAAAACATCCCAATTTCGTTAATTCGGTTGATTTAATAGCATCATTATGCTACAAATGACTAATTAACAATGTTTAGAATAATATTAAATTTTTCTTTTGTAAAAACTAAACTAAATATTCAGAGTGGTAGATACTTTAACTATTGCCCCGGTGAAATACCACCATTCAGAATCGAATCATTGCGTGAAATGACTTTAGCCGTGTTTGGTGACCAGATCTGAATAGCCAGGTACTTCCCCACCTTCCTCTTTCCAATATCGTTCCTCTCCCCACTACCTTCAGCCTCAAAACATGCTGCAATTAGGAATGCCACAGTCCCACTGGCTCCAGGTGGTTGGGAGTAGCCGAGACTCTTGTGCGGCATACGCAATAAAAAATAACTAATTATGTCAAATATCGATATTTTTAAAGAATGTCATTCGCTGAATGACAGCTGTCATCCGAGAGAACCGCAGTTAAGGGAAAAGTCTTTAAGTCTAAGGATAAGGAAAATATCGTCTCCTTAGAAATAATCGAAATCGGGCCCCAAATGTAAGAAGTACTCACAAATATACTAAAGTTTAAACCATCCCGTGCATCTACGAGTATTTCAAATCTCATAAAGATGATTTTGTTTCTATTATTTTCTCTTTGTCAAAAAAGAAAGACAAGCTTTCACAAGCTGTGAATAACCAGACAATATTTGAAATCTTCCTGCTGCTGTAATTATACGATAAAAATGTTTCCCGTGCAATTTTATGGAGGACTTATCTAGCAAAGGATTGAACCCCCAACGCCTCATGGGAACCCGACGCTTTGGGTCACTCGGTTATAAAACGGTCTTGAAAAAACTTATACAGGCAATGATGCGGTACCTAGTTTAATTAAATTAATACTTCGTATTTTTTTGAAATATAATTGATTATTTCCTTCCGATTCACATATCGAACGACGTTGGACCTTTACCATATTGAATTTATCTCGCACAATTGAAAAAATCTTGGAGACAACAACGTCCAGTCAAGCCAAAAACCCGGAGGTTATTTTATTTTTTTTATTTGAGGTTGTCTCCTTCAACGAAATTTCAAGTTATTCACAAATGAATCATATTAATTAGAGCAGGCTGAAGACAGAACCTTTTGATAATTTTGAAAACATCGAATATTACTAAAGAAGTTGACATTTTAGGAGAATCTCACCGGCTTCACGGTACATAAAATGACTGGCGCAGCAGTATGCGGTACTGCCATTTGAATTCTGTAGTCATAAGTTTTTTAAGAAGTCAATTTACCCAAGTTCATTTTGACAGCTTATGACTTTGTCATTTTTGGAGATTTCAAAAACTATTTATTCTGTCGTTAAAATAAAATTACGAAACCACTATATTGTCCATTAATAATATAACAAAACAGAAAAAATATGTGTACAGAGAAAAAATCTTTAGACTTACACTACAAATTTTAAAATAATCAGGAATAAAATACCAGCCCCCTTGAGAACGGTGTCTTGTTAGCTGTTATGAATATTTTTAGAGTTTCCAAGTCAAATAGTATTTGATAACCAAGCTCGCTGAAGCCTTCGCGCAGAAAATTATTTTTATTTATTTTAATGCTCGAGTTGTTTCAATTTTTTATTTATTTTAAATCAAATTTAGTAATGTTATTATTAAGTTCTGCAAGTATTTTTAGTTTTTTTTTTTTAATGTTGTGACAGCTGTTTCGGCGTTTAAGGCCATTTTTAACTGTCAACAGTCGACAGTTCGAAAATGGCCTTAAACGCCGAAACTGCTGTCACAATAATAAAAAAAAACTAAAAATACTCGCATTACTTAATAATAACATTATTAAATTTGATTTAAATTAAAGTAAAAATAAAAATAACTGGAGTTCTACAAATTAAACACAAAAACAATTAATAAGCTGTTTCAACATCCGTCTGCACAAGCTACAAATTAATCAATAATGCTGCCCTACAACTCTAACAAAAATACATTTTCTATCAATTTTCATGTTTTAATTTCTAATTTACATTCGTCAAATAAGTGGCGTGCATTGCTCTATGAACAAGGGTAGGCTTTACTTAGTTTTTTGACTTTCGAACAGTCACAATCTTTTCTAAAATTATTGTATGATATACCGACTACATTACTATATTGTGTAGTAGTGGGAATACTCAAAAAACATAATCAATTGATTAAACGATGGAAAAATGAATAAGTAATTTAACAATACATTCGTAAATGTTAATTTTAAACAAAAATAGCCTAGCGGGAGTGTTGGAAACTAAAAAAAATGTCAATTTATGATTTTTTTTTTCAAATCTTTGGATGGGGACAACATTATATTCCTGATTTAAAAACACACAACATTTTTTCACTGTGCAAAAATTACTAGCACTGCAATCTTAGTATTCGACGGTCGTTAGTACAGGTAGAATGGGGATGTGCAGCTTCGCATTATATATCTAGCTAAAAAAATAGATTGAGGAAGTCAAATGTCATAAATCAGGATGCAAATAAAAGTAGACATTTGTCAAATAAAAACAATAAGTTAATCAATGTAGAACGATTGGGACATAAAAATATTCACAAATTTATGGATAAGATACATTTTGATCGGGGATTTTCTTTTTTCTTTCCTTTTTCGAGTGTTGAGAGCTATTAGATCATATTAAATAAGGGATAGAAATATTTCACGAAACCATAACATTAAATGCAATTTAAACACGAGTTGAGTTTAAATTAATATTCAAATGCAGAAATTTCACACGGCTTAGCATCTCTAGCCTCAGTCAGAAGTGTTCGACCATTGGGTTCACTGACTGTTTTTGTCATTTAGAGAGTATGTCACGTGTAAGAATATTAAATCAGAAATATATGAGGCGAAGGTGAGGGGAAACCGAAGCCGGAAGCGGCCTCAGAAAGCTATCTTTAAGTGAACGTGTAAATGTCACGTCAGAGATGGGTCTAAATACGGACTCAGAACATTTTATTTCTAGACATTTCATCTCTGCCTTTCACGGGAGCAACGTGTGATGCAATGCACCGACACGTGTTTACGCAAAACCTTCTAATGTAAATGCCTACACGTTGACAGCGCCTCTAGCGGTAGATGCACATTATAGTCGTTCTGTTAGAATTCATGCATTAGGAAATAAATAGTTTTGCATTTTCAATAACGTCTATTTCTTTTAAATGAAAAAAATATTTTCTTCAATAAAAGCGAATTTACTTTGTGGTGTCGTCATTCATAAAATTAATTAGAAAAAAAATTAGAACTCAGAAAAAGTGTTAATCGTCTATTAAATATTATTAACAATAAAAAAAATTATAGGTATCTCTTTATTTTTTTTCTAATTAATTCTTGTATTTAATATAATTTTTAATAACTAATAATATAATTTTTAATAATTATTAATAAATATTAAAATTTTATTATAGGTACCCTGATATTTTCTTGGTTTTATTTATGTCCAAAATAAACGTAATTTATTTTTTATGTTTCTAATACAAATTTATTGTTCAAAATTATATAATAACTTTTTGTCAACTATTTGTACACTTATAATTAATTACTTACTTTCAACACTTATTGTTTATAATTTGTCTATTAAGAATAGACAAATAATAAACATATAAAAAGAGTAATACAAAAAATGTTACTTTTATTATTTCTCTACGCTTCTCATTTTTTTTAGTATACTGTATGTACTGATGAGGATACCGAAACATGTTGATATTTATATATTAAACATCCGTGTACACAAAAAATTTCTTATTATTTTTAATAACTAATAACTAATAATAATTAAAAAACAGAAAAGCACAAATTTTCCTCCTTTGCATTTTTTTTACTCCGGGGCACATTCTGCTCAAATGTCCATTGATTGAACGTGTACAATAGGGTGGACCGTCAATCTATGAAGGATTTTTGAAAAAGATATTGTTCCCTGAGAGATTCCAAAAGTAGCGTGATAGACAATATAGATTATAACCTCATTTTGTTGCCATTGAATAGTACTTTTGGTGAAATGACTTAGTGAAATCTTTCTGAACACATATTGTGCTAATTTGTGCTGATTGTTCGGGATGAAAAAAAACATTAAAATAAATACTGAGGTGGTCAGCACTCCGCACTCGCAAACTTATTGCGAGCTATAGCCTGCAGGGTAAAAGTTGTCCCAAAGATAGCCAATCTCCAGTAGGAGAAGACGCCAGAAGAGGAAAATAATAGTTAGTCAAACCGAAGAGGGAGAATAAAATAAAATGCCTGTTGTACGGGGGCAAAAGTGGTATCGAATATGTATTTTTAATATCGCTTGTACCTAATGTATCGGATTGCATGCACACAGGTAGCTGATGTATTTAGCTGCACGGAACGTAGACACAAGAAGTCTACAATGTCATAATCAATCTCCAATGAGTATTTTTTTTTATCAAATATCACAAATAATATTACATAATAAGAGAATTTATAGGTAAAGATGTTCCCGACTTCTACGCTAGCTTTGGCTGTATTATAGCAAGTAGTCTACTTCAGTTTGTGACAATATAAAATGAGCTATTTTGTGTATATATATATAGTACCTATACATGGGATTATATAATCGTTTAAAGGAATAAAAAAAACTTATCCTTATCACAATCTAATGTAAAATCAAATAAATTTAATTTAAGCGATGCATTAAAAACATATAATAGATTCAAACAATAAAGACAAGAATTTTTTTTAACTCATACTCTCACAGTTCAATATAAAAACAACACGAAACAGTAAATACAAATAATAATAATCAATATTGAATGTAACCTAATCAAACAAAAATAATGAAATATCCATGTGTGCTATTTCATAGCTCATCATTTCTGTTAGCATAAGCAAATTATTTACACCTCTATTGCTATATTTCGTATCTCAATAATGGACGCCAACAAAGAAATAAATAAAACACAATAAAATTGCAACATTTTAGACCCTTGCCGTATCCTAATACGTAAGTCCCGGCCTGACGTACAACGTTAGAACGTTTGCGTATTGTTTTGAGGCAAAGTGGAGCGCGGGCGACAGTAAGGCACTAAGGAGAACCTTGAGACAGTAGTGGTACCTCGACCACACTTTCCTGATAGCCTTAAGCGTGATTCGCGGTACAATATTAGGTACACAAAGCAGAACAAAGCTGAACTCAAACAGTACCACTAATTAAAAATAGTCCATTCTCTTTCTTGCACATGCAGTTTATAACAATAAAGCTAGGCTCAAATACTCAACACGGTACTAGCCACTGTTCTTGGAGAACGACTTTACGTTTTGCTTTACGCAATTGCTAAATGCTCTTGAGTAAAGACTAATGACCAGGAAAGGAACACCCGGATTTGTATTATTTATCACATTTGGTATGTAGTAACTAATCTTTTCTTATATTTTCACTGTAGCAACTCGTAATCTAATGCACCATTCACTCATTTTACATTCCAAGTGTTTATTTTTGTTTTTTTTCTCAAATATTGATAGTGTTATTTTTTTAATTAACCCCATTATAATAGCAATCACGACCAAATCTTTAACGCCTCGGTAGAGATACATCCCTTACAGTAATTTTATCCACAGAGCAAATAATACATAGAGATGCCCTAACTCGCGAGAGGAAGAAACCAAAATTAAGGGGGACAAGGGGCGAGATAGGCGCCCCGTCAATTTAATCAAAACAACAAATAAGTTTTAAAAAGTTCGACTTGTCTACAAAAAGAGAATATTGTGTTAAAATTGCTTATCGCAGTCAATACCACGCGAAACAAATGTGGACGGCACTCTACTAGGCTGGTGACAAAGTTGATGTCATGTGACCTTTACCGCCGGGCCGTCAAAAGTGTAAGTAAGCGCAGGTTGATCCATTCTGACGTCAGTGGCTCTACAATATTTCTGATTAGTTGTTTTTCTTAATGTTACTATAAAGTATGGAAGAGGAGAGTTGGTAGTGGTCACAGTGGGATGCTGAGCACATTCAGTCATTCCAATATCGGACGTCACTCGATTCACCACAGATGTGCCTCCGGAAAACTGGTGAGGACATTATTTTACAATGTGTTCCGTAGTTGTATTTGTCAACAGTCACACAATAGTTCAGAGTCCTTAAGTTGTGATCGACATCGCTGCAGTGCTTCAAGAAGTTCTGCAGCGAATGTCGTGCGATCATCGACAAATAATAAAATGGATACTTGGGTTAGTAATTCTGTAAAAAAATGTTTTTTATATTTCTTGATTTAATTTTTTTTTTCACTTTCTTTCTCATTTTATTTTATTTATGTTTAGAGATTTTATGTAGCTTTTACTTCATTAAATTTTTATGGGCATTGCTGAAAACCAGCTGAACTCCGGGCTCCGGGATGTATAGCTGAGTAGTGACTTTTTTGTCAATTATTACTATAACTATATAATATTTTATTTTATTTGGAAAACCGACAGTTTATAGTAATTAGTACGGATGGTAAATATATTTAAAATATGAACTAATAATAGGTTTTCACTTATATTTAAATTATTAAATTTAAAAAAAAAAAGAACAAAAGTTACGAGGTTAGCCTATAAGGTTAGGTTGATGGAAGGGAGGGGAAGGGAAATGATCTAGTCTGTGTAGAGTAATATGTATTGTGTGAATGTTATTTATTGATTTTAGGTTTGAAATTATAAGGGGCTGACTTGAATAAGTCGAACTCACTGTATGAAGTGTTAAAAATGTGTGAAGCGCGGTGAATAAAGGGGTTTTGTTTTGAGTATGTTAAAATGAAATATGTGAAATAACAGCTCATTGACAAATAAATATTTTTTTATATGATTATTTTTATTTATTATTATTATAAACAGCGTCTGTGACTGCACCGGATGCAGTTTGGTGACACCTGCTTCTTTCGCGGATGCAACACTAGCAATTTAGTAGGTGGATCCAAAACAAGGTCTTTTAGACCCCATTTGTGCATCATAATACGCGAATATGGAATAAATAAATATAAAAGATGAGGTGAGGTTTAATGTTCATGGTATCGGCAGCCTTTCCGTGGGGGTCACCAGCGGAAAGCCGCATCCGCTCGCTATCATTTCCCCGTTCCGATGACGCTCGCAAATTTTCCGTCCTCTGACCAGAAAAACCTTCAGAGTCCGCAATCCGCCGTCTGACGGATCCGACACGAGCGCGCGGAACGGCTCGATATCCGCGAAAGGCGGCCGCGGCGGCTGTGCGGACCGCAGCGTCTGGCCGCGGGAGCGCGAGCCCTCCGCCCGCAGTTCAGCAGTCTCCGGTCTCCGGTCTTCAGACTTCAGTACCCGCTCAGAGTCCGACGCGCGCCGACGCGGCAAGCGACTGCCACAGCCCATTTACGTTAAATCTGTAAATCTCGCCGAAAAGTGTCCGTCGGCCTATTGACGGTCACATTCTGAGATCTGCCGAAAGACGAGGTTCTGTCAGTGATGTAATCAAACTAGTGTCTTTTCGTAACATTTAAACGGAGTAAGTCCAAAGACATGTTTTTATTTTACAAGCAATGCTGTCAAACGTTGTAAGCGCGACTACTATGTTGCTATTTAAGTGAATATATTTTTGACGTATGCGTAATATGTTGAGTGTTTTGAAATAATATCAGAAAGTATATTACGTTAATACCTATCACACCTCCTTTAGGTCCCGAAGTTACAAACCACGAAGGTTGCGTAATTTCACCGAAGTGACGAGTAAAGAAAACCAATCTACTTAATTTGATATGTATGTATATAATATTAAATATGCAATGTTTTGTTGTATATCCACATAAATTACCTAAGCTAGAGGAATCAGACGAAGTGTGCAGCTAGTGGATGTACCTGACCAAAAAACTTGTTTACAAATTGACGTAAAGCAATTCTTTTAATATTAAGAAAGTTGCCCTCACTCCTCGAATTTCATTCATGCAAATTCCTCATAATGTCTGCGAGCGAGAACGGGCCTTTAAGGTGGAATAATTAAATCTTTGGATTATAAATAAGACAAAAATGGTTACTAGTTTATGCAGATTTCTGGCTATCGATTTTCAAGTTAGCGGGAGATTTAAAAACGAATACTAAATTCAGTTACGTTATTAGAACATTGCAACCTTATCATTACATTAGTTATCAAATAAATAAATAGTGGCGGAGGCGTTAATAGTGGTTCTACTCCGAGAGTGTCGTATTAATTTTAATCAGTATTTTGAAGAAATCACTGTAAAGTTGCAAAGGTTAGTTTGCTACAATGGCGGCATTTGGCGGCAATTCCTTCGCGACACAATTAAATCCATTAAAGGTCTCCGCCGGGCGCAGCTCAACACGTCCAATGCCGGGTACGAATGGGTTAATTATTTACATGACTCACTTGACACGTTGGTGGCCAATGACCAATAAATATAACTATTCCAGGCTTAATAGCTTTTTGAGATTATCATTAGGTTATTATTATAATGATTATAATTCCCTGCAAATTATGAACATGGATTTATTCAAATTGATAATCGACTCTCTCTGTACCTGTATTTTATTGCACTGCTAAGAAAAACTGTTTTCTTCCTTTCCTAAGAACAAGAATTTGCGTTTGTTTGTTTGCTTTGAATAATTTCAAATAATGAAAGGTTCAAAGAATGAAAGGTTGGTTTACCTGTGTAAGAATATTACTAAGAAGATGGAAATTAACAAACAGCTGATAGATGTTGACAAGTCCAAGTGACAATAAATGCCATATCCTTTGCACATTTCTCGCTCGCTGTGTTATTTCGTACATGCAATCACAATTTGCACTCCTTTGCAAGAACTCAAATTGAAAAACGCTTTTTTTTTTAATTCTACGATTAACGAAATGATTTATTAACATTTTTTAAAGGTCGAGGTTGAAATTAGGAAATGACAATTGAAGTAAGAACCCCTTGTGAAATTTAAGTGCCAAAAATAGAATAAGGTTTGAAAAAAATATTACCAATGACATCAAATTATTTACTTTTTGACGGTAAAAATCAAACGTCACATTGAAAGTTCTCTATTTTTCTTACCCGAGTGGTCTTAACCTTGCCTACCAAGATTTATGATAGCATTGGGTAGGGGCATGTAGTGGCCAAAGCGTTTGCCAACCAATGTAGTCTACGGCTTGTAAGGAATCCGCGGAAGCACGTACCGCGCCTTGGGCCGAAATCAGTATGCTAAAATATGTTTTGTGCTGTCGATACAATGCTGAATACAGAAATGTCACCTCACAGATAGGCACAACACGCTGTCTTCGCACCAGACATGGAAATCGTTTAAGTCCAAGTGGCTTCTCATTATTTTCGATAGTCTCTTTGACGAATTTACCGTGTCCCGCTAACTCAAGTGTTTTGTGCTGTCGATACAATGCTGAATACAGAAATGTCACCTCACAGATAGGCACAACACGCTGTCTTCGCACCAGACATGGAAATCGTTTAAGTCCAAGTGGCTTCTCATTATTTTCGATAGTCTCTTTGACGAATTTACCGTGTCCCGCTAACTCAAGTGTTTTGTGCTGTCGATACAATGCTGAATACAGAAATGTCACCTCACAGATAGGCACAACACGCTGTCTTCGCACCAGACATGGAAATCGTTTAAGTCCAAGTGGCTTCTCATTATTTTCGATAGTCTCTTTGACGAATTTACGTTCGCAAACCAATGTATCAATACATCTACAAGTATTAATGATAGAAGATATCACATTTCCTCACTTTCCTATTGTTTCATTGACTACGATCGCGTTCGCGAACCAATGTATCAATACATCTACAAGTATTAATGATAGAGGACAGCACATTTCCTCACTTTCTTATTGTTTTATTGACTAAGATCGCGTTCGCGAACCAATGTATCAATACATCTACAAGTATTAATGATAGAAGATATCACATTTCCTCACTTTCCTATTGTTTCATTGACTACGATCGCGTTCGCGAACCAATGTATCAATACATCTACAAGTATTAATGATAGAGGACAGCACATTTCCTCATTTTCTTATTGTTTTATTGACTAAGATCGCGTTCGCGAACCAATATATCAATACATCTACAAGTATTAATGATAGAGGATAGCACATTTCCTCACTTTCCTATTGTTTTATTGACTACGATCGCGTTCGCGAAACAATGTATCAATACATCTACAAGTATTAATGATAGATGATAACACATTTTCACACTTTTCATGAAGTGAAGTAGATAAATGAAAAACGTAAAAACTTTTTAGATGGATGATAATGATACAAAAATCGTGCCAGCATCTAATTCCAATATTCTTCGATTTTAACGCGAATCTTGACTTAACTGGGATTTCTTAATGGGGAATGTTCTCCGAGGTGTGAGCATCTCGTTTCCGATAAGTGAACCTCTGCAAATATGAATGAAGCACTAATAGCTCTACTATACCCGAGAACCCGAAAAACGATCAGTTGTTGATCAATGTTGTATTGCATTTGAAATCATTCCATGCTGATCTTGTTGGAGCTTACTCGGAGCTCTAACGTATTGTAGAAAGAAAAGAAAGCAAGGAAGACCGTAATTTCTATATCATCTGAACAGCCGAAATCTTATTTTTTGCATTAACTCCACACAGGAAGCCCTGAGGAAAATTATTTCCCTCAAGGCTTATGTCATATTTGAGGATGGTGTGTTGAGGTTCTTTTTGAGGAGATGAAGGAGTGAACAAAGAGGCCCATGTTGTAGGAGGGAGGAAACACAGAGGCCGGAAAATCATTCCACAGCCGGGCTGTTGAACCCAAGAACGAGTCGTAGAAACGACCCATTCTTATGTGACAAATTTCAACCATGTTCAAATGTTGGACGCGCGTTTGACGTATTTCCCAACTATCCGCCGGTGCCGAAGGAATCAATGACGCTCATTCCTCAGACTAATTTCCATCGAAATACCGGTAAAACAAGGATGGCATTCTCACCTGACGCCTGTGCTCCAAAGATTGCATTGAAATACCGGTAAAACAAGGATGGCATTCTCACCTGACGCCTGTGCTCCAAAGATTGCATTGAAATACCGGTAAAACAAGGATGGCATTCTCACCTGACGCCTGTGCTCCAAAGATTGCATTGAAATACCGGTAAAACAAGGATGGCATTTTCACCTGACGCCTGTGCTCCAAAGATTGCATTGAAATACCGGTAAAACAAGGATGGCATTCTCACCTGACGCCTGTTCTCCAAAGATTACCATCTTGTTGTTAAGATAGGGGAATCTGTCTAACAGACCATCCGTTTCTGCGCAGAATCAAGGGTTTTTTTCAGATATTTTGGGGCTCCAGATCAGAGGTGGCTACCAAAACAGTAGGGCGCACTTGCAATTTGTAGGCTCAGCAGTTGTGTACTATTAAAGTATTTGCAGGCCCTATACAGTAGTCATAGATCATTACCACTCTCCCCTTTAAACTTACATAAATAATTGAAGAAGATAATACTAACAACTCTCCAGGAAAATGTGAAATAGACGAATATACAGAAAAAAAGGTAATGGTTGCGAGTGCGATTCGAACTGAGATTCTCTATTCTTGCCTAGACAATTAATTCTACCAATTGAGCTATCGAGACCTAGACATATTCGGTCAGTTTTATCCATCTCATAGAGAGCTATAAATGTCTTTGAGAATCACTAATATTGTCATCAGCTACTTCTTATATTTGAAGAGCTGAATTCGAAACTCAGACCGAACTATTTAAATAACCTCTGTATTTTCTGTATATTCGTTTATTTCACATTTTCATTGAAAATTGTTTATATTATCTTCTTGAATTAATCAATATTACAATCAGGTTTACAAGCTTCAATGAATTCATCCTAACAAATTGAATAACGCAAATAAGTTTGACAGCAGAAAAAATCATAAATTGAATCCTTGAAAAAAAAAAAAAATGAACCGAAATCATTATTCGTTAGCCGAAAACTACCATATACCTTTTGAAAGCCAAATTAATGAAAAAAATGACTGTCTTTCAGTGAGTTTTAGGTTATAAATCATTAACTGATTACAAAAACGAAACATTTTAACTAATAATATGAGATAAGTTTGACCATAGAAATGATCACAATAGTTTAAGACCTTCTAAAAAATAATCAACACAAATTATAACAAGTTAAAAGCCTTTCAAAAGTGCGGATGTGGCTGTGTTATTTGTCCCTGTGACAAAGCACGATAAAATCCATAAGCATGTTCTGGTTCACAATAAAAAAATAATTATGCTTCTCGGTATTTGGAAACTATTGTGCCTCGAATAAACAAAAAATAATACGACAACCGAATTAATGGCGTGATAATTGTTGAATTGAGTTTTTAATCACGTTATAAGCCCGCCAGGTACAGCGCATAGTGCAAGGCGCAGATCTAATTTATTTACAAGGTAAAATCCGGAAATTCTAACCAAGAGCAATAACAGACAATGGGTACACAAAGCACTCATTCAAATAGAATATTTTCATGGATTAATCAATTCGTATGAACTCGCGCAATAATTAATACTTTGATTGATTTAAATTGCGTTTGATCGGTTGTAATAAATCCTTTTAGAGTGGTTTTACAACTCAATCAGTACCTTCATCGTCGCAGTTCGCGGATATATAAATTCAAGTTCAAAATAATAATGGACTACGTTTTTGTGGAGTTAAATATTGCGCATTCTTATCTACTAGGGCATGCAATCAATACCTTCATCGTCACAGTTCGCGGATATATAAATTCATGTTCAAAATAATAATGGACTACGTTTTTGTGGAGTTTAATACTGCGCATTCTTATCTACTAGGGCATGCAATCAATACCTTCATCGTCACAGTTCGCGGATATATAAATTCAAGTTCAAAATAATAATGGACTACGTTTTTGTGGAGTTTAATATTGCGCATTCTTATCTACTAGGGCATGCAATCAATACCTTCATCGTCACAGTTCGCGGATATATAATTTCAAGTTCAAAATAATAATGGACTACGTTTTTGTGGAGTTTAATATTGCGCATTCTTATCTACTAGGGCATGCAATCAATACCTTCATCGTCACAGTTCGCGGATATATAATTTCAAGTTCAAAATAATAATGGACTACGTTTTTGTGGAGTTTAATATTGCGCATTCTTATCTACTAGGGCATGCAATCAATACCTTCATCGTCACAGTTCGCGGATATATAAATTCAAGTTCAAAATAATAATGAACTTGTAGTGTTTAATATTGCGCATTCTTATCTACTGCGACATGCATTCACGGTTATATCAATATTAAAATCTTATATATGTATTTCTCCTTGTTTTCACTTTCACTAAAGTAATAATTTATTTTATCGTTTGATGAGAAGATTTCAGGTATGTATCTAAAATCGTGACCGGATAAATCAACACATGTGTGAATCGGCACACTTTTTTAAAAGTTATATAGGTTAAAGTTACGAAGAAAACGAGCCCGAAAAAAATATTTATTAGGTTAGGTTGGATTAGGTTTTCGGGCAAGTGTTTTTTTCGTACTTTTACTGGCTTTATATCACGTTTAAAAAGTGTGCCAATTCATACGTGTGCTGAATTATCATAGAACACCTAAAATACCTGTAATTATTCAATGGCGTTTTTAAGTAATGTTCAACAAAATCGCCCAAGTTTTTGAAAACCTTTTAAAGAAATATTTTTCTAATAAAAAACAGTATGCATTTATTTTAGTATGTAAATCAAAATCCCCTGGCTGACGGTAGAAATAACTTATTGAAATGAAAATATCTGCGAAGGCTAAGAAAATCCAGGAAAGAAATGTGTGCAACATTCACGATATCGGAGCTCACCGACGTGCTTCAGCACGTAGATTTTCTACTTCTTAGTCGTGCTGTTTAAAATATAAGAAAAGAAAGAAAGGAAATTCGTAAAAGTCAAACTAGTCTAATGCCAGGCAATGATTCCTTATTACTTTGGTAGTAGTATTTATACACGGTGGCAGATGATATGTATGTGTACATTTTCTCGATGACTCACCGTCATAAATAAACTGTTTCGAGTTTATAAACATTAATAAAATTAAAGATTCAACATATTTTAAGTTTATCTCGACATCGGTCTTGCGATATAACACGTAGTTTAGGTGCAATAGAAAGATTGACAGATGAATAAAAAATGCACGTTTTCGTAACTCGCGAGTCGAGAATATTAGTATTTTTTAGAATGTTACTCTTTAAAAAACAGGATTTCGCTTCACAGACTTCACGCGCCAATATTTCTGCGAAATTATTTAGAAATCTCAGTGGTTAATAGTTAGTCTCATTTTGTGACGCTTTTCTACACCGATATTTTGAAGACAACCCTTAGAGAAAGGCTGCAGAGAATTGACCACGTGACACGGGGTAAGCAACCCCATAATATTTTTTTTCAAAAGATTTGTATTCGTCACAAAATCACTTAAAGAAACAAATAATAGCACATGTGTCCATGTCACGTGTAAATATTGATTCTAAATAATGTCACAATTGAATCATTTCTGACATCGTCAGTTTTTTTTTAAGCAGTAAATTCTTTTTTTTTTCCATTCGAGCTTTACAGTACATGTTAAAAAAACAAGTCAATTTTCAACAATGATTTGCGCAATTAGAAAATTTTGAAAACTCTTTATTTTGCTTACTTTATTCTAAATTAAGCTCAATATCATGCTCTTAACTCGTCCCTTACGGTGCTAAATAATCCCCCTGTACATTCAGTGTACAGAATACACATTTAGAGTTTTGAAATTTTATGTTGAACAAAATGAATAGTTTATATTAATTACTTATGTAAATTATTTATTAATAGTACACATTCTGTAGAAGAAATATTGGGTAAAAGGGCTGAAAGTGAGGAAAAAACATATAGAATAAATCCGGCATATCGCCGGCTAAAACTGACGACCGCGCATCGTGGTACGATGAGCGAAATCCGTACCCTCTTACTCACTACCACACTACCCAACACAAGCTTACATACATTTTCGAGATAAATGTAATGCTCAGGAACACCTAAAATATGAACTCTGTATTTGCTACAGTTACAGAGATAATGAAATAATCAGATACGTTTCAAATAAGTTGACAGCACCGGCAAGGAAGGTATATATCTATAGATTTTTGGAATACTTGTGGCCAAAATAGAAAAAAATACGACTTATATCACGGCACCTAAAAACTAAATATCGAGTCGTTCCAGGTTACTAAAAAACAGAACCATCTATTCAATTTTACGTGTTTTATCTAATCTTAATCATCTAGAACGAAAAGGTCACCAATAGCCAATGTTCAGTACACACGTTTCGCACTACTTCAATGTTTCAATGCATGAGAGCAAAATGCAAAATACACACACAAGCCATACGCTGCTCGCGAGGAGTTAATATGCAAGGAATGTTTGAATTTCCTCGCCAGCACAGGTACGGCCGTGAACATCAGTATTTCCACTCGATTACAAACGAAATTCGAATGGGACCGAACTGGAAGCGAATTCTAAATTGATTTGTAAATAAATTGAAGGCTTTTTGTATTATGTTTCTTTTTGTTCATTTTCGTAAAGTAATCACCTGCGGGTTGGGCAATAAACACAACGAAAGTGATGTGAAAATGATTTCTCATAGTAATTCTACACTTTTAATGATACGCGTATTTACAGTCAAAGATTAGAAAATTATTTTGTTTAGTATTTCAGATTTCTGTAGTCAGTCAGAAAAAGGTGTAAGTGTAATCTGAATTAGATGTGGATAATCAAAAGGATTGGAGTTATTACCCTTAATCTATTATATAAAGAAGAATGTCCGGGCGGGCGATGTATGTTTGTTTTGTGTACAGTTTTATTATAGAAAGATCACAGTCTACATGAGAAGTTGAAAAACCATCCCCATCTCCCTTTCCCGACCTTAAAAGCTTAATTTTGGTACTTCTTGATGATTTTCGATTTCGATGAAATAAGAGGAAAACTACTAGGTAGGGGTAACATATCACAACATCAAAACATTCCTCCAAACCATTCATAACCCCTGGTACTTCAGCTAGTTTAATAATAAATTTGGGTGGGGTTACAAATGACTCAAATTTGGTTAGGGTTACAAGTGACTTAAATTTGGTTAGGGTTACAAGTGACTTAAATTTGGTTAGGGTTACAAGTGACGTAAATTTGGTTAGGGTTACAAGTGACTTTAATTTGGTTAGGGTTACAAGTGACTTTAATTTGGTTAGGGTTACAAGTGACTTAAATTTTGTTAATTGATTTTTCAAAAAAATTAAATTCGGCAACTTAAGTATTTAACGCATCTGTCCAAATGTCCTTTTAACATTGTAAAACAAAAGTAGTGGTAATCAATTTAAGGTTATTTAAAAAATTGTAAATATATAATTTCGTAGACTCTAGACACAACACTACCGCATTTGTTGATTGTTCCTCTTAAGTACATTTACGGGTAAATAATTCAATGTCTGTGAAAATGGCCAATTGGCTCTATTCAGTGTACGTGTTTGTTTAAATCGCCACTTTCCACGTTTCACAATGTAAAACAGCTCGGAACTGCCTCCCGACGACACACTGCAAGTGAATAGCAAATAACATTGTGTTTGTATTGGTTCCCCGTGACCGGCCAGAAGGTTTCTTGTTCTTTTAAATGTTGAATTCAAACAAAGCTTAAAGTACTTGTCACGGACGTCAAGATTCTGCAGTCGCCGTCCACCATTATGCGGCTGTGCGTCCTCCTGCTTTGTTTCTGGCCCATTTCAGATCGTTCTTCTTGTTATTTTGTCAACCAGGAACTTTAGAAATCATTTTTATTGCGTTACTTTCATATATGTATTTCTGACACTGTGAATATAATACAACAGGTATACCTACTAAAAAAAATTGTTGTCAGCGTACACTCAATTTTACTGTACTTCTGCTGAAATTCATCCAACATCTTCAATATCTCTCTTGAGCAGAAAAACAATTTAATTTGCCTATCTTATTGCCTTAATCATTCAAATCGGTAAAGATCACACGTCTTCTACGAATTATGTATTCGGTGGATTTTTGATAGTAAAACAGGATTTTTTTTAAATGTAATCTGAGTATTGTCTGAAAGGCTGTATGTATAATTTTTGCAATATCTCAGTTTCTCTCTTTACTAACATATTTCATAGATCACCTCTTCTAAACTTTCAAATTCCAAACATGGAAAAATAATCTATTTTTCTTCATAGGACCACTATCAACCCTTCTGGTACTGACAAAATATTACATAAGTCATTCATATTTGGCCGTTCTGTGAAAATTTTCTTAAGGGAGTCATACAATAAATTAATCAAATTACTCAAAGAATTTAAAAAACTAAAACTTTCACTTGGAAACTTGTGAAAGAACTTGTTTAAGGGAGTCATACTTGTGGAATTTAAAAAACTAAAACTTTCACTTGGAAACTTGGAAGAACTAGTTTCAGTGTCATAAAACTTGTGGTTTATAACTAACAAATGACTAAATCCTAAAACGGAAAAGGATCGTTTTCACCCACCTATTATTAGAATAGATTCCATAGAAATTAAAGGAAAGTATACCCATTGTCCGGAGACAGTGAGAGAAGTAGGTAGTTCAGATCTAGTTACCAAACACAGTTGAAGCCATATCAAGCAACATAATTTTTTTTAAAGTTAATGTCGAGATCTCATCTCTGAGCTGCAAATATTTAACAAAGGTCAACAAAATCACATAATCCTTGCTTCATTCACAGTCACATATCGTATCAAATACACTATTATCTTGTGGTGACTCTCGGCCTGACCCGACTAGAGTATTTGATTATCTTGAACTTCTGAAAGTCTTCTTCGGACATCCCTGACTTCCATTCACTATCGTGTCATAATTCCATAATTAATTTTATTCAATTATTATAACATGTGAAAAAAACTGAATCCATTAATCAACTTTTATTTCCACTTCGTCGGGTTTTGAACCCTCGACCTTTGAATCCACAGTTCAAACTCTTACCGCTTTATTGCTGAGCTCATCATGCATCTACCTTTTTATTATTTCATACTGTGAACACATAATGAAAAGTGATCAAGTCACAGTCCTCGTTTGTTGGCAGATTAATTGGGAAGTTTTGCATGGATGCCAGCTCATAGAGTGTTTGTTTCAAATACGTAAAAATATCCTCACATGCGAAGGTGTAAGGTTGTGTATATGCAAAGGACTTCAGTCTCGGTTCGCCACCGGAAAAGGTTTTGACTTGGCCACTTCCGGTTGTATGCTCACGACAGTGGCCTGCATTGCCCTATGACCAAAGTTGGGCTGTGCGTAGTTTTTCAATTTCGGGTATAAATCGTGCATTAAATATTAGAATTTTTTTTAACAATATCTCCACGCACAGTATGCCCTAAGGGAAATAATATACCTCAAGGCCTATATCATTTTTGGGGATGTTGTGTGGGATAGTTGTGTTGCAACTGAATAAATAATTTGTTGAAACCGGATCAAAATAATGATATGTAACAACTATACATTTTCTTTGGGTAATATAAGGAATTCCATGATTGCAGCTAATGATCTGAATTGGTTTCGTTGTTATGGATTTTTAATGTTTATTATTTTTCAAACACAGTTTTTTTTTATATGAATACCCCACAAGAGTCCCAACTGCTCCCAACCTCTGGAGCCAGTGAGACTATGGCATCCCCAATTGGGGAATGTTGTGAGGCAGGTGGGGAAATACCTGGCTATTCAGATCTGGTCACCAAACATGGCTAAAAGCCACTTCAAGCAACGTTTCAATTCTGAATGGTGGTCTTTCACCAAGGCGATACTGAAAGTATCTTCCACTCTAGAACGTTTATTTACAGTCTTAAATTCGTATAGACATTTTTTATTGTGTTCAAGTTTAATTTGTAGAATTAGAATTTTATTTGAAGTTCTTAAAATGTAGTAATAACTACTATAATTTATTAATTAATTCAAAAATATACTTTTTATCGAATGAAGCAATCACTTTGTGGCTTGACATTATAATTTAAACAAAAACATTTTTTTTATTTAAATCAAAAATATACTTTGTTTACACCAATTTATAAATATACATAAATATCAACATGTTTCGACAGCAATGCTGTCATCATCAGGAATATATGACAAGTGGTAAGTAATTAAATAATAATGACGCCACAAAGTGAATTCCAATCGTGTGAAGAAATCATATTATGATTCAATTTAAAAAACGATTTAATTATAAAAAAAGTTTCGTTGGGTAATTACTAGTACACGTGATAGCTGTTTCGCCTTCCATTTCGTATTATCAAACTGTTGAGAAGCCACTTACCGACGACCTATTTATATTATTTCTATGTAGGTCCTTACAATGAAACTAATAAGATGTTTTTATTTTTATTACCAATGCTTTTATTCATTTCTGAGTAAATTGTCGATTATTTTAAAGGTTACTACACTATAAAGCCTAAAACTGTAAAGCTTCCCTACTTAAGGGATATTGCACTGTAAAGCTTCCCTACTTAAGGGTTATTGCACTGTAAAGCTTCCCTACTTAAGGGTTCTTTCACTGTAAAGCTTCCCTACATAAGGGTTATTGCACTGTAAAGTTTCCCTACTTAAGGGTTATTGCACTGTAAATCTTCCCTACTTAAGGTTTATCGTACCGTAAAGCTCACCTACTTAAGGGTTATTGTACTATAAAGCTTCCCTACTTAAGGGTTATTGCACTGTAAAGCTTCCCTACATAAGGATTATTGTACTGTAAAGCTTCCCTACTTAAGGGTTACTGCACTGTAAAGCTGCCCTACTTAAGGGTAATAATGTCATATTGTTTAAATTTGCCTGCAGGGTTTTTTCCCGTAAATAATTATACAAACTTGAATTATGGTCTATAAGTAATCTTGGCTTGAACATGCCCAGAAGTAGGGAACAAATTATATTATTTTGTTCATTTATTAAATAATAACATAATTAATAAGAAATTATTTGCTCACACCACTGTTTAATATGTGAATATCAACATGTTTCGGAAACGAAGCTTCCCTCATCAGGATACAGAGTATACCAAAAAATAATTACACGTATATACAAATAATAAACATAGAAAAATAACAATATAAGATTAGACAAATTAAAATTAAAAATTACAAGTGATAAAAGTAGATAAGTAATTGATTAAAAATGTACAAATTAAAAAATAAAAATCTCGTAATAATTAAATAATAAATTTTGTATTTAATGTTAATTTTATATTAAATATTTAAAAATGTATTATTGATATAAATAAATTCAAGCAAATAATAAGACATAAAAAGTGAAAAAATAAATAAGCAATGGTGTAAAGAACTAATATCATTTTAATTTTATTAATAATGACGCCGCAAAATAATTATACATTTAAGAAAAAAAATATTTTAAAAAAATCTTATGGACATATTGAAGTTCTAGGGGAGACGAATACTGTAGCTAGAAGTAACAAATACGGTATCTTAGCGAGACGACGCCGGAGCGACAAAATCTTTTTAAAAAATCAACGGGCAAGAGTTCCAACTGCTGACAACTGTCTGCGGCTATCGAAATTATGCCACCCCCAATAACTCCAGTGAAAAATATAATGGCTTTAAAGATATATATTTATATAGATCAGCAAACGCCGATTCTGAATATATAACTTTTATTGCATATAATTAATTATACGTAGAATTTATAAATCGTTATTTAAAAATGAATAGAAAACCATTTCATCGAAATATCGTGTTATATTGGTACCACTGCATTTGGAACATCTGACGTCACGTGCGCATTTTGTTTTTGGATTAGTTAAAGCTCTATGATTGTTGATCAATATAAACAACTATTATTAATGAAATAAATTATAGTATTCACAAGCAAATCAATTATCAACATGGATATTATGAAAATATTAATTCTCAGTAGTATTATTATTCTCCGAATTAAAGTTTCTACCTTAAAAAGGTGGAAAATTTTGTTACTTATGTTTAGTTATAGTTTACCATGAATAGAATATAAAATTATGTACGGTAAAGCTCATCCACGTTTTGACATTAGACATTCATATCTATGGCCGGTCAAAACCGACCGGCCATAGATTTAGAGCATTTTGGCGGGCTATGAAAAATTGAAACTTTGAAAATTATTTTAACTATGAAAACTAACTTTACAAAAAACGAAATATACTGGTATTTAAGTATGAACGAGATTATTCATAAAAAAAATTAAAATTGTACAGGTGTTCCTTATTGGAGAATGTTGCGCGGCTGAAGGTAGTGGGGAGGGGAAGGTTGGGAAGTACCTGGCAATTCAGATTTCAAGCTACTTAGTTTTTTTTCTGTTTTCTTTTAATTATTCCTTTTTATGTATAAATATGATATTACGCTCTAATTTCCTCAATGTAAGGTAGAAGTCCGCAATGGAGGGCTGATACCAACCCTGATGTATGGAAGTGAGGCATGGAACTGGCAGAGGAAAGATGAAAGTAGACTGAATGCTGTAGAAATGAGATCCCTGGAGCATATGTATAATAAAACTATATATGAAGGTGAGAACAATGTTGAGATTCGCAATGAATGCAAGAATGATTGAGCGTAATGAGTAAGATTAAGAACGACGCGCTTAAATGGTTTGGGCAGGTAGAGCGGACGAACGAAGAAAGGAGTGTGTATGACGCGAATATGAATGGAAGAAAAAGCCGGGAACGCCCAAGGAAGACATGTCACGATCAAGTAAGCCAAATACTCGAGTCGGGTCATGTAAAGAGTCAGAATAACAGAAGAGTATGTATGAATGTCAATGAAGCAAGAAATGTGTGCCAAGTTCAAGTTGTTTGGCGGTCCGTCCTCTTCCAATTTTTCGGAGAAACAGCGTGATAAATAGTTAGTTAGTTTGAGTAATTTAGCAGGTTTTAAATGTAAAAAAAAAATTAAAGCAACGTTTTAATTCAGAACGGTAGTCTATCACCAGGGTGATACTGACACCATCTACAGCGCCCTTGAGGTGATTTTTCACAAAAACGGCGCTATACAAGTCATCCAACTATTATTATTATTATTATCTACCACCTACATATATACAAATGCAATATTTGCTAGGTAAGTTAGGAAATGATAGACTACCTAATCCTGTTCTCTAAAAGTCTCAAACCAAATTATTCATATGTTTGAACACAATACTGACAAAATTGGTTTTTTGTGCCTCTAATGGTGTCAGCGTCCAAATGGTGTGAAAACTTTAATGTCATAATGGTACATTATGCCGAAAAGAAAGTTATCCTGCGCTTTGATTGATGTTCATATCAGGATTCACGATGTGGACAGGAAAACGGTCTAAAATAAATAATTATAACAATATTAAGAAATTGGTGATGCCATAGTCCCACTGGCTCTGGGCAGTTGGGCCCCCCGATTTGTGTGATAATCGCACAAAAAATAAATATATATATATCCTTTGTGTTTTAAAGCATTGTGTTTTGTAAAAATCTGCTGAATTCTTTTACGGTGAACGGCAGAGTGGTACTATTCATCACTCAGAATCGATGCATTATTGCTTGTAATGCTTATAGTCATGGGGAGTGACCATATCTGACTAGCTATGTAATTCCAAACCTTCCCCATTCCCATCTCCTTTTCTTTAGCCTCGCAATATATCCCACATTTTTTGTGCAAAACCAACGTCGTTACTACAACCCTTGGAGAGTCTTAGTCGTCTCCACTCGTCTCCTGCTGTTTTCCTCTAGATTATTGCATCCAAAACTGGGGCGTTTTCCTCTACACCATCTATCCACCTAAGATTCAGCGTTCTGCAGGTTTAGCACATAACAGCCTCTACGTAGGCTGTATTTCTTCCATTATACACGAAATCCCTGGTCGTATTCTGAATGAGGACCATCACTTTGGCTTTCGTCCATTTCAGATCCAGCCTCTGGAGTTGCTTTTCCCAACTATAACTAGGGCAGTCATCTGGACGTCTTTCCCCCTGGAATTGCAGCCAGTATTTCGTGCGTTGTCATTCAGAACACATTTTCAAGCCAGCCAAAGCGCGACTATTCTATGAAGAGTAGCAGAGGTTCGATGCCAAGCACATTCCAAATCGTCAAGCTTCTCTGACTCAAAATATGACATAAAATCTTCCCATTGTGTGCATTAATACTTAGTACACTGTGTAATTAATTAGTAGTATGCTAAGTAGGTCCTCGTGATGATAAATGAATCTTGGCGATGTAATGTTCAGTGGAATGAGCCGAAAGGTAAATTTTAAAGAACGAGGCGCGCCGCACTTTGAATGCTGGTGCTTGTGCAATGACAGTTTGTAGTGTGACGCGTCGCGGTACGGGACCTTGTGTTTTCCATGGCATTTTCAAATCATGACATTCTACAAGGTACACACAAACCAAACAATCCAAATCGCTTGTTGTATTGTCACATATTCGATAATACATATAAAAAAAGCAATAACTTCATACAACATGGGAGGAGTTACTTTAAGAGCTCACAACGACCAGACGGGTCACAAGCCTGTATTATGGAGGACGTAAATAAATACATCGTAATAAATGCATAAAATTATATAATGTCCTATCTATCCATCTATTCTATGTAACTTTTTTTTTCTAAATAAGACATGATGTGTAATGTGTACCGTTCATCTTCTGTGAATAATTGTTTGTACTATTTCCTAAGTAAAGTAAAATTCTATAAATAAATTATATCTACAATAAATTAATAATAGAAAATTAATGCATGCGATAATCAAGATAATACATAATAATAATATAATCAGCAAAAATCCCTCACTAAACACAATAACCTTGTTTCTTTATGGTGAGGAACAGCTATATTATGTTTTTGTTAGACCATATGAATCATGTTAATCAATCTATTATCACAATTGTTTTCTCAGTAAATTGGTTTCACCGGAAATATATCATTTTCGGAACAATCAAAATTGAAATTGGATGGGGGTAAATAGAATCATATAAATAAGTCATCATAACGTAGCCTAACCATAGTTTGAAAATGGCTTTGAACGCCGAAACAGCTGTCACAAAAAAAACTAAAATATTTGAAGAACTTAATAATTGAACGTTCAAAACCTTAACTCTTCTAACAATAAAAATAAATTCTGGTTAAAATAAGCTCAACTAATGGCATTATTCATTTGTCATCAATTTTTTTTTAATTATTCTTTTTTCGTGAAAACAAATCAGTACAAATTTGACATATTACGTGAATACTGGGTTGCATAAGCCGCTGAAGTTTCCGCAAGTCTAAGTCGAAAACTTTGTAATCGCATTTATAAACTGATTTTGATTCCCAGTAGGCAGGTACGCCAAAAAATGCAAAAACTGATCATCGCGTAATATTATGAATTATACTTCAAGTAAATTATTATTAAGATCGACGCTGGATAAGTGAGAGCAAACTTACTTACGGACCCAAAGGTCGAGGTCGATACAATCCAGTTAAATCTAATTCCTGCCAAAAGTCAGTTACGCTATCTTTTTAATAATCTAGTATTTTTTTGCATTTTTTAAATAACTCTTTATAACCAACCTGTGCACCTACTCGTGTTATTTTGGAAGGCCGGACCCGCGTTGAAAAATACGGCCAATGAATGAGTTAAAATAGGTATTCGCATAAAAAGCCATCACCATCTCTTTACTTTTACTCGGATGGCCTCAAAGTGATGACAACTTTTTGCCAAATTCCCTCCGCTAGATTGGTGACTTTCCATTTGGATCTCATGTGGACCACTTAATGGCGAGGCTGCACTGTATTTGTTTAGCTCATTCATTTTTTTGGCGGCTCCTCGGTTCTCGAGTACCTTGTGTTGTATTGAATAGGTCAGGAAACCTTTTATCAACATACTTCGGGTACTATTATCATCAGCTAAGAGTTGTTGTTATAAGTCAGATGAGATGAGAACACTTCATTTTTTGAGTGTTTGAACTTTAAAGCTAAATATTTACCTAACGCAAATAGATACAAAACGAAAAACCGAAATAATTATATTAATTAATGAAACAATATTAATACCATCCCCTCTCCGCCATATTCGTCACCGTCATACGAGTGAGAAAATGATATACATGATATTTGGAGGAGAGAGACGAAATCATCCTCTCACTGCCACATATATGAAAATTTGAATAATAATCTTGTATTATATTATTTTCTCGATCACACCCAAATCTTTTGTTTTCTCCTCTGTGTGTATTTCGAAATGCAGTTATTAATTAATAATGTAATGTTAAAATCTAAAAACCAAATTTTATTTTGGATTCAATTTATTTAATTTGTTGTACAATTTGGTACAGGCTTTCGCAAAATTCGAAAATGTTCTCCTTTGCTGAGGAAAAAACTTTTGATTTATCATTTGAACTTTAGGATACGCTGATTTTGTGTATATAGTTTTTTCAAATCTTGACATTTAATGCGAAGATTCGTGAAAAGATTTATGAACTGTGTTGCAATGCGTGACAAAATATTAGCTATATGATGGTTCAAAATCCATAATATAAGTTTTCTATTAAGATTTAACTAGATAAATTCTACTACGTTCGTACGTTAAATGTTATGTCGTATTTTCATCTGGAATATAATTAATTATTTCATTTACGCTGTCGAATTTGGCAGCCACCTTTGATCTGAAACCTGTAAGCAGCTGAAAAACCCTGATTTAAAAATAAGTTTAAAGATTCCCCCTCTCCCATCCCATCTCCATCTCAAGGCACCGATTGCAATATTTAGAGCAATAATGTCAGGTGGGAAAGCTGTGTCAGCTATAAGTATTTCAATAAAAGATGCTCCGACGAACTAACGTCCTGTAAATTCTTTTGGCACTGGTGCACAGTCGAAATTGGTGCACAATTTGAAATTATCCGCCTGAGAAATGTTTTTTTTTACAGGTCGTTAACTGAACCGTATGGAATGATTTCCAGATTTTGCATTTTTTCACTCCAGCAACCATGGGACTCTTGAAAACCCAATGTTCACTCCTTCTTCTCCTTAAAAGTACCTTTCGCACAGCTTCTCTAAATTTGCCCGAGGAATACCTCAGGGCCTCCTGTTTGTACGTACCTTATATGAAAAAAGTATTAATATTTGACCTTTGATTTCATAACGTTAAATTTCGAAATCCGGTAATATTAAAACCCATTTTCCTTCATACTCATTATCGAAGAGGTGTGCTTAAAATAGGCGACTTTGAATGACGTTAGAAAAACTGACAACAATAATCCAGCTGCCAAACTTGAATACCGAAATAGCGATAGTTCCGTAAGTGTTCGTAAATCGTCATACTAATAGCACTCGTCGGCTACAACTCGAAAGCAATAATTTATCACAGCAGCATTCCTAATATGACTCATTCACGTCCTGAGTCCACACGAATCCTAATTATTGAGAAAAAACATGCAACAAAACATCACAGCAAATACTTTTTTGCAATAAAAACTCTGGCATTTATGATTACACGTGATTGAGACCACAAATTGGTGATAAAAATGTTCAATAAAATTATTCAACGAATTATCTGACCGCTCGAGGACGCGCTCTATGTGTTCTGCCCTTAAGTGTCTCTGATTATTTGTGGTCAAAACGACCGCTTAACTCTTTCGGTAGCATTTAACACGGACCTTTGTTATTATTTTATAAGGCGGTAACAGATTAACAAATAGATGTTGACCTTCATAGCGCCAATATCCCAAATAGATTATGCCGTGCAAATCCCTCTCGAATCGGCTGTTATCGTACTCAGAAACCAGAATATCCGCCTGCAGACTGCTGACGTTGTTGGAGAAAGGGCTCGACATTATTATGTCTCATTTAAAAAATCTCGTGAGCTCTGAATAATAATAAATGATTGCACCTGGTATAAAATGTACTCTTATCTGATACGAATCTATTGTACCACAAACTATCATAACTCGAGAAGTATCGCTGAGAGCGTAAAGCAGGCATGGCGAAATCCGGCTTCTGTGTCCGACCAATCAGCACTCCGCGTGCGACAGACGACAGTTTCCTGGTGATGATTAATTATGTATCTGATTATTAACTTCTACATCCTGTAGAGCGGTTCCTCGAAGTGGCCAGAATCGTGGTTGATTTGGGGACAGTTCGTGGTTTGTTTGGCGCCAATTGATGTTTTTTGGCGACAATTCCTAGATTTATCGTGGTTGGTTCCGTGGAAACCTATCCTCTGTCCGCGGTCCCCGACCTATCGGTACGCTTTGCATATTCATGATTATGACGCTGTTTCGATATCGAATGAATAAATAAACATAGCTGACAGAGTATTGAAGTTTTGGGGAATGCAGAGGAATTCCCAAACGCTAATTTTTATGTAAAAATGTGTCCGGCGCACATTCCTCCAATAAATTATTAAGGAATGTGATTCCTATTTGTTTCAGATTGTTACAAAACTTCTTTTTATCAGAAGGATTACGCAAGATAGTATTCGAATTCATTATAATCATACATGAAATAACATAAACTCGTTATGTTTTGAGCTGTAATATCAAATACTCAAGCAGACAGATAGACTAATAATATAATTAGTATTGAAAATGGACACACATGCCGGATATGTTTCGGTGGCCGTTTTCTCCGACAATGCCGGTAGAGGTAGATACTTCCTTATTCAGTATACACACAACAAGTCGGGCAAGGTAACCAATTCAATTTAATTGTTTATTTTTTATTCGATTAGACACAAAGGTAAGATCAAAAAGATTTGCTCCAGTAAATTAATACGTTTGCCGCGTGCCATATTAAATGTTAATAGGACAAAAAAATGATGTATAGGTACACTATTCATTTTCGAAAGGATTTTATATTACTCACCATTATTTCGCGAACGTTTTCATAGAACTGTCTTAGGCGCCAGTGAACTCGCGTTTTAAAAAAATAAATTATCACATATTAGACAAGAAAAAGTCTCCTTGAGCAATATTTGCCCGCGTTTGGCCTTTACATTTGACGTTGCGATAATCAGAAATGTTTATCAATCTCCGGAGAAGTTATTGATTTGAATCAGAATGAAAAGCATTTCGATTGGGTACTTCGTTTGTCCTCGGGTATTGCGCGTATCATAATGTTTACGTCACATTACCACGAATCCCGTAGTATTTGTGATCAAATAGTTTGTGTTCGTGTAATACTTGTAATACTTGGCATGGGAAACACGATTCTAGAGACGTATATAACCGCGTGCTCGATGCGGTGACGTGGTGACATGGCGTGGTATGTTGTGGTTGTCACAGCTGATGTAACTTCTCTAAGCCGCCTTCGCCCACTACTCCCACCTCCGTTCGCACTTCCCATCTCACATCCTCTCTTCTCTCTCCGCTCTCCACACACTTCATCGCTTACTGACTGATTTAAACACTGACACAAAATGTTTCTTTCTTTTAGATCCTGCAACGTATAGATATCTGCAGTCAATAGCTTTGTAATGCAGCTACTATGTTGTAAATAAGTAGACAGAATTAAAAGTTACGACAAGTATGAACATAATACCCAATGCCTAAAGATGAATAATTACAGCGAGTGTACGTAGTGTTTAAGTGCCAGGACACGCGCTCCATATAACAAATTGTTTTCGCAAAATGATAAAGTGCAAATCGTGACCGATGCTCGAGCGCGCCGTGTTGTGTTTGTGGGCGGCGCTGGTGCTTGGAGGCGCCGGCATGGCGCTAGCCAACTACAGCCTGCCCCTGGGCGCCGCGCCCTACCTGCAGCCGCAGCCCTTCCAGCCCTACCCGCAGCCGCCCCTGGCGCAACCGCCCCAGACCAGGCACAACCCCTACAGCTCGCCCACCTACCTGCCTCCTAGCTCCAACTACAGGGAGGAGCAGACCTACAACTCGGGTTACTATAACACCTACAGCCAGAATAGGGAGTCCAGTGTTAGAACTAATATCAATAATGAGTATTACGAAACAAACAATGCGGGGGCCACAGTATCCACGGTGAAGGAGCAGGGGGGGTATGGGTACACGGCCCCCGGCGCGGGGGGGCAGCAAGCCCAGCAGCCCCCGCAGCCGCAGCAGGCGCAACAGCCACAGGGCCAGGGGCAGGACATCCCCAGCAGGCCGGGCGGGTACACCAGGGTGCAAGGGGGGCAGGGAAGGGCGCAGCTTCACGCAGTCCTAGATTACGACGATGATTATTATGAAGATGATACAGAGACTGGATCTTCACCAGCAAACGGTGAGTGTGAAATCGTTATTGTTTTCAAAATTAATTTAATAGGAGCAATCTTAACAGTGAACATTTAGGATGCCAGAGCATGATGAGAGAGCCAGAATTTTTACCGAATCACGTTTATTAATCAGTAGTCATATAGGGAGGTTAGGATTCTTCAGCTATTCAATGGCATTCAGCATGGACACTCTTCTATGTTCTGTGGTTTATAAGTACCCATCATCACATCTCAATTTTTTTCTAAATTTGTGTATCATGTACGCACCGCGCGGCTGTGGCTACGTCAGATGCGGTTTAACATTGTTAATGCTTTACGTGAAAGAAAAAACCCTGGAAACTTTATAATAAATGTCCAAAAATGTTCTCTTCAAATACACGATGTGATAAGTCTGCCACCGGGTTCACCAGAAACTTTAGAAGAGCCTTCTGACTGAAGTAGTCGTTTACCTTCAGTTCAAAAGGACTTTCTGAAAATGAGGCGACAGGCCGCGTGATTTTCTGTGTCTACCCGTAGTGAAATCTCACTATTTGAAAGCCAATAATAATTTAATTTAATCTCTTACATAGACATAACTATTTACTAGTGAATTGGCAAGGTCCCCTTTCTGTAAAGTTCTTTCACTCTTCTTGGAAGTAAAATAATGTCATGAGTATCGAGTAACACACCTGATCACGCTTCAAGAATGCAAGCCGCTTGAGTTTCAGGATGAGACTCTCCTTAGATGGAACTTTTACCCCCGTCCTTGCTCCTGGTGAGTAAGACCCGAAGACTTTAAGGTCGGACGAGGATCTTTAAATCAGACTTCGTTTCAAATACAATGATGATCCAATTTACCTTGGAACCAATTTCAATAATCGTTTGTAAAAGACGCAAATCTTTTCTGTTCCTTGAACACTGACTAAGTCATCAGTTAGGTGACCTCGTACTTTAGTTTCACAATGTTGTTGTTGAAAAGGAAACGCTTCAGGAAGTCGGCCTAGAAAAATGACTCTTGTTCTATGTCAAGTTGTCGTATCTCTTTGTGACTAAGTATTCTGGAGATCTATCAATACGTATTCTAAATGTTCTTTGTATTCAATTAAAAAGTATGGCAGTTTTATTATGTTTACACATGATTATTTATGGGTTTTTTCACAGGGCAAGATGGAAGTGGAGGACACATGCAAGCAGTGACACCCATCCAAGGTCCAATCTTCTTAAAGAATGGCACCGTTCCCGTAGTGCCTCTCTACTCCTACCCCATTCTCAATAATGGGTCGTTTGTGCAGATACCGGTGAGTTTATTTCAATAATGACGACCTACTGAACTTGACATAGCAGAAAGTGCCTATAGGTCACATGATCAAAACGCTGCGAAGTAACTGTTAAGTACGAATTTCTGAGGTTGCTCTCTCCCTCTAATTTCCCCCTTCACTACACAACATTCCACCATTAGCTGGAGTCATAATTCCAGACTCTGGCTCCGGGCGACGGAATTCTTATGTGGGGTTCGCATTCGATCTCAATGGAATTGACTGTATTTCAGAATGTCGGCAAATTTCGTCGCTAGATTTTTAAACAAGTAAATAGCAGTGAAGTGCGGCCCATAGTAAAAGATTCCTAATATTTACTGGAAAACAAGTATACACTTAAAAATACATTTTTTTATATTAACAAAATTCGTCTTTCCATGTTAATTAATGTACATTAAGTAAAAGAGAAAGTGTAATTGTATAATATTTTTAGTTATATAATCAGAAAATTTACATCACTGCTTCTGGATCATGCGATAAAATTATCCAATTGATACTATTATCATAGCTATAACATTAGTGTCATTCTCCACCTGGAGGACGATACTTCCATCCCATAGGATAGGCAGTTTTTAATCTTTGTACTTTTAAAAATGAATTACTTAAATTCCCAATCCGATGAAAAAAATTATTGCTTAAAAAATAAATATCCATATGGATCAATAAACATCGCCTCTGAAAATTTAATTTTTAGTATACATAATTAATCATATGTAAAATTTATAAATCGTTATCTAGAAGTGCGTAAAAACTCTCTCACCAAAACACCCTGTTATCTTGGTACCGTTGCATATTCGACATGCGGTACTGGTCTCATCCGCGCGTATTCTGGTATTGGATTTGTACCGAAATTTTGTATGTTAAATACGTATTTCTTTTAGTTTTGGTGAAATTTTAACCTAATATGGGTGACTTTAAGCTCTATAATATTTGTTATTCAAAATAAAAGAATAAAAACTATTATAAATGAAATAAGAATATTCAATTGTCAATACGGATATTATGATAATGTTCATGTTAAATACTATTATTATTCTTTGAGTCAAAATTTCTAAAAAGGTCCATAAATTTATTACTTACGTTTATTTATGGTTTACTATGAATAGAATATAAAATCATCGACGGTAAAGCTCATCCTTTTTTTGACATTTGACATTCTAACCTCAAAATCGACCGGCCATTGATTTGGTGCCTTTTGGCGAGCTATGAAAAATTGAAACTTAAATACTGATATTTAAATTAGAACGTCATCATTTATTTTATTTTTTTTTAAATAATGGACTGGTGTTCCTTATAGTATCGAAGTATTAAGTCCCAGCCTTCCATATACTCGTATGCAGATAGTCTGTTGTCAATGTAAGTTTTGATTATCTGTTTCATTCTGCACGCCACTCGTACCGCTAGTACTTACTTCTTACCTATAGTATGGTAAAAGTAACATATATCGCAAGACTGTATTCCTCATTTGGTATCAATGAAATCTACGAGTGTGGGCGTCCCTTTATGTTTGCGGAAGGTGCGTTGTCCGAGTGGAAATGTACCTACTCAAAATGGATATATCTCAATCCCCCGCAAACTTATTGTATAAAATTTATAAATAGTAGAGCGTGTACTCAAACCTTTGCCCGTTTATCTTCAACAAATTCAATTTATGGAACACGAATGCGTATAAAAGTAAACATTAATGTATCTTTCGAAATGCTATCCGTGTATTCCCCATTTTGTATTTCAAAATGCGGCAAAGAACTATCCGTTAGTTTGAATGGCGCAAGTTTTAAGGCGGTTGCTTTTGTGTTTCGAGTTATTTTATTATTATTATTATAAGGTAGGTACATCTGTATTCGACCGAGTTTGATTGTGATCCATATCTCGCTGATTGCCCAAGATATTTCGCAGGCCGCTGCTCAGTTCATGTCCTGCAAAAGCAGGGGCGGACTTGGCCGCATATCGAGACATTTTGACCACTAATATTCTAATACATTAGGTATATTGAAATTTTTCAAATTAATTCCAGTAGAGTATCTAACCGCTTGTTGTTTCAAAGTGTTTGACACTGGTGAAGTTAGTTCGATCGCTTAAAATTCATAGCAAGCGCAAACAATCTTTAGTCACTATTGTTAAAAAGTTCCCCAACCAATAATGCTGTAGATAAGCAAAGAGTGAACAAGAGCATAGTACATATTTTTTATTATTTTCACAATTAAAATATTTAACGCCTAACGAATATATACTCGTATATATATATATGTGTGTGTGTGTGTGTACATTTCCTTATTCTCATTATTAGCTCTGTGATGTGCCTGTTCCATTTTAAGTTTTGATCAATGATCACACCAAGGTATTGTTACATAACGCAAATAGTCCCTAAAACTAGCCTCTCGTTAAACACCAGCGCCACAAGTGGCCAAAAACGACACCACACACACGTACGCGGGGCCGCTCGCCCCGTGCACTGGCATTCACCGCTCGGAGCCGGCCTAGGCAACACACTCACGGTACCTGCACTGAAGATGGCTTCCCGTCCCGCCGCACTACGCCTCGGAGAGCTAATATTTGCCTCCCCAGAAACCCCATTGCCTCAACAACCTAAACCGTGAGCTGTCTTTACATTTTCCCCTCTGTTGGTGTTGTATTTTATTCGAGTCACAGTTTACATGCCCATTTTAGAGTTTATCAGAGAGAATTTGCCCGTAACATTATTTTGAGGTTAGGTTAGCCTACTGTTCACCATAACTACATTCACCGTGACTGTACCTTCCTCTGAATTAAACCACTGAGTCTGAAAGCATACGATAGTTTCATTTGTCCAAAGTATTCGAGTCTGGTTCCCAATTATACCGCCTGTCGGCCACGATCCTGCAGAGAGGCTCCTTGGCCTGCCGAAACTGAGCTAGTCAAAGGTTCAGGCCGAGCTCCCTGGAACAAAGCCCCTCACCGGGTAAGTCTGTACAAATGCTCCCGTCTCCCGTAGCTGCACTTTCCCAACCATCCTCCTCTCCTTCTCCGCATTCCCACTCCCAGTCAAATCCATTATCATTACAGTATTTAATTTCGGAGAAGAGTTGATTATAGTACGCTGATCAGTTTGTTTACAGTTTTATTGTCACATTAACGTTTGTTTAGGTATTTATATGAGGAGGATTCGGGCATGCGTTGTTTTCTGCGTTCAGTGCAGTAGAGTTGTTATCAAACAATAAGGATAGCATTGTACTATCTCACTGTTGCAGGACATATACTAGTTAAATCACATAAGACAATAATTAAAATTATTCTTCAACTAACACATATTAATTCATCTTTATTCAAACAAAAGTAAATACTACGAAAGGAGACTAAACACTCGCATTACTAGAAATACCAACAAAGATTTACTCCAAATTCCTGTAATTCATACTACTTTTGGGCAACACAATTTACATATTCTTCCGGTTAGCATAAAAAAATCTGATTCACAAAAAATATTCAAACGCAATGTAAAAAATTGGATTAAAAGTAATGATAGGGCATTTACCTGTGCGCTCACCCAAATTCAAAATTATTGATTCAACGATTTACGAAGCACATCTTAATATAAGTGTACATTCATAGGTATTTTTAAATTGTAAAATAATTTACAAAAATTACTGCCTCAACACAGGTTAGCCTAGTGAGGCGGGTTATGTGAAACTTCAACTATAACTGTTATTTTATTATTTTCTATTTTACTTTATAAACCACTGTACACTTACATTATTATATTATACATGTCTTTTAGTTATAGCTAAATTTAATTGCAATAAAGATATCATTATTATTATTATACTTTACAATTTCTGCGGAAATTTTCAAGCTTTTAGACGTTATGACAATTAAACAACTTTATGGAAAATTTCCAATCCTCCATTTCTTAAAATCTAATCTTCATATTCCCCTACAACCCCGATCAATTGTTTTAACAAGATCTTCAACAAACTACACCCTTAATATCCCATTAAAATATACCACCCACGGATAAAGACATTTAAAATACTAGGCATTTTTTTTTATCTTAAAAAGAAAGACAAATATTCCCCGGTTACGAATAACCTGACAATATTTGAAAATCTCCTACTACCATCACAGTAAGCGGAAGATGTTGCTTGTGTCGTAAATGGAGGTCTTAGCCAGCCGAGGAATTGAACTCACGACGCCTGGGTGAGACCCAAATGCGATGCCAACTCGGCCAACGACCGGTTAATTAAACTATATAATCACACGCCTAGATCTTTGAAACAAACAAGAGGGAATAAACCAACACATTTAATAAAACCTAATAAATATCTCGATCTGGATAAAAGCAAAAGTAACAGATTTTTTCCATAACTTACAATAATTACACAAATCAAACATAAAGATATTTACATTAAATATAAATAATTAATTAACATTTTTGTCTTTTTTTACAATATTTTAATTTTATGTTTATTGTTCTTAAACATAATTGAATAACCATCTCACGATAATACTGTGTATCATAAATACGTGAACACCACAGCACAGGTTCTCCTAGTGAGGCATTCACGATACGATATAATATATTGATATTTTACAGTACATACACATCATTCTATATAATTATTGTTTATGTTCCAAAAATTGTCCGTAAGTAAATGAAAATTAATAAATAACCGTGTAAATAATTCGATCAACAAGATGTTTCGGTTATCAACATTATTATTGACCATAATTGATACTAAACCACAAAATTTAGCACATTAAGGGAGAGTAGGGTAATGGCGACCGCATATAGAAAAGCGAAAAAAAAAAGAACAACTAATCATATAAATAAAAACTTTTTTAATATGAATCAAATTTTAGTTTTCTCCATTTGAGATAAAGCAAAACGTTTTAATACAGATTTTTTTATAATCTATAAAATTGAACAAGAAATACTTGCCGTTCGGAATTACCCGAAACACACGAGTAATGGCGAACATCGACGTTTTCTGCAAAAAAGAACAACCACTCCAATAATAAATTCACACAACAAATTTCGTTTGACAGTGTATGAATAGGTAGGTAAGTCATAGTTATATATTTTTTAATATAAATAGCGCTTTACTATTATATAACAGAGATACCACCATTTAAGAACATTTCAATTATTAAATACTTCAATTTTTTTAAATACACGACGATTCGTACCTTCAACGCGCGATGTGTGCAACTTCCCTCTACGAAATTCAACTCGGTTCTGACGAGCGACCCGGCTTTTGCATGATCCGGTTGATATAGGTTTTGAGATATATAATATCGTTCAACAAGTTACTAACAGTTCTCCATTGCCCCACTGTCCCTTATCTTCATCCTGTCCCGAATAAAGGTCTATCCACATCTACCGGCACCGTGCAGTGCAAACACGTACAGTGGCAGGCACGGCACAGAAGGGAGTATTCACATTACACCGTGCATGTATGTGTTCATAGATAATGTAAGCAAAAAATTTAGCCGTGAAAACAAATATGCAGTTTGACTTACAAAAATCATTTTTATCTTTTATTAAAATTTTGGTTGCCTGGCACTTTAAGTGTGTGCACTGCGCGGTGCTGGTGGACGTGAATAGAACTTAAACGATTTATCTTTCTAAAGACAAGAGGTAAATATAGATGCAAACAGTAAGAAGGGTTACTTTAACAAGAAAAAAACCTCTTAATGACCCGGCGTAACTACATCAGCATTTTAAATATTAATTTTTTCGTTAAAACAAATAATTGTGTCCCGGGTCTCAATCCTCCAAGTCCACCACTGTGGGCAAATACAAGCATGCCATATAATACCAGTACCTACACGAGTACACAGTGCACCTCCATGCAAAGTAATTCACTGTGTAGTACATCAGTGTAGGTGGGTCCACAAGCCGAATACAGTTTAAATCGTGCACAATAATTACATTTCTCGGTTCATTAATCCTTTTGCTCTATACTCCAATACCCCCATTAATAAATCTATCCCATTGCTTAACTCCATCGTGACGTGTTACGGTTGAGATGTTTAAAAATCTATATATTTTATTAAAGAATGTTTTACGCTATCCTTGGGATGAGGCTCAGCAGCATCAAATAACATAAAACAACTAAATATAACTGAGAAATGCACCATAAAGACCATTTTAAAGGTCCACATAAAGGCGTCAACAACGGAAATCCTTGAACAGTTCGACGTTCCAAGTAGACACAAAATCTTTACCAAAAATATTCTGATTCATCACCTCAAAAAAGACAATGGCAAACACCTCACATAATCATAATACCAGAGAAATGCAAATAGACAAGCTAAATGTACCTAAGTGTAATACTATCTTTAGACAAAGAAGCTCTGATTTTTTGCTGTAAAATTATACAATAAACTCCCACCCAGTATCAAACAAACTAAATCAAATAATAACTAGATACATTAAGTCTTGCAAAATTTGGCTTAAGGAATCATCTGAAAAAGAACTGACTAGTAATTTAAAATTATCGTCATAGAAGTTACTGAAAATACCCTTCCCAAACCTTAGCGTAGAAATATAGAAATCGCTGAAAACCCAGTTCACCTCGGGACAGGATCGCCTAGTGAGGAGGACTAAGAAAATATTCTATAACATATAGAATATATATTCATATTTGTATCTTACATATCTTCTGTAAATACCAAATTTATATAGTAATTAAGAACTTAAATGTCTTAGATTAGGCTTCAGATTAGAATTTTTGTTACAAATCCAAGTTGAATAAAATTTATGCCCCATTTTTCGAAAGAGCAACTCTATCAAAAATGTACAGATACTTCTTATCATCGTATCCTCTCATCTAGACCTATATAATAAGTAGTTACCACTGGAGTAATTGAGTTGGACTAGATCTTCTATTAAAATTTTCTCAGACAATACTTTAGCAACATTTGATTAAAAAATCACTCATAAACCTGTAAATAATTTTCGACAAAGCATTTTCCGACCGGAAGCTGAGACTATAAACCTCACAGATGATTGTTCTTATCCTGTCCGAAATGGTGAGTTTACTTCCTTTTGAGGCCATTTCCGTCCATTCTTTCAAAGTTCAACTGAGGAATTACGATTCAAACCCCTTTGTGATGATTTATCTATCATCGATCAATATTGACCTAAGCTTTGCGGTGTATTGGTATACTCGCCAATCTACGGAATGGTACAAAATGCAAGAATATATTATGAGAACGAAGCCAATATAGGCTTTGTAGGAGGGGTAAGGTCCTCGACTACGAATACGCGGGTCGCCGGTTCGAAACCCAGCGTGCCCATGTAAATGAAATTAAATTAATTTAAATTACTCATTGAAGGTTATAAACCTCATTGTAATATTAAATCATTGAAGAAGATAATATTAACAAATCTCAAAAGACACGTAAAATAAAAAGCCATCGCTCGCATCTCAGAAATTGAAATGTGATCGATAAAAATTACGGAAAATAATTAAGTCTCGTTAGCTCAGTGGTTAGAGTGTTGTCTCGGTAAGATAGGGGTCCCGGATTCGGTTCCAAGATGTGACCAATGACTTTTTTTTATTTTCTGTGTCTTTTTTTTGTTAAAGATTTGATTTGAGATTTGTGAATATGTATTATCTTCTTCAATGAATAAATTTTATGTTATTAAATTGTGTTATTCCACATTTAATTCATATACAATAATATATAGTTAACTTGCATCACGTTCCAGAATGGTTGATCCTCTCAGTATCCCCTTGGTGAAAGACCATCATTCAAAATCGATCCGTTGCTTGAAATGACTTCAGACGTATTTGGTGACCAGATCAGAATAGCCAGGTCCTTCCCCATCTTCCTCTACCCCATCTCCTTCCACCCCCCATACCTTACAACCTCATAACATACCCCAATTGGAGATGCCATAGTCTAACTGGCTCCGGTTAACAAAGAGCAGTTGTGCGGTAAATACCTTAAAAATTTTATGTACATAGAGCATTGTTTTAAATATTGCATTTTTTTAAATAGTACATATTAGTGATAACGGGTTACCAGTGCTTGAAATAAGAAATTTGATTTATTTTTTTCTACTTTTCTATAAATTTTTTTTCAAACTAGACAATTTAGACATATTTGTGAGTAATACGAGTTAGGTTCCTTTTACGTACATGTTAATTTGGGGTCTCTGAACATTTTCGAAGTACACAGGATATTATTTTAGTTTGATATGCCACTCCTAGATGGCAATATAGTCAAATCAATCACGGTAAGTTGGGGGCTTTCTGGCTTCTGTAGTGGCATACCATATCGTAAGACTTCTGCCGGGTTATGGCGAACTGTGGGCGGGTGTTCAACTGTGTTCAACCTATTTCAAACCATTTGAACCTTTATCGATGTGCACAAATAAAAATAAAATTATTTCCTTGAACCTCGCTAAGATATAAGGTCAGTGATCTAAAACTGGTGGCCCGCGACACAACTTTATACATTATGGTTTCGCCGAATTCCAAATACATTCTATCGAAAAGATGAAGTTTTTTTTTGTTTTATGTGTATACCGACAAGAGTCCCAACTGCTCCCAATCGTCTGGAGTCAGTGAGACTATGGCATCCCCAATTGGGGAATGTTTTGAGGTTGAAGGTATTGGGAAGGGGAAGGAGAAGGGGAAGAGGAAGGCGGGGAAATACCTGGCTATTCAGATCTGGTCACCAAACACGGCTAAAAGCCATTTCAAACGACGTTTCAATTCTGAAAGGTAGTATTTCACCAGGGCGATACTGAGAGAATCTTCCACTCTGGAACGTGCGCAAATATACCACATATTATTTGAAAATTAATTAATTATGAATCAGCACAAATTAATTACATAAAATTTACTTCTGCACGCCGGGATTTTAACGCGCTCTCGACTAGTGGTGGGCGAAACGGCTCGGTTTAGTGAGCCGGATCACTAATTCAGCTCTTTGTAGTGTACGGGTTCGGTGATCCCGCTCGTTTGGACGACGGTTCGCGTCCCCCCGCACCATGCCCTCACCCTCACTCCCTTGGCCCTCCTAAAGAAATCCTTAAGACGCTCTTACACGATACTTTTTTCGTCCAGTTTTCATGTAGATTGCCTTTACAGAGAGCTGATTTAGTGATCCGGCTCACTAAACCGAGCCGATTCGCCCACCACTAGTCGAGAGCCTTACCCCCCGACCATGGAGGCCGTCAAACTGCCATATTTATCTATTTTATTCATTTTCGGGAAATCTATAGTTTATAATCTACCATTTTTTACATGTATTGGGTAGCATGTATATATATATATATGTAGAATAATTTTCTCGGTTTACCCGCGTAATGTAGTCCTTAGAAGGACTTTTTAACTCCTGACCTTTCGGACAAATCACATTGTCCATCTTCAGAGGCCTTATGTCTTGAGTTTTGTTTTGAACTGATCGCTTGAGCGTGTCCGTTCAATCCAAAAGTCAAAACCTAAGTGGTTGCAAATCATTTTAATAGTCTAGGACGCAGAACGCGTGTAGATAAAGGGGTGGGGGTAGGGGTGGGGCATTTAATAGGCTGTTTACGCATAGTAACCGGGTTATTTTTATTTAAGGAAGTTGAGGGTAATTCTAATAATTTTGGAAGTGATGTTATCGGGGAATTTTGATCGATTATGACTCTCAATAAAACAATATATGCAAATAAATAAAACATAAACTTATAATCAAATTAATAAATTTATAACAAATAAGACAAAAAATCGCTCATAAGAAAAATATTGTATTACGGAGTTCTTGTGGTAATTAATAAAGGTCTCCAAACAAGATATCACATTTATTATATTTTCTCCGTTTGTTGACGTGGTTGCAACTCCAGGACGCTCATCGTCATTAACATCTTCTCGGCCTTCTGCAAAGCGCTTGTACCACTTATAAACACTATTTTGAGACAATGTATACTCGCCGACTGCCACAGTCAACATTTTAAATGCGTTGGAGCACTTTATTCCATTTTTAACGCAAAATTTAATACATATTCTTTGATCAATTTTTTTCAAAAGTAAAAAATCGAAGAACACACAAAAACGTGACTAACCTTTCCAGTTGTCAAAAACAAACAACTGATCCAAAATGGCTGATAATGCTAACATATGATAAACATATGTGTACCATTATTTACCAAAACAACATTATTTATTTCAACGCATTTAAAAATTTTCTTTCCTATTATTACTTATACGAAGAATTTTTTAATTTTTTTTAAACGCTTATTTTTCGTGTCGGTTTTTTCTTATTTAAGGCGTAAACTAGTTTATTATTTAAAATACATTTACTGTTACAGAAACCCCTGCTTTTTAAATTTTTATAAAAGTTCTAACTGCACGCGTACTTTTTAAATCGTGTTACTTAATAAAAATAACCATCATTGTTTTATTAATTGTTTTTGTGTTTAATTCGTAGAACTCCATTTAATTTTTTAATAATTTAATGTAAATCAAATTTAATAATGTTATAATTAAGTTCTACAAGTATTTTTATTTGTTATTATTGTGACAGCTGTTTCGGCGTTTAAGGCCATTTTCAAACGGTCTTCAAACAGTTTGAAAATGGCCTTAAACGCCGAAACAGCTGTCACAATAATAACAACTAAAAATACTTGCAGAACTTAATTATAACATTATTAAATTTGAGTTACATTAAATTTTTAAAAAATCATTGTATTATATGGTGCTAATGAGCAAACTTAATTACGAGAAATCGCAGACGGTTTATATCACAGAGTAAATAATACGTAGAGATGCCCTAGCACGCAAGGCGAAGAAAACTATTTAAGATGGGCGAGGGGCGAGCTAGGCGTGCCACCAATTTAAGTAAAACCGCAACTAATGAAATAGTTCGGCGTGTTTACAAAAAGTGAATATTTTGTTGGAGTATTAAGATTGATTATTTTTATTATTTATTTAATTATTGATACGGGGACAGTTTGCATAACTCCCGTAGCACTCGGGCCATAGACCCATTGTACCCAACTCCCATTTAACTTTATTCCTTCGATAGTAACCCGGTCCCTTTGATAAAGTTCACCAGGGCTGTCATTGGATATTCGGCTATGTATCTTGGTTCCACAATATGTCTTCCCTAGTAGCTGAGGCTTCTTCCCATCAAGGCAGGACACTGGAACCATAGGTGAATTGGAGTGTCTTCATCCTCATTACATTTCTTGCATCTAGACCCTTTTTTATAAAAGTTTTGTCTTTTGTCTACCGCAGTCATAATCACGCGAAACAAGCTGGTGCCAAAATTGGTGTCACGTGACCTTTGCCTCCAGCCGTTAGGGCAAGTCTATCAATTATGACGTCAGCGATTTCCATCTTGTAACAGATGAAAGAAATGCCTTTTCCCTAATGGAAGTTTTCTAAGAATCGTGTTTTTTTACGTAAGACCGTTTTTCACCCATATCCTCTAATTATGAAAAAATATCTAAATATTAAAGGTTAACTGTACTCAAATAAAATCGGCATTGGTATTTACTAACGAATTGCGAAAGTGCGCAATGGCATTGGATACTGCAAACATTCGGCGGAACCGGGGCCTGGACCTAGCCGTACCCAGTAGAGTTAATTTAACGTGATAATTTGGTAAAATATATACAACCTTTTACTTGTGACAACGGAAATATGTTGGCTTTAATTCCATTCACCGGAGACCTTGATACTTAGATTCATAATGTCGGCAATCATAATTTAAACCATTTTATTGACTCTGGGATTTTTATAATCGGTGCAAATACGATACAATGGTTCATATAGCCGACCCAATAATAAAAATGATATATATATATAATGAACGCGTAGTAGATTAAGAACGCGCATGAAAACAGAAATAGTCATAAAAATGGATAGATCTGAATTTTTAAATTATGGTTAAATCTTCTATTGAATCATGCTGTCTATGCAGTTTTTTTTACATGCCGTTCGTTGGACTCACTGACGTCAGAACTAATAGACTTGCCCTAAGTGTTATTTCAACGGTTGGAGGCAAAGGCCGCTTGACACCCATTTTGGCAGTTCACCCAGTTCACTGACATCCATTTTTCTTTCGTATGATTTTGACTACGGTAAATAATATAACAAAATATTTGATTTTTGTAAATAAGTTGAACCTTTTTACTTATTTGCTGTCTTACTTAAATTGCTAGCTCGCCCCTCGCCCCCTTACTTTGATTTATTTCCTCTGAGTGTAAGGCCATCTCTATGTATTATTTGCTCTGTGCTTTGACTTGTAGGCTTTTGCTACTCAGATGGGTGGCGTATCGACGCATTATCGACATAAACCGCCTCCACACACATCCGACTTGCTCACCGGAAAACATGTGGGAAGAGATCGAACAATGGACTCGACAAATGGAAAGTACGTTCGGGCGGTGAAAACAGTCATGTGGAGGCACTATTAGGCTTAGTGGCGTGGTAATTTACAAGAAATGCACATGAATATTATTTCATGACATTGTCAACTGCATTATATTATCAACTAAAAATACGTAAATTGAACATAACGCACTAATGGGCAGAATCTGAGAATTAAAGGGGTTCAACACAGAACACAATATCAAGTACTTCTTTTAAATAAATTTTAATATTAATTCCACAAAGGAGGCCCTGAAGGAAATCATTTCCCTCGGGCTTATGTCATTTTAAGGGGTGCCGTGTGGAGGGTTTAAGGAAAGGAAGAAGTAAACCTGGGTCTAGAAGAGACCCTTATTTATACGAAGGAGGATTACTACTTTTATATGGGATTCTCATCAAAATTTGTGTGACTGTAATCTGAATCAAAATTACATTTAAGAATAAAAACTATCTTTATATTTAACGCTTCTAAATTATCAAATCTTGCACCGTTTCCACTTCCATTAATACCCTTAAACTAGCATGAAAGGTGTGATCTGAGTGCGTTGGTTCATAAATTATCGTTCCCACAACTTAAATAATTATTGCTCAAATATGCAGGGGTAAATAAGAAGGGTAAAATGGAATCCAGAAAGTGTACAGAATTTGTTAACACCGTAAGAGAAAGATTGATGAATTGACATAAAAACAAGAATATGGTACAATCAAGATAAGATAGTCTGGATGATGGAACACTTTGATCCAAATCATTGATTGAATGTAATTTTAATCGAACTTATCTCGTTTTATCTGAAAGTTATTATTTGATTATAATACATGATACTAACATTCTGAGAAATTTATCATTTCAACCTGCTCGCATGGAACATGATATTCAATGCAATTAACGTACTTAAACAATCTTATTATTTATTTTGCAATGTGATTGCATCGCCAATAATTGCGTATTGCAGTCGATAAGACAATGGAGAATTAAACAGATTAGCCGCCTTCAAGATCAGGCATACGCGCTCTAATTAGTTCAGCAAACTACTGGCGATACAATGTTTTAAACGACAGATGCTGTAAGATCTACTATAAAAACCGACGGTTTTACTCAATGACGATTTGTGGCCTATCTCAGTCGGAGTTAAAACAAATAATAATAAGGAAAAAATTGAAATCGGTTGGATAAAAAATTACTTAGAATTTCCTCAGAATATCACTAAAACTCCAATGAGTGTAATGCATGTTTTTTTCACTCCGAATAATCCCCTGCATATATCGGAAAATCTTATGTTGATCTTTTCCATAGACATATATACGTATTTATATTTTCCTATGTCAAAAGGATTTTTATCATATCACGACAACAGCGGTTAAACTTTATCACAACCTAGCAACGAGATAATTTTCGGCGATTCCTTAATACGTCGCGTCGGTGGCTGGTTAACAACTTAAAACACACCAACTTAAAGAATCACAGAAAAACAAAATCTGTTGTTCCATCCAATTTGGGATTAACAAATCCCATAATCTCTGCGCACCCGGGCTGTTTGTAAATTCTCAAGGTTCGCACGTTTCCGCTGTAGCGCTGTAGTATGTTTTGTACGAATTGTTTCTTAAACAGAAAGTCCTATACGTGCGGGATATATAACGCACGGATGGGATTCATTTCGGACCCTCTCCTGGCCAATATTAAGTAAGTAAGTAAGGGTAGATTTTTACCGCGGAATTTAACTGGCGCAGCTAAAGTGTTGTAAAAGTATAGCACAAGATTGTTATATTTTATCTCATCTACATTTAAAAACATTCCAGAATAGATAGTATATTTTCTGATAAAGATGGTAATCAAAATATTCTAGATCTATTGACTTGTAATTGAACTTAAAGAGCTACCAAACAGATTGCGAGAAATCCAGATTTTCGGATTTTGCACAATCATAATCTCTTTAAAGAAATGGGTTTTGTAAGGCATCCGAATTATCCGGATTAATTTTTAATTTATTAGTTATTTGCATCGAAATATATGAAATTAACGCGTCCAACGGGCTAATAATAGGTATGCAATACTTAATATATAGACCTATCTAAGATATGGATAGTAAAATATTCACATTACGCACAGATAAATTTAGAAAAAAAGGTGTGCTTAAAAAAAGGTGAAAAATATTTAAATTAGGATAAAAAAAATTATTTTAAGAAATAGAAATAATATGAATAAGGAATAGAACATAATATTGTTTTGTAAAACTAAATATTTATAATTATACTAGCTGATGTGTACTCGGCCTTGCTCGGGATTTTTTTTTAATAAAGTTATGAAGTTGTGAATTCTTGCTTATCATTAGGGTGCCATAAATGATTGGACAGCGAAAGTAACTATCCCCAAATAAAGAATCATTATATTGAATATTTTATTTCATTCCAAACGTTTATTTTTTCAAAATATAAATAAATCATAAAGTTCTTAAGTAGGTACCTACTTTTCCATTTTGAAAATATTCTACCAAGAAAAAAACTTCTTCTTTTGATTATGCCATCTGTGGCTAACCAGAGTGTTATATCTATGGGCTAACGTAAATGAAACATGGCGGGTCAATGTTTTTCATACTAATTTTAAAACGTTATAGCAACAGTTTTACATATTGGATTTCATTCAAACTACTCTCTAAACCTTTCCGACACTAATAAAAACAAACTGTGCTATTTTCAGCGAAACCGGTCCAGTAGTTTTCGAGAAAATCGATTTTATAAATACAGATAGGAAAAAAAATATTTATTGCAAGAAAGAGAAATAATATGAATAAGGAATAGAACATAATATTGTTTTGTAAAACTAAATATGTATGATATTATAACTAATAAGATAATTCACCCTTAATAGAAGGCTTGATTTCTTTTAATGGATCAATGGGGCGCCTTTTAATATGTTCACATGTATCAAAAAAGGTTTTAGTTTGTTCTTCATATATTTTTTAATCGGACAAAGAAATTTAAAATTTTTGAAGATATCTGGATTTTGAGTTCAGAAAATCCAAAAATACGGATTTTCCGAAACGATTCCGGATTTCCACCCTCCACAAATAATAAAGAATTAACAATTCTTATCTTCTTATACTCAATACACGTCGTCAAATAACTTTATGATCCGGTTTCGCCAATTTTCGACACGCTTCTAATTAACAACAAATATGCAAACAGCTATTGTCTTGAATGTTGTCAGTTAAATGGATATTTCAAAGCTTCGTAACTTATTTTAATAAAATAATTTTGGAAAGTAAAACTCGGACGAAGCCTGGTAGTAACTGCCGCTATCAAAAGTACCTTGTATTTACGCCAGGGTGCGTTTTGTAGAAATATGATACAAGCAAAAGGCAGCTTTCACGAGATATCGGATTTAATTCATTATAGGAATGCAGCTGGCTGACCCGCTGCGTCGTACGGTAATAAGTACATGTTGTTATAATGGATGACTAATAAACATGTAGGTACACCAAATACCCAGTCAAATGTTGTGTGAAATCAATTTTATAATGAGGTTGTCTCCTACAACGCGATTTCATATTGTTTACAAGTGTAGATCAGTGCATGCTGATCAGTGCATAGATCAGTGCATGCTGAAGAAAGAATTTTTATAAAATGTCGTATTGTAATAAAAATATTGTACCGAAAATATAAGCCATCAAAATGTTAATATTTTAGGAGTATATCGTCTGTGCCCGCCGATATCCGCGAGACTTGCGGTACATAAAATGAATAACGCGGCAGTATGAGATGCTGGCATTTGAATTGTGGATTTTTGTGAATCGTATATCGTGACATTAGGAGTATTTGGAACAATCGTTTTATCGACGTACAATATGAAAGCTCATAACTTCTCAGTTTACCTCTTTAAATTTGATATATTTATATCAAAACAAAAAAAAAAGTAAACAACCTCAGAACTCTTATACGTTGTACAAAAATATGCCAGGTATTAAAAAATATATATTTTAGAAATTTTGTAGAGTTTTAATCTATTTTTTAAACCTCGTAGATCCTACTATTTTGGGAGTTTCTCGATGGCGAAAAAATTTTTATTTTGTTTTTTATCACAGGAAGGAGAAAGAGAGAGATATGAGAAGTAAGTGTATTGTGTGAAATACCATAATTAGTTTGTGTGACAACCAGTGGCGGTTTTCTCTAAAGTGCGTTGTTTGTGCAGTGAACTCACATAAAAAGATAAGAAAATAAAACAAAGTTGTATCGCAATTTTACCACACTTTAAGCAACGCCCCATTCAAATTCTGTGCAAAAAAATCCACCCATCCGTATTGGTAATACTACCTGAGAGCGAGTCCGAAATAAATTCCATAAAGTGCGTAATGAATTCAGCGACTATATTTTTTTTGTACGAAATTAATCTTCGAAACGTATCTAGTAAAAATAATTAATTAATTAGATAAAAATATCTAGTATTTTTAACAGTTTCATTGACATTACAATATTTAACGATCATTAGTGCATTATAATTTATTAATTTATTTGTGACAGTTAGAAGAGTTAATTAATTTAAATAGTTAATTTCTCTATTCTCACATTATTATTTTTCTACGTTTATAATTTGTGAATACTTGTCATTATTTTTTAGTAAGCTGTGTATCCTAATGATGGAAGCTTCACTTCCGAAACATGTTGATATTTATATATTAAACAGTGGTTTATACAAAATATTTATTATTAATTTTATTAGTTAGAAGAGCGTTTAGGTGGTAAATTTAAAGATAAAACTCATAAGAGTGAAAGTCTAGTAAAGATAAAGTAGAGAAAAGGTAGATGTAGTAGAAATAAGGTAAAAAAAAGAAGAGATAAAGTAGAAATAAAGCAGAGATAGAGTAGGTATAGAGTAAAGATTGCATAGAGATAAAGTAGATATAGTGGAGATAAAGTAGAAATATAGTAGAGGTAAAGTAGAGATAAAGTAGAAATATAGTGGAAGGTGAAAATAGAGATATAATAGATATAGAGTAAAGATTGAATGGAGATAACGTAGAAAGAAAGTAGAGATAAAATAGAGATATAGTAGATATAGAGATAATGTAAAGATAAATTTAAAATGCTCATCTAAAATATCTTTCAATCATATATTTAGGCACTTCGCTTATCGGAGTCATGACAACTTTAAACGCTACACACGAATCAAGATAAATTAATATTGTTTTGTTTATTCCAGAACATGGAGAGGTTGGTGATATTCCACACGTTTCATGTGGTTATACATAGTGTACACAAGTAGAAGTTCAAACAAAAAGTACAGGATAACCAATTTACTAACATAAAAATAATAATTTTGCAATTTATACAGTAGTAAATTTATTGGCTGTAAAACTTTACTTATGGTCGATAGTCGGTATCCTATTTTATCTCTCATAATATGGAGGAATGCTGGAAACCCCTTTTATTACCTGTTATAGTTCGTGACGCGACTTACGCAAGCTTCAGAAGCTAGGTAAATCAGAAGTTGGCTTGAAGCACGGACACCTTTTTACTGGCGACAAATACCTAGTACTCACCTACTGCTATAACCACGCTCAAACAGAAGTACAATCATTATTCATAATAGTACAGTTTGCTCACTTAGTATTTACACGAGCGCAAAACGTTCAACGAGTGTTTTAGAATTGACCAAATGAAAATATTGTTATTTCAATACGAATATTATAATCCCGCAGCTAGAATGTTGTAAGCCAAAAAACAGTGCAGTACAGGCACACACAGTGCAGCACAGAACAGACACAGCACAGACGCGAGTACGGCTGTCAACTGAACCGTCAACTGAGCGTTAGCGTCCGCCACAAAATGTTTGAGGATTTTATAATCCTATTCTCATATTCATTATTATTTTATATCCTAAATTCCCTGACCAATTCAATCAATTTTATCCATCTTCCCGGTTTTAGCAATATCTGCGTCGAATGACGCCAACTGTCGAAGATGGTGGTGCAACTGTATTATTTTATACTAACTGCGCAGGCGCAGACGTCATAAGCAGCCACCGGCACGTCAAAATACTCTAGCCTACAATCTCAGCCGGTGTTGGCCCGTGCATGTGTGAATACGTTACGCTTAAGTACACTGTACTGTGAATGAGTTCATAGATAATCAAGTCAACTAATGTTGTCGTATCTGTAGTGTACTGTTCTGCACTGTGCGGTGCTGGTAGATATGAATATACCTTTATAAAAAACAAAAACACAAACTTAGTTTAAAATAAATGTGCACATTTATGTATTCAATTTCGATAGTGATGTCAAACCTTAAGAAACAGCCCTTTGTCTTGATTACATCTGCGTATTGCTTTAAGTGGAATATTTGAGTTGAGGAGTTATTTGTATGAACTTTATTTTAATTTCAACGGAATTTTCTTTTCAAAATTCGAATAACATTCGTAAAACATTCTGCATGAAATGATATGCATCTGTGTGACTACTGTGCTTGCATCAAAGTTTGCTGCACTACCTACAAGGTGTATTGTAACCTTTGTAAAAACTTCCAGTCAAATTTAACTTCTCAAACTAATATAGATGCTACAATAAACAAATTTAAATCTTTTCAACACACTTTTTTTAAGGGGAAGAGGGAAGTCTGAGAGGGATTATTTATTGATTCAAAATAATGATAATATTATTAAGCAAAAAGTTAAAACATAATATTTTTAAAGATAAAAACCCTGTTTTTTTAATTTACTCAGTTTTAAAATGGCGTTAAACGCCGAAACAGCTGTCACAATAATAAAAACTAAAAATACTTGCAGAACTTAAAAATAACACTATTAACTTTGATTTACATAATATTTAAAAAAAATTAAATGGAGTTGTACGAATTAAACATAAAAACAATTAATAATAGGCTTTTATCAAAATCAAATCAGAATTATGACTTTTTCTGACCGTTCTACGCATGTTTTACAAAATATTAAAATAATTATAATAAGTGGAGAAAAATAATAGCAATCCTTTTCAGGTGCGTTCTGTTTATAAACTTAGCCAATGTTTTGTAATCCCCATTTAAAAAAAAAACATTAAAGTTAGTATTTATGAAAAAATTAAACTACATCCTATATTTTTTTTTTAACATTTCTTTATTTTATGTCAATATTACACAAGAGTTGCAACTGCTGTCGACTGTCCGGAGCCAGCAGGACTATGGCATCTCCAATTGGGGTATCTCGTGAGGCTGAAAGTAGTGGGTATGTGAAGGAGATGGGGAAGATTGGGAAGTACTTGGATATTCAAATCTGATAACCAAATACCTCTAAAACCATTTCAAGCAACAACGTTCCAATTCTGAAAGGTGGTATTTCACCAGGGCTGTACTGAGTATATCTATCACCCTACTTCGACCTGTGAATTTCGGACGGACAGGTGTGCTGCTTCATCTTACAGATTATCTGTTTTTGTGATAAAGATTTGTTATTAATTAGAAAGGATCTATCTATTCTCTCAAAACATAATTTCTTTGTTCAGATAACAACAAGCGGTAACATAAATCCTCTGTGAAATAGTTACCGTATACAAGGTAAATAATACACTTGTGGCATAACGACTCGATAAGTATATATAAACACTTGGATAACTATCTCATATCTAGGTTCTGTGTCTCGCAGGCGGTGGAGCCGGTAGTCACGATCGTATATGGTGCAATGGGTTGAATTGTGCCTTAATTCTTAACTCTCTGATCAATAAATACCATAGTGTTTAGCACAGACACGCACTCAGGGCCATCTCGAGGGGTGCAGCTGCCACAAGACAAAAAAATAAGGCCGTCTAAGATAGACATAATCCGCATAAAAAAACCGCAAGGCTGATGTAAACGAATTGAATAAGATTATGAAAAGTAGACGGTTTGTAGAGCGAATGAACGATTAGTTTAGTGTAAGAAGAATATAAGATATTTTTAAAAAGCATTAACTTTGTGGCTCGCCATAATTTACAATAAAAAACACATAAATTTGTTGTAGACCACTTTTATTTTATCAAAACTCTACCGGTTTCGGAAGCACCCTTCCTTCGTCAGGAGAATATTAAAACTGTTTTAATATTCTGTTTTAATATTCTCCTGATGAAGGAAGGGTGCTTCCGAAACCGGTAGAGTTTTGATAAAATAAAAGTGGTCTACAACAAATTTATGTGTTTTTTATTGTGAAGAATATAAGACCCGACGACAGTGAATAGTGGATGAAGTCGGCCTGACGGCCTCCATGGTCGAGGGGTAAGGCTCTCGACTACGAATCCGAAGGTCGCGGGTTCAAATCCCGGCGTGCGCAAGTAATTTTATTTAATTAATTTGTGTTGTTTCACAATTAATTCATTTAAAAATAATATATAGTATATTTGCGCACGTTCCATAGTGGAAGATACTCTCAGTATCGCACTAGTGAAAGACCACCATTCAGAATTGAAACGTTGCTTGAAATGGCTTTTAGCCGTGTTTGGTGACCAGATCTGAATACCCAGATATTTCCCCTTTTCCCCCCCTTCCTCTCCCCCTTCTCCTCCCCCTCCCCAATACCTTTAGCCTCACAACATTCCCCAATTGGGAATGCCATAGTCTCACTGGCTCCAGACGGTTGGGAGCAGTTTGAGACTCTTGTACGGTATTCACATAAAAAAAAGAAGTCGGGGACCCTCAAGGAAGACAGTGCACGATTAAGTACTACAGTCGGGTAGTCAAAAGTCAGAATACCACAATAGTATGTATAAGACGGTGTATGAATACGAATGAAGCAAAAATTGTATTATGGTAGTTCATCCTCTCTGCCTAGCCTTGTGTGGAAATGGCGTGATGGCTCGTTAGTTAGTTAATTTGTATTATCCTAGTATAAAATACCTGTATGTTATGTGACTAAAGCGGGTGTCTGGCATTAGTAAAACGCTATTTAAGTCAGTGTCTCTATGAGAAAGAAGAAAGCCAGCACCAATATTATGGAACAAAACTAATTTGTGAATTTTATTAAGAAAAAATCCTTAGGCCAATTTAGCGCGCCTTACTTAATTTTGTTTTAACGTTTTTAATCTCCCCATTCGAAATTCAATCACACATATGTTCTTTAACATGCATACACTTAGGGTATCTCACTTCTCTTAGGGGCGGTTTTATAACCATCCGATCGTAATGCTTCGTACCATTTTTAACTAATACTTGGTCTACCGCCCAATTTCTCCGTTTTTTAAACGTTCGTCAGATTAGCGATCATTTAACAGCTATTAGTTGTTGCCAGATGATGGCTTATTTAGAATCGTGCACTATTTTAATTGAAAAGACAGTGTATAATATTAATTTGAGAGATTAATTCCTCACTTAGCAGTGAAAGTGATGACGAATTATTCAAGACAAAAAAAAACGGATGAATAACGATTCTTTACGTAACAGAAACTTTATGGTTCGTTTATAAAACTGGCCTTTATTGTATTAATGTAAAAAAATTTCGATTTGACTATGTATTCAGTTTTTTTTCTACTTTATTAATTATAGTTAAGTACAAAAAGATTTTACACGGTTTTCGACTGCCAAACTAAGCATATGCCCGTATCGAGTATGCTTAGGTGTAGAGAATGATTTATCTCGAATGAATGGCCACGAATCAGTCGTATAAAGTGGACGCTAGTGCGTAGAAGCAAATTCAAAAAGCGGCCACTTAGTTTAGCCGCCCGGATGTGTAGCGCATATTGCAAATAAGAATGCGGCGCCCCTGTACACACATGCAAAGTACTATATTTATTATGCTAAAGGGTAAAGTTTTCCACGAATTTTCCCATTTCTACCAGAGCCGAGTATCACTGAGATAATATTTTATGACCTTTATTTGTATTTGTTATCTTAAACCATTTAGTTGGATTCGATCGACTTTATTATCTTTTTTATTACTATTTTGGTAATATATTCGACCCGTTTTATGTGCGCCGTGATGAGTGGTTACCATTTGAAATATAATATAAGCCATTAAACCTCAATTAGTTTTATCGCGTAAATTTATCCGTTTCATGAACGTAATATATTTTGATTTGTCATTGTACCTGCCAGTTAATCGAGATTTTCTGAATTACTCATAAATATTGTGTTGGCAAAATTGAAAGCTGTAAATCTTTATTTTCTATGTTTTGAAAATGTAAAAAAACATGTGGTGAATCACATTTGAAACTACCTACATAAGTGGTAATAATATATTCCAATCTGCTTTTAAAAGTACACAAAAAGATAATGAAGTGAAGACAAAATTTTGATAATTTTTTTTGTAAATTCAACAATTCACTTACATTATATATATATATATATATATGTATATTTTAAATAATTTATAGAAGCTTATAAACCTCATTGTAATATGTTTTTTAATAATTGAAGATAATATTAACAACTTTTGAATGAAATAAGAATCCGAAAAGACACGGAAAAGAAAAATATAACGGCAGCAGCTGGGACTCGAACCCGGGGCCTCGTGGTGTATCTGGGTCCATATTTTCGGTTTCATGTTTCATTCTAAATGATTAAAACTATTTTATTTATTTTTAATGTGTTCGATTTTTTTTAAATTACTTATCTGCCCATTCGAGCTTTCTTTGTAATCCAAAAAAATATTTGAAGATCGTTTCATTTCGACCAAATGGCATCCCAATATACAATGCAGGCAGCGTAAGAGAGACAGAGCACTGCATTTGCATTTTCTCTCTCGGGACTAGAACCAAAAGGTATTAAGTCAATGGCATACCGGCTTCCATTTAATTCTGCGTGGAAGGCACTTCTAGTTATATTCTTTATTTTATGACTGATGGTAGCAACTACTAAGTAAATGTGCTTTAGGCTGTTAAACTACCAATATAACAATTTTCCAATTTTTTTCTATATTTTCTTGGACAGCTTTGTAAACTCCTTAATACAGCACATACCACAGAGTGGAAGGTGACCAGATCTGAACAGTAGGATATTTCCCCACCTTCCTCTTTCCCTTCTCCTACCCCTCCCCAATACCTTCAGCCTCACAACATTCCCCAATTGGGAATCCCATAGTCTCACTGGCTCCAGACGGTTGGGAGCAGTTGGGACTCCTGTGAGGTATTCTTATAAAAAAAAATAAAAAATAATAGTTTACCTAAAGCATTAAACAACTGCTTAATTTACTTTAAAATGAATTCACTACGTTAGCAACCCGGTGAAACGAGACGTCAATTATCGCGTTCGTCGTTTTCATAACGCAGATGAGTCAAAAGCCTTACCCAAATATTTAAACGTTATAACTGTCACCTTTATGGTTGTACATACCTACACAGTTCTTCGCATTATGTCTCCGAGATAATTTTATGGTAATTCCTACAAAAAACTATTAAAGACAAAAAATATGTTCAAACACAACGGGGGACTGAATCAAAAAGTTTCAGGTAATGATACGTTTGCATCGTTTTTGTATTACGCCGCTCAGTTATTACCATTGACTGGGTTTGCTTCAAATCTGGGTCAAGACGGATTTACTACAATGAACTATCACTGTCAGGGTCGTAAACGATACTTTTTTTCATCGTGAAGCTGTTTTACATAATTACAGCTGCTTGTACTCACGTAATTATTAATGCATATTACAATATTTCATTATATATTAATTGCCATAGTTCGTTTTATCATTCAATTATATCTCAAGTTTTCAAAAAGTACAAACTATCCGATAAAGATATTTATAATAATAATGTAATTAATTTATTGGAATAGCCTATTTAAGTTCACAAACCTCATTGTAATAATTAATCATTGATGAAGATAATGTTAATAAATCTCAAATGAAACAAGAAACAGAAAAAACGCGGGAAATAAAAACTGGGTTTGATTCTCAGATGCGACTGATAACTTTTTTTTAAATTTCTGTGTCTTTTTTTGGTGATTAATAATACGTGTAATCAGTGAAGAAGATAATATGGAGAAATCTCAATGAAAACAAAAAATAGAAAAGACACTAAAAATGAAAGTTGACGAGCGCAACTGAGACTCGAACCCATCATCTGTCTTACCGGGAGAACACTATACGATTGAACTATTGAGATCTTATGATTTTCCGTTATTTATCTATTTCATTTTAAGAAATACGTAATAATATTATTCTCAGTTAGGTCGAGCCCCAATTGCAAACTTAACCCTTTTTTATTTTATGCGTCTTCTTTTATTTTATGTTTTCATTGAGATTTGTTAATATTATCTTCTTCAATAAATTAAATATAATAAAAAGGTTTATAAGCTTCAACGAGTGATTTCAAAAATTTAAATGTAATTTCTCAATAGTTTATGCTAGGTGTGTCTAAACCCTTAATTTCACCCCACTTTAACTATTGTTATAAGCATTATATTTCTATGCAATCTATAAAAGTACCGATACTAAAAATACTTCAAAATGGAGCAGTGTTAATAATACAAGATGCTAGGTGTGTCTATACCCTTAATTTCACCCCACTTTAACTATTGTTATAAGAAATATATTTCTTTCCAATCTATAAAAGTACCGATACTAAAAATACTACAAAATGGAGCAGTGTTAATAATACAAGATGCTAGGTGTGTCTATACCCTTAATTTCACCCCACTTTAACTATTGTTATAAGAAATATATTTCTTTCCAATCTATAAAAGTACCGATACTAAAAATACTACAAAATGGAGCAGTGTTAATAATACAAGATGCTAGGTGTGTCTATACCCTTAATTTCACCCCACTTTAACTATTGTTAAAAGAATTATATTTCTATGTAATCTATAAAAGTACCGATATTAAAAATATAACAAACGGAGCAGTGTTAATAATACTAAATGCTAGGTGTGTCTTTACCCTTAATTTCACCCCACTTTAACTATTGTTATAAGCATTATATTTCTTTGCTATCTATAAAAGTACCGATACTAAAAATACTACAAAATGGAGCAGTGTTAATAATACAAGATGCTAGGTGTGTCTATACCCTTAATTTCACCCCATTTTAACTATTGTTAAAAGCATTATATTTCTTTGCAATCTATAAAAGTACCGATACTAAAAATATTACAAAATGGAGCAATGTTAATAATACAAGATTCTAGGTGTGTCTATACCCTTAATATCACCCCACTTTAACTATTAGTATAAGCATTATATTTCTTTGCAATCTATAAAAGTACCGTGATAAAACTACTACAAAATGAAGCAGTGTTAATAATACAAGATGCTAGGTGTGTCCATACCCTTAATTTCACCCCACTTTAACTATTGTTTTATAACAAATTTTAAAGTGGGGTTCTTTGCAATCTATATGCTTATGCATTATATTTCTTTGCAATCTATAAAAGTACCGATACTAAAAATTCTACAAAATGGAGCAGTGTTAATAATACAAAATGCTAGGTGTGTCTATACCCTTAATTTCACTCCACTTTAACTATTGTTATAAGCATTATATTTCTATGCAATCTATAAAAGTACCGATACTAAAGATACTTCAAAATGGAGCAGTGTTAATAATACAAGATGCTAGGTGTGTCTATACCCTTAATTTCACCCCACTTTAACTATTGTTATAAGCATTATATTTCTTGCAATCTATAAAAGTACCGATACTAAAAATACTACAAACGGAGCAGTGTTAATAATACAAGATGCTAGGTGTGTCTATACCTTAATTTCACCCCACTTTAACTATTGTTATAAGCATTATATTTCTATGCAATCTATAAAAGTACCGATACTAAAATACTACAAACGGAGCAGTGTTAATAATACAAGATGCTAGGTGTGTCTATACCCTTAATTTCACCCCACTTTAACTATTAGTATAAGCATTATATTTCTTTGCAATCTATAAAAGTACCGTGATAAAACAACTACAAAATGAAGCAGTGTTAATAATACAAGATGCTAGGTGTGTCCATACCCTTAATTTCACCCCACTTTAACTATTGTTTTATAACAAATTTTAAAGTGGGGTTCTTTGCAATCTATATGCTTATGCATTATATTTCTTTGCAATCTTTAATTTTTGTTATAAGCATTATATTTCTATGCAATCTATAAAACTACCGATTGTAAAAATACTACAAACGGAGCAGTGTTAATAATACAAGATGCTAGGTGTGTCTATACCCTTAATTTCACCCCCCTTTAATTTTTGTTATAAGCATTATATTTCTATGCAATCTATAAAACTACCGATTGTAAAAATACTACAAACGGAGCAGTGTTAATAATACAAGATGCTAGGTGTGTCTATAAACTTAATTTCACCCCACTTTAACTATTGTTATAAGCATTATATTTCTTCGCAATCTATAAAAATACCGATACTAAAATTTCTACAAAATGGAGCAGTGTTAATAATACAAGATGCTAGGTGTGTCTTTACCCTTAATTACACCCCACTTTAACTATTGTTATAAGCATTCTATATCTATGCAATCTATAAAAGTACGGATACTAAAAATACTGCAAATGGAGCAGTGTTAATAATACAAAATGCTAGGTGTGTCTATACCCTTAATTTCACTCCACTTTAACTATTGTTATAAGCATTATATTTCTATGCAATCTATTAAAGTACCGATACTAAAAATACTACAAAAGGAGCAGTTTTAATAATACAAGATGCTAGGTGTGTCTATACCCTTAATTTCACCCCACGTTAACTATTGTTATAAGCATTATATTTCTATGAAATCTATAAAAGTACCGATACTAAATATACTACAAAATGGAGCAGTGTTAATAATACAAGATGCTAGGTGTGTCTATAAACTTAATTTCACCACACTTTAACTATTGTTATAAGCATTATATTTCTTCGCAATCTATAAAAGTACCGATACTAAAAATTCTACAAAATGGAGCAGTGTTAATAATACAAGATGCTAGGTGTGTCTTTACCCTTAATTACACCCCACTTTAACTATTGTTATAAGCATTATATTTCTATGCAATCTATAAAAGTACCGATACTAAAAATACTTCAAAATGGAGCAGTGTTAATAATACAAGATGCTAGGTGTGTCTATACCCTTAATTTCACTCCACTTTAACTATTGTTATAAGCATTATATTTCTATGAAATCTATAAAAGTACCGATACTAAATATACTACAAAATGGAGCAGTGTTAATAATACAAGATGCTAGGTGTGTCTATAAACTTAATTTCACCCCACTTTAACTATTGTTATAAGCATTATATTTCTTCGCAATCTATAAAAGTACCGATACTAAAAATTCTACAAAATGGAGCAGTGTTAATAATACAAAATGCTAGGTGTGTCTATACCCTTAATTTCACTCCACTTTAACTATTGTTATAAGCATTATATTTCTATGCAATCTATAAAAGTACCGATACTAAAAATACTCCAAAATGGAGCAGTGTTAATAATACAAGATGCTAGGTGTGTCTATACCCTTAATTTCACCCCACTTTAACTATTGTTATAAGCCTTATATTTCTAGGCAATCTATAAAAGTACTGATACTAAAAATACTTCAAAATGGAGCAGTGTTAATAATACAAGATGCTAGGTGTGTCTATACCCTTAATTTCACCCCACTTTAACTATTGTTATAAGCATTATATTTCTATGCAATCTGTAAAAGTACCGATACTAAATATACTACAAAATGCAGCGGTGTTGATAATAGAAGATGCTAGGTGGGTCTATACCCTTAATTTCACCCCACTTTAACTATTGTTATAAGCATTATATATCTATGCAATCTATAAAAGTACGGATACTAAACATACTACAAATGGAGCAGTGTTAATAATACAAGATGCTAGGTGTGTCTATACCCTTAATTTCACCCCACTTTAACTATTGTTATAAGCATTATATTTCTATGCAATCTATAAAAGTACCGATACTAAAAATACTTCAAAATGGAGCAGTGTTAATAATACAAGATGCTAGGTGTGTCTATACCCTTAATTTCACCCCACTTTAACTATTGTTATAAGCATTATATATCTATGCAATCTATAAAAGTACGGATACTAAAAATACTACAAATGGAGCAGTGTTAATAATACAAAATGCTAGGTGTGTCTATACCCTTAATTTCACCCCACTTTAACTATAGTTATAAGCGTTATATTTCATTGCAATCTATAAAAGTACCGATACTAAAAATACTACAAAATGGAGCAGTGTTAATAATACAAGATGCTAGGTGTATATTTACCCTTAATTTCACCCCACTTTAACTATTGATATAAGCATTATATTTCTTTGCAATCTAAAAAAGTACCGATACTAAAAATACTACAAAATGGAGCAGTGTTAATAATACAAGATGCTAGGTGTGTCTATACCCTTAATTTTACCCCACTTTAACTATTGTTATAAGCATTATATTTCTTTGCAATCTATAAAAGTACAGATACTAAAAATACTACAAAATGGAGCAGTGCTAATAATACAAGATGCTAGGTGTGTCCATACCCTTAATTTCACCCCACTTTAACTATTGTTATAAGCATTATATTTCTCTGCAATCTATAAAACTACCGATTGTAAAAATACTACAAACGGAGCAGTGTTAATAATACAAGATTCTAGGTGTGTCTATACCCTTAATTTCACCCCACTTTAACTATTGTTATAATCATTATATTTCTATGCAATCTATAAAAGGACCGATACTAAAAATACTACAAACGGAGCAGTGTTAATAATACAAGATGCAAGGTGTGTATTTACCCTTAATTTCACCCCACTTTAACTATTGTTATAAGCATTATATTTCTTCGCAATCTATAAAAGTACCGATACTAAAAGTACTACAAAATGGAGCAGTGTTAATAATACAAGATGCTAGGTGTGTCCATACCCTTAATTTCACCCCACTTTAACTATTGATATAAGCATTATATTTCTTTGCAATCTATAAAAGTACCGATACTAAAAATACTTCAAAATGGAGCAGTGTTAATAATACAAGATGCTAGGTGTGTCTATACCCTTAATTTTACCCCACTTTAACTATTGTTATAAGCATTATATTTCTATGCAATCTATAAAAGTACCCATACTAAAAATAGTACAAACGGGGCAGTGTTAATAATACAAGATGCTAGGTGTGTATTTACCCTTAATTTCACCCCACTTTAACTATTGATATAAGCATTATATTTCTTTGCAATCTATAAAAGTACAGATACTAAAAATACTACAAAATGGAGCAGTGCTAATAATACAAGATGCTAGGTGTGTCCATACCCTTAATTTCACCCCACTTTAACTATTGTTATAAGCATTATATTTCTCTGCAATCTATAAAACTACCGATTGTAAAAATACTACAAACGGAGCAGTGTTAATAATACAAGATGCAAGGTGTGTCTATAAACTTAATTTCACCCCACTTTAACTATTGTTATAAGCATTATATTTCTTCGCAATCTATAAAAGTACCGATACTAAAAGTACTACAAAATGGAGCAGTGTTAATAATACAAGATGCTAGGTGTGTCTATACCCTTAATTTCACCCCACTTTAACTATTGTTATAATCATTATATTTCTATGCAATCTATAAAAGGACCGATACTAAAAATACTACAAACGGAGCAGTGTTAAAAATACAAGATGCAAGATGTGTCTATACCCCTAATTTCACCCCACTTTAACTATTGATATAAGCATTATATTTCTTTGCAATCTATAAAAGTACCGGTACTAAAAACACTACAAAATGGAGCAGTGTTAATAATACAAGATGCTAGGTGTGTCCATACCCTTAATTTCACCCCACTTTAACTATTGATATAAGCATTATATTTCTTTGCAATCTATAAAAGTACCGATACTAAAAATACTTCAAAATGGAGCAGTGTTAATAATACAAGATGCTAGGTGTGTCTATTCCCTTAATTTCACCCCACTTTAACTATTGTTTTATAACAAATGTTAAAGTGGGGTTCTTTGCAATCTATATGCTTATGCATTATATTTCTTTGCAATCTATAAAAGGAACGATGCTAAAAATACTACAAACGGAGCAGTGTTAATAATACAAAATGCTAGGTGTTTCTATACCCTTAATTTCACCCCACTTTAACTATTGTTATAAGCATTATATTTCTATGCAATCTATAAAAGTACCGATACTAAAAATACTACAAACGGAGCAGTGTTAATAATACACGATGCTAGGTGTGTCTTTACCCTTAATTTCACCCCCCCTTTAACTTTTGTTATAAGAATTATATTTTACCCCACTTTAACTATTGTTTTATAACAAATGTTAAAGTGGGGTTCTTTGCAATCTATATGCTTATGCATTATATTTCTTTGCAATCTATCAAAGTTACGATGCTAAAAATACTACAAACGGAGCAGTGTTAATAATACAAAATGCTAGGTGTGTCTTTACCCTTAATTTCACCCCCCCCTTTAACTTTTGTTATAAGAATTATATTTCACCCCACTTTAACTATTGTTTTATAACAAATGTTAAAGTGGGGTTCTTTGCAATCTATATGCTTATGCATTATATTTCTTTGCAATCTATAATAGTTACGATGCTAAAAATACTACAAACGGAGCAGTGTTAATAATACAAGATGCTAGTTGTGTCTATACCCTTAATTTCACCCCACTTTAACTATTGTTATAAGCATTATATTTCTATGCAATCTATTAAAGTACCGGTACTCAAAAATACTACAAACGGAGCAGTGTTAATAATACAAAATGCTAGGTGTGTCTATATCCTTAATTTCACCCCCCTTTAATTTTTGTTATAAGCATTATATTTCTTTGCAATCTATAAAAGTACCGATACTAAAAATACTACAAAATGGAGCAGTGTTAATAATACAAAATGGTAGGTGTGTCTATACCCTTAATTTCACCCCACTTTAACTATTGTTATAAGCATTATATTTCTATGCAATCTATTAAAGTACCGGTACTAAAAATACTACAAACGGAGCAGTGTTAATAATACAAGATGCTGGGTGTGTCTTTATCCTTAATTTCACCCCCCTTTAATTTTTGTTATAAGCATTATATTTCTATGCAATCTATAAAAGTACCGATACTAAAAATAGTACAAACGGAGCAGTGTTAATAATACAAGATGCTAGGTGTGTCCATACCCTTAATTTCACCCCACTTTAACTATTGTTATAAGCATTATATTTCTATGCAATCTATAAAACTACCGATTGTAAAAATACTACAAACGGAGCAGTGTTAATAATACAAGATGCTAGGTGTGTCTATAAACTTAATTTCACCCCACTTTAACTATTGTTATAAGCATTATATTTCTTCGCAATCTATAAAAGTACCGATACTAAAAATACTACAAACGGAGCAGTGTTAAAAATACAAAATGCAAGATGTGTCTATACCCCTAATTTCACCCCACTTTAACTATTGATATAATCATTATATTTCTATGCAATCTATAAAAGGACCGATACTAAAAATACTACAAACGGAGCAGTGTTAATAATACACGATGCTAGGTGTGTCTTTACCCTTAATTTCACCCCCCCTTTAACTTTTGTTATAAGAATTATATTTCACCCCACTTTAACTATTGTTTTATAACAAATGTTAAAGTGGGGTTCTTTGGAATCTATATGCTTATGCATTATATTTCTTTGCAATCTATAAAAGTTACGATGCTAAAAATACTACAAACGGAGCAGTGTTAATAATACAAAATGCTAGGTGTGTCTATACCCTTAATTTGACCCCACTTTAACTATTGTTATAAGCATTATATTTCTATGCAATCTATAAAAGTACCGATACTAAAAATACTACAAACGGAGCAGTTTTAATAATACAAGATGCTAGGTGTGTATATACCCTTAATTTCACCCCACTTTAACTATTGTTATAAGCATTATATTTCTATGCAATCTATAGAAGTACCGATTAACATACTACAAAATGGAGAAAAGGTTGGATAATAGATGATGCTAGGTGTGTTCAAGCACCTTAATTTCACCCCACTTTAACTCTTGTTATGTTATTTCTATATCTATGCAATCTATAAAAGCATGGATACTAAAAATTCTACAAAATGGAGCAGTGTTAATAATACAAAATGCTAGGTGTGTCTATACCCTTAATTTCACCCCACTTTAACTATTGTTATAAGCATTATATTTCTATGCAATCTATAAAAGTACCGATACTAAAAATACTTCAAAATGGAGCAGTGTTAATAATACATGATGCTAGGTGTTTCTATACCCTTAATTTCACCCCACTTTAACTATTGTTATAATCATTATATTTCTATGCAATATATAAAAGTACCGATACTAAAAATACTGCAAAATGGAGCAGTGTGAATATTACAAGATTCTAGGTGTGTCTATACCCTTAATTTCACCCCACTTTAACTATTTTTATTAGCATTATATTTCTATGCAATCTATAAAAGTACCAATATTAAAAATACTACAAATGGAGCAGTGTTAATAATACAAGATGCTTGGTGTGTCTATACCCTTAATTTCACCCCACTTTAACTATTGTTATAAGCATTATATTTCTATGCAATCTATAAAAGTACCTATACTAAAAATACTGCAAAATGGAGCAGTGTTAATAATACAAGATAAGATTAATAATTTTCCGATAAGGTTTATTTCATAAAATCAATAGTAACATAATATATATATAACATTAATAAAGACAAGCATTCCCTGGCTATGAATAACCTGACAATAAAATCTCCTATCATCACAGTAAGCTGAAGTTGTTGCTTGTGTCGTGATGGAGGAACCAGTTAAGGAAATGAACTCACGACGCCTGGGTGAGACCAAAAGGCGATGCCAACTCAGCCACTGACCTGTTAAAGTTACACGGAAACTGATCGAGAAATGGAAAACACCAATAAAGAAATAATAAAAAAAACACACAAACAAAAATGACTTATGTCACACGAAAAGTACCGTTATAATGAAATTTCTCTAGAAAATAATGTTTTTTTTAAATAATAAAAAGAATTTGAGCTAGTAAGTCACATTAATTTATTGTTTTACACGTAAGATTGTACCCAGTGATGTGATCTATTCTAAGCTTAATAGATCAGTTGACCTGAAAATTCGTTAATAATATTGAACTCGTTTTCACTTTTCGATCTTCCTTTCATCCAACGTGCTTACGCAAGAATCGGAGCAAGTTCGTGACGACCGAAAGTAGACAGTTTCATTTATTTTCGTCAAGAAGTATCTTATTCTTTTATGGGCATAATGACGAATCTCTCATTTCTTCGAGTGACATTTTCAACATTGGAACTGTGAGAAATATTATTCAACTTATTAAAAAAAAAATTATTTAAATAAGTGATAAAGTTCTAACGAAATGAATAATCCAAGTGCTAAATACTAAACTCATATCTGAATGGGCATGCTTATAATTGATTTAAAATCGGCATAAATCTATAAAAACATTGTTTAAATAGATACGAAATTATCATTTGTTAACAGACCATATTACATACCATTCATTTCAGAATTTCGTGTGTAAACGTCTTCTAAGTTGGACAAGAGTTTCCTCGCTCGATATTCTGCTTACACCGCTGAAATTGGACGTAAATCACTTTTCACAATCAACATTCCACTCTTTATTGATATACTAATTTTAAATAGTAATAAAAAGGGTTATTTCCATTTGATTAAATTTTGCCGCACACCTACCTACTAACTTGTAATATGTTTTACAAGACAATTATTTTTATACTATACTAGCTGATGTCTACCCGGTCTTGCTCGGGATTTTTCACTTGTCATTAGGCTTCCATAATTGATTTGACAGCGAAAGTAACTATCTCCAAATAAAGAAACATTTTATTTCATTCCAAATGTTTATTTTTTCAAAACATATCTAAATCATAAATAATAAATCATATTAAGTACCTACTCGTGTTTTCCATTTTGAAAATATTCTACCCAAAAAAACCTTCTTCCTTTGAATGTGCAATCTGTGGCTAACCAGAGTATGACTGGCTCAATGTTTTTCATACTAATTTTAAAACGTTATAGCAACAGGTTTACATATTGGATTTCATTCAAACTACTTTCTAAACTTTCCCGGCACCAATAAAAACAAACTGTGCTATTTTCAGCGAAACCGGTCAAGTAATTTTTGAGAAAATCGAGGACAAACAAACAAACTTACATTGATTTCTATATTTGTATATAGATTGGATATTTGAAAGGTTTGATTTTTTTTTTATTCTGTATAAACAATTTTTCTTTGTTTTCATCTTGGAAATACGAGCGAAGATTCCCTAAATTTTTAACGGGTAACGACTATTAAATAATATCACTATACCGAATAGCCTAAAACAAAAACAAGGAGTAAATAATCTATATTAGGACCTTGAATCAAATGCACTGAAATAGTTTTATGGCGTCATTGTTTTAGGAACCTTCTCTGACATTTAACATTATTAGTCTAATATCATGTACATATTTTTTAGCATATTGCGTCGGTTCCTGTGTGTGTATTCTACGTTATATCAAATTCCGCAGACAATTACATAATACTCGCAGCTTCTGACATTTTCCACACATTGAGTTGGAAACATGGTGCACTAGCGCCCCTAGTGCTGCGCGTTGGCTGAATTTGTTTTTTTTTCATGCATTTTTTGTAATAAATTATGCAAATCTAAAATTGATAAAATACATACTAAGTAACCTCACACATCAATTAATACACAACTATACCCCAACACGCAAGGGGAAGAAACCAAAATAAGGGGGGGCTAGCTAGGCGTCCCGCCAATTAAGTAAATTAGCAGATAAGTAAAAAAGTTCGTCTTGTTTACGAAAACCGAATATTTTGTTTACTATTTATTTTCACCCTTATGATAAATGTTTTGTAATTTGCTTACCGCAGTGAAAATCACGCGAAACAAACCTGGACGGTAGTAAACTAAGCTGGTGCCGAAACAAGTGTCATCTGACTTTTTCCTCCATTCGTCGAAATGATACTTAGGGCAAGTCTATGAATTCTGACGTCAGTGGGTTACCTGCATATGATTTTATTGATTTTTTGTTCATAAATAAAGAAAAAATAAAGCGGCTGTTAGGTTAGAACTAACAGTTATTTATAAGCCTCGCCGCTCGACGTTCGCGTTCTGTCTGGCGGTTTAGAAAGGGAATAAAATACTTATTTAATAAATTGTGAGTAATTTTCTTAATTCCTTAACCTCTTTTGGCTTAACACATAACAATTCTGATCAATAATGTTTATTAATATATGCTTTAATGAGGACATTTAATATTTATATCTATTAGCGCTAGTGTAGCAATTGGTTATATGCACAAAGAGCATTTGGTTATATGCACGTTATAGATTGTGGGGAATATTCGGTAAATAAATATCTATATCAGCTGTTAAAAGTATTAGATATGCGCATAATAGCGACATAACGTAATCTCTGCATATTGTGGATACGACTAAGGACGTAATAGCATTTTGGGAAACTCAGTAAACGCCAAAGATTCGATATGGTCCCCCCATTATAAAAAAAACAATCAGATTCAACCTATTATCATTAAACTATTAAACTATTATTACATGATTAAAGAACTAAATTTACTAAATCACTCAGATAGAAGAATTATTTCCGACTTGATATTTATGTTCAAAATTGTAAATGGTAGTATAAACAGTTCATTCAATTTTGTATACCTACTAGAGCTACTCATTCCAAAATCCTATTTAAATGTAACAACACCAGGACTGAGCATTACAAAAACTCGCTTGTACCTGGATTACATGAACTCAGTAATAGATACGCAGATGTGGACAAGAAGGCTATACTATCATATCTCTTCAATCAACATTAATTTACCGTAAGTCTACTTCTAAGTTCTATATTTTAGATCTTTCGTGAACGTTTATAATTTATATACTTTATGATGTCATTGTACAATCTAATCCCACATTTAATAATTACATTTTAAAATTATTTGTAATACATTATTATGCTTGTATTTATATGCGACATGCAATTATTGTTTATGGTATATTTATACCGTTGATATTAATAAAAAAAATTAAGAGGTTTTTATTATCCAAAAGGGATTCATAAGAAAAATTACAAATTCCGGTTGTATGGATTCTTGCAGACCCCTCTATAAACAATTGAAATTTCTGACGATCAGTGGTATATGTATAATGGGTTTTGCCTATCAGTACGGTCATATCCAGATAGGTTTCCACTAAAACACTCAACACATAAACACACGACAAGATTTACACAAAACCTACTAATACCACAAGCCAAAAAAACTATATTTCAAAAAGGACCTTACTACATGGCAATTAAAGTATATAACAACCTTCAATGTAACATCAAACAAACACACGATCTACTCCTATTTAAATCATCACTAAAAATATTCCGTCTGAACAAATGTCACTGCACCTTAAACGAATACTTTGAACCTCAGATTATGGAATGTATTCTCTGATCAGAGCTTTGAGCACATAGATTGAACGATATTACATATAATATTTAATCTTTATTTTATTCTAATAAACACATATGTATTTTGTATACTAACTGTAAGAAATGGGATTTTCCTATAAGCTATATAAAACCTTTGTACTTTTCTATACGTTTATTTATACGTTTTGTTTAAGACTGAGGAAGACATAACATCTCACGAACAAGTGAATCAAATGCTTGTGTCAAATCATGTTAATAATCGCTAAAATGGAATCGGAAAAAGAAAAGCGTATGTGTGAAGTGCGAATTAAGCAAATAGTGTGCACAAAGAAAGAGTTGTGTTTATGTGGCGACCCATTCTCTGCCTAGCCCTGCGAAGAAATGTGTGATGGTTATGATTTTGATCCAAAACTACACGAAAAATGTACAGTTTAGTAAAAAAAAAAGGAATTCAATAAAGACAAACTTTTTTTTCATTTCTGTGGCAATATCACGTTACTGACTTTGTCTTTGAAATTTTTTATTTGGATATTTTTTTTTTGTATTCGTGTTTCGACTTAGGCTGCTCTCTGACGGTCCGGTGAGGAATGAACATTTCACTCGTTACTGCAGACACTGCACAGAAAAGTCAAGTTTGCTAAAGTAAGGTAACGGTTTGCAACGCAGTCCATTGTGGGACTTTTCTGCGCAGTGTCTCCAGTAGCGAGTGAAATGTTCATTCCTCACCGGACCGTCAGAGAGCAGCCTTAAAGAAACAAGACAAAACAGCATAATTCGACTATGTTTACGTTTTTTTTTAAATGTAATTTTGATTTAACTTCTAATAAATGGGTATTTTGATACATGCAAAAATACTAAAAAAACGTCTTTCCGTGTAATCTTTCTTGCAAAGCGTTAAATAATAAAAAAAAGTTAAAATATAAAATTGTCTTAAAATATGGCGTAGAATCATCTCATTTCCGAAAGTACTACTAATTTCTAAACATCGCGCCTTTGAGGTGATTTTCTCACGAAAACGGCGCTATAAAAATAATCCATTTATTATTATTATTATCGGTTGGTTAAAATAAAATAAAACGAATTTAGAGCGTCGTGCTTTTTTTTAATATACTTTCATTTTACCTTAAGCCTGTGTTGTCATTTAAAACCTCTTAAACGATCGCAATATGTTCAATTTTTGTCTTCTATTAATGTCAGAATATACCTATTTTTTCTTAAAAGATCCTTCGGGCTTAAACCACTCTGCCATTAAGGAGATGCAATGGGAATTAATGCAAAATCATGTTTTTTTTTTTTTACATGAATACTGCACAAGAGTGCTGCTCCCAACCGTCTGGAGCCAGTGAGACTATGGCATTCCCAATTGGGTAATGTTGTGAGGCTGAAGGTATTGGGGAGAGGAAGGAGAAGGGGAAGGGGGAGATGGGGAAATACCTGGCTATTCAGATCTGGTCACCAAACACGGCTAAAAGCCATTTCAAGCAACTTTTAAATTCTGAATGGTGGTCTTTTCACCAGAGCGATACTGAGAGTATCTTCCACTCTGGAACGTGCGCAAATATACTATATATTATTTTTAAATTAATTAATTGTGAAACAACACAAATTAATTAAATAAAATTTACTTGCGCACTCCGGGATTTGAACCCACGACCTTCGGATTCGTAGTCGATTTAATGTGTGTAATAAAAATGTGTTTTCGGTTTGAGAATTTGTTGGCCTAGATATATCATAGATGATTTAATTAAATACTGCAAGTAGATCACACCTCGGCCTTTCATTTAACCGGACATTTTTTTGGTATGTCTTTTCATAAGCTTATAAAAAAATAAAGTATCAGACTTTAAAAAAATGTTTAAAGCGCAAAATCTCCTACTTATGAACTCTTTTTCCCATATTTTTGTATTGTTCATTGCGGTTAATTAAGTTTTTTAGAATATGACTGTAAAACATTTTAATAATTATGTCTGAGCTTTACAGAATAGAGTAAAACACGCATTTCGGTGATTTTTTTTTTGCCTAAAACATGCGGCCGATGAACAGCGGGATTTTTAACCTTGTCGCCACCTACATAAGGAGCGCGTGATTTCATTAAAATTTTAGCCGGTGGATCGCCTTAACTGGTCAAACACACAATAATCTTACAAAAAATCGTATCAAAATTATTGAAAGTAATGTTTAACTCAATTTTATTGGAATAACTTATTAAACCTCATTTTAATCATTTAACATTGAAGACAATATTAACAAACCTCAAATGAAATATGAAACAGAAAAGACACAGAAAATAAAAACGCATCGGTTGCATCTGGGACACGAACCCAGGACCTCTCGGCCTATCTTATTGTTTTCCGTCATTTTAATCGATATCTTTCAATTTTAAGATCTCCTAAATAATATCGTATTCAATTAATTCGTTTTTTTACTGCTATCTTTCTGTACGAATTTATTTGCACTCTGGACAGAGTCTCGGATATAATTATCCGATTTTTATTTATATGGGACATCTATTGACTTTTCTACAAGTCTCATAGAGGTATATAAATAGAGTCAACGTTCCTTGCAAAATCGCTCTAAACAGTTATTCCCGAGCGTGAAGTACGAAGTGGGGTGAAGTGGTTGTCGATGTCGACGGAATCTTTCCGACCGCGAACAAGAGGTACGCACTGCCGGCCACGCCGCGGCCCGGAGCATTTCTTGCCGGCCGCGCGTTCCCACTTACAATGCTCTTTGAGTTTTTTTAGCAATAAACAAGCAAATTTGCAGTACATTGACTTTCGTAAAACCGATGAAAGGTTACACCATTGCTTTTTCGATTTTTTCTAGAATGATTTATGCAGTCATGTAGGCATTTTGCAGTAATCTCCATAGCAGCCATACCCGGTGCCCGTGTTATCTCAATGTAGCCAATTGGCCTCATTCATGTTGTTCATATTTCGAACACTGATGTTTAGTCCATTTATATACATCAATGACAAGTCTAGGATTAATAATCGGACGGATCTGTGTCTTTTCTGCTTCATATTTCATTTGAGATGTTTTACATTCCATTTGTTTAGTATCGTTCCGCTGAGTATTTGTAAAAGGAAGTAAGTACAATCTTGCGCAAATGCTATTTCATGTTGAAGCAAGTAAGTGGGCAGGAAAGCGAGTTAGATATTTGATCAAAACGATAAGTTTCCAATCTCCAGCATTCTCCGATTGTTGTTTTTGTTATTTTTTGGTATTTTAGAAGTCGTAATCGCATTTTGAAATGTTATTTTCATGAATAATTAAACCCATCTCGTATTTCATAATGGTAATATTATGTGTTCTTAGGCGCCGTTCTATAAAATTCATAAGAATGATTTTTGTTCTTAATACGCCGAGATTTAAATCGACTAATAACTAATAATGGATATTTAATACAACAATTAATTGTAACAATAACAATAATAAAGATCTGATGCTTTGCGCTACATACTCTTTTATGTGAATACCCTAAGACCATAAGATTCCCAACTGCTCCCAGGAGCCAGTTGGAATCTTATCAGATTCTAGTGCCAGACTATGGCATCTCCATTTGGAGTATATTGTGAGACTGGAGGGACTGGGGGAAGGGAAGGAGATGTGAGGAGGAAGGTTGGGTAGTAGGTACCTAGCTATTTCAAGTGATTCTGAACACAGGGATGTTCATCACAAGCATTGACGGCCGAATTAATAAACCTTGCCCTAAGTACCTTTTCGACGGTTGGAGGTAAAGGTCACGTGACACCCATTTTGACACCAGCCTAGTTCAGTGCCGTCCACGTTTGTTTCACACGATTTTAACTGCGGTAAGCAAATTATAAAACATTTATAAAAAGGGTCAAACCATATGCTTAACGAAGAATTCTGTTTTTTAAACAAGCGGAATTTTTTTTAATTATTTGCTGTTTTACTTAAATTGGAGGCACGCCTAGCTCGCACCTCGCCCCCTTTATTTTGGTTTATTCCACTTGTTACGGCACCTCTATTTATTATTTACTCTGTGATTACAGCACTTATCGAATACAAATTAGAAAATAAAAATCGACATTAAAAAAAACATTTTTGTTAGTGTAGCTGAGCTGTATTTGCGATATAATCTTATAATTCATATTAGGTATATAAAAGAATTTGGTCGCTAGTGTGGGGGACCGTTAATAAATTACACACCGGCTTAAGATATCTGCAGATTACAATAATCATTCACTACTAGCAGAGGGTTTTTTCTGCATTGTTGACATTGCACACCTCCGCGCTGATAAACAGAACACGTTTGAACACACATAAAAAGGACACAGCCATATATCATATATACAATCGTGGTACGGAATGAATTGCAGACTTTTTTGCGTATGAGGGAAAATAACCATTTCTACTATTTGCGTCTGCACGGTGATTAACATAGGACTCTAGGACACTAATACTGTAACATCTTGCGAAAGAGTGCAAAAAAAATTTCGGTATGTTATCTATAAAATGGAAACACCTGTAGATTTAATACGATTTTTTTTACTGAAAACCTTTTGTAACTTTCTTCCACTTATTTATTTCAGACTTGACCGGTTTCACCCTGGTTTCATATGTAATTGAAAAAGATGTTCCGTCAGCAATAAAACAAATATCTCACTCCTGACATAAATACTATAATATACCATAGATTTAGTTCAAATTGTACTAGTCTGAAGATGCCCGTGATATGATGAAACCGGTCCAGTCCGAAATAAATAAGTGAAAGAAAGTTACAAAGGTTTTTTAATCAAAAAATTCATATGAAAATGGATTTTCACTATGAATTAACAATTTCATAAACTCATAAGTTTGTCGCAGAGATGAGTATGTTTTTGACGTAATAATTTTATATAAAATCATAAGCGCCATAACTGAGTGTCCTGATCTACTTATCCTGATTAATTTTCGCTTACCTACTAGAACCATTAGAGAGCACGTACAATTTCACACTATGGTTACAAGAATAATCTATCAAATCGTCGCCCACATTACAAATGAGCGTATCTCACATTTAGCACATTTCCATAGAACCGCAAAGCAGTTTTTTGGCTCTCCTGGGAATTTGCTAAATATGAGATACGCATGTTTATGTTGTGGGCGACGAAGTGTTCTCTATCATAAATAGACATCCATGGTAAAGTAGTCGTCTACTTTAACCGTTAGAGTGCTACCCAGCGCCATCGCGCTGAAAGCTTTAATTACGTAAATTACGACGCAGCGCTATAGCGCTGGAATTTTCAGTGTGCTTTTTGTCGTCCTCGGGAAGGCACGTGTTCAATTTGAGCGTCGTATATTGCGGTTGGCACGTATCTTGATAATTGTATTTATTGTTTATCCTGTTCAAATAAATACACCCTAAAGTGAATCGATATTTTTCACCATTTCGGAAGTTAGTTCTATCGCCGATGATCATAATGTATCAAATGACAGCGGCAATACGGACGACGAAACCTTCGTTCCCTTAAATGAAGACAGTGACGACGGAAGTGACATTACTGTACATCGCAATAAAAGATTGCGTATAGAAAGTGAATCTTCGGAATAAACACTGATATATTGAAGCGTGTTATGTTAAATACGTGATCATTTTTTTTTTTTTTTTTGTGTTTTGTGTTGTTGGTTCACATCTGCATGCTCTTTGCTTTGCCTTTTGCCGGATAATAATGGTTTTTGTATACATACTGATACATTGTGTATTTTTTTTACACTAATGATTATAAATAGTAATTGACCGCAAATAAAGAATAAATAAATATCAACGATTTAAGGTCTTAACCCGTGTTTTATCTCCATATTTCTAGAAAAACAAAGTAAAACAATTTACAAAATGATTTTAACGCTTTTAAAAATGTTTGGAATGGTGTGGACTAGAGATGTCATGTTATTACAGATACGATTTGTGTTCTCCTTAGTAGAAACCAGTTCATATCTCATCTAAATCAATTTATCGTAGAGATGCGATGGCTTAAAGCCATTTGAATTAAATACGGTCAGTTTGCTAAAAATATGAGAATATCCTGTGTTACGGAATCGCGAACAAATTTTGGCGCCCGTACGGGAAAGTGTGCCTTGTGCGGGGTCACCGAAGTACGAGTTTCACGTGTGGGGTCGGGCGGTATTACGTCGTTATGGCATATTCTGGAACATTTAAGGCAGTTTCAGCCTCTGCCGTCCACTTTCACTTCCCACGGCGGCCAGCCTGCTGACACGGACCCGATTCGTGAACCCTAAATATTAAATTATTATTCTCTTTTAATTATTTCTAATTTTGAAACTGTGAATTCGTGGTGAAAAAAACCTTTGTAACTTTTTTCAACTTATTTATTTTCGACCGGACCAGTTTCACCCTATCACGGGCATCGTCAGACTTCCACAATTAAAACTAAATCTATGGTATATATAGCATCGATGTCAGGAGTGAGTCCCATTGCTTTCTAATATTGTTTTTATTTATGACTAAAAACGTGTTTTATTACTGACGGTACCGTTTACTATTATTCCACTTTCGGGTTGGATTATTACCCTCTGGAAGACGGATTACATTGTGTTCTTTTACTGAATCTATGGGTTTTAAAAAAAATATGTAATGTCATTTGAGTCAGTTTTATCTGAACAGATTGTTATTTCTAGTTTCGTTTTTTTTCCTGTGCTTTCCGTCTTGTTTGCTAAAATGAATTTTACAGTATAATAAATAAGTAAGTGGATAATAATAATAAATATAAGTAAGTGCAAAAAAGTTACAAAGGTTTTTTAATCAAACAAATTTAATTTTAAATTATACTCTGTTAAAAAAAAACTTAATTATATATATTACGAGCGATATCGAAATCGAATTTTCATTATTTCGCATCTGGATTTGCTGAAGGCTAGTTCTGAGTGACTAATTACTATGACTGCCAACCTCTGTTCTATTAATACTTCATAAATAAGAGAATGATGGAATTATTACAACGCTGCACTATCTCCCTTTCATTTTCCAAATCATACATTATATTAAAAAATAATAGACTGAGAAAATCCAGAGTTTTTTTTGCAATATTCACCGTCTAACATATACTTTAATTCATTTTTTAATTATTAATTATTTTTAGAGAGATTTGAAAACCTCATTTTAATATTTAATCATTGTAGAAAATAATATTAACATAACCTAAATGAAACACTAAAACGGAAAAAAACGACAGAAAATAAAAAAGATTTCAGTCGCAAAAAATAAAGAATAATATTAGCAAATCTTGAATTTGAGATTTGATATCGATGAATATGACATAAATTGAACTGGTCTCATTAGCTAAGTTGGTTAAGCGGTTGACCCGGATTGCTTTTTTTTATTTGAATGCAGTTTTTCATAGTCAAACATGTATTACTTCATTTTTTCAATCCTTCAGAGTTCAATCTATGTTAAAGCCCATTACACACGACTGGTTTGTCCGATACTAACTAAAGCCACCGCATCGAAAGGTTCGACCAGCCGGTCATACTTTCCTAAAGTCAAGCCTACCAACTTTAGTAAAGGATGACCGGATGGTCGAACCTTTCAACGCGGCGACTTTGGTTAGTATCGTACTAACGGAAGGCCCTTAAATCACGTCCATGATGACGTCCCGGTCAGATTCGAGGCGGAGCTTTTTGTTTTGATGTTTTTTAGTGTTTTTTTATGGTTTTATTATTTGTACGAATAATCATATAGATGCCGTTAAATTCATTTAATCAGAATCACCGGTTGTTGTTCTATATGGATTATTTTTTTAATGTTATACTTATCTGGAAACCCCCATTTGTTTGCGATTATAATTCAATCAAAAGCCATAAATAAAATTTATATAAATATTGTTTGATTTTGTAGTGCATGGGTAATTAATATAAACGCTTCTAAATCATAAATAACCACATTTACATTTCAGTAATAATAATATGTAGGTCATAAATGGGTACATGTTTCTTTGACTGATTTACTGCTATAAAAACAAAACGCTATGCTTGGAATGTTCAGGAGTTAAAGAGGAAATCCTTCTAATTCCGAATGAAATATCTCTTTGAATGACCTTCACAATTACTCTCATTGTTTTTGTCTAATGATTTTATAATGTTTTAACGTTTCTCCTAATGTGATTAAAACATTTAAAATACTATCGTATTAATTTTTTTTATTGTTTTAATATAACATTGTTATAGCAGTTAGTACAAGCCTCTTATTTAGATTTTTTTCTAAAATTAATTAAGATAAACAATATGGCGTATTGATTTATTTTCGAGAGGTAAATTAATAGTAGAAATCGCTATAGCTCATGATGGAAAAGACATATTGATATAATATAAGTATTTGCGTTAATGTATGAACAGCATAGGGATAATGTTGTGCAATTCTCAAGACGCCAGAGCACACTGTTCATGAGTGTTTGCTTCTTCAGAAACGTAAAACACTTTCTGATTTATACTTAAGATATTGTATTTTTTAACAAAAATTTGTTCAAATACAACTAGTGCGAATTTACACCACGCGTTGTTGTTGTAATGTTTCTCACATTTCATCTTTCGAGGTGAAAATCTCTCTAAAAGCAGACTTTTTTTAAAAATGCTTCAGTTCCAGAATCGGGCCCCTGAAGTCCAACGCATTAAATCTGAATATGGAACGGAATATAAATTTCTTCCTCTGTGACGTCAGCCGTCTAGTGTGTGAAAAATTGTATGATCCGTTAAGACGTTCACTTTTTCTTTGAAACATAATTTTTTGCATCACCACTTAATTATTAATTGAACAGTATTGCCATCATGTTTTTATTAATATGTAGTACTGAAATACCAATTTTTTTTATTGTTCAGTACCTACTACCTACCCAAATATCAATGTTTTTCAGTATTAAAATATGTGTTTTTTTTTATATAAATACTTAGCAGCGAGTTGCTACCAGTAATGTGTTTTTTGAAAGGTAACCCGGATATTTACGTAGATTCTTTAAAAGATGGGGCGCGTTCATATTCTACATGTTTAAAGGTCGCGCAATTAGACTCGTCTCTAACAACACAAACTTAGGATTGCGTGTATTCATGCATATGCATACACTTCCTATACTGTTATCTTTGCGAAACGTTACTAACTTTGTCCAGACTCCGAAAGGAGTGCGATGCGATTCTAAATAAGGGTGAACAAGTATCAAGCAACAGTTGAACTCCAAGAGAAATGTCCGAATATATTGTTACAGTTACAAGTGATTTATTCTGCCCTTTTGACGGCAATTTGTTTTATTTGCTAGTTGGGAATGTGTACTATCTAGACGACGCTTCTGAGAAACAGCATTCAGTCTTGCTTACTCGCCTACTTTTGTTATTAGCGAGAAAGGGACAACAAGAGTGTCTACCATTATAGAATTAAATGTTCGATTGGCTTTACAATGTGTTAATTATTTTGTAAATTACATTTTTGTTTCCAGAAATTTTCTTTTATAAAGTCGAAAAATGAGTGTAAAACATGCAGTGGCGTACAGTCCATATAGGCCGAAAGATGTTCCTACAAACCGTAAGAGAAAATGAAAAAGTGCGACAAATTTCTGTTGACAAAATCAACGGAATATGACGATAATAAATGGTCACTTTCATATATTCAATGCCCAATTCATGCTCAAACTTGAAAAACTACACACAACCTACTTTTGGTGATAAAGCAATGCGCGTCACTAGAAACATGCTATATGCAAGCAATGCATCTGAGTGAGTACTGTGGTCTACTCAACTCTGGTTGCGTTGCCGATAATACACACATACCTTCCCTTTCTCTCTCCTTTCTCATGAACGACACGCGTCGTTTATGAGAAAGGAGAGAGGTATAACAACGGAGCTATCGGTGGTATTCCTATGGCTACCAATATACTGTACACTACTTACATCGCTGAACATAATAATCCTAAAACCTTATTTACACGAAGCGACCGTGTGACAAAGTATTCGCTGGAGGTGGAGATAACTCAATTAGCAGATTGTATAGGCCTTCCGCGCGACTGGTTTGCCCGATACTAACTGTAGCTACCATGCCGAAAGATTCGACCAACCGGTCTTCCAGTTACCAAGTTAGTAGGCTTTACTTTAGGAAAGGACGACCAGTTGGTCGAACCTTTTGAAGTGGTGGCTTCAGTTAGTATCGGGCAAACCAGCCGCGTAGAAGGCTCTAGCGTAGCGCCGATTCGAATAGAACATGTTCAATTCTGATCGTGAAAAAACCCCGTTTTTTTGCGTTCAACATCTTCGCTGCTACGCGGCGGTTCTACCGCCACGCCTAACATCTCAAATCACTAGTCGCTAGTTTTAGAATGTTTTTGTTTGTGAAACATTTCTCTCGAGACTACCTTCGCAGTTTCAGTGGCTCCATATCTACTAGCGGATACAAAAGTGGCGATCAGACGTCGCAACAACTGACAATGAGATGTGAGCGAGACTTTAGAAGTGTAATCTATACTGATTTGAAAGAAAACGGTTATGTCGCCAATTTACTTAAGACCTTTCGCCTCCTGACGTCATTCATTCCAATGATTTTTTTATGTTCGACAATGAAATTTCGATTTCAATTTGATATTTTGTGAAAATGTTTGAGAGCATACTTCGGTCACACAGACACGCCCACAACGCATTTCTATCGGTTAATCTCTTCAGTGAATGCATTAAACATCCTAACGTTTTGTTAACAAACCTTTTTTAATGCCCGCACGAGCACCTTTAATGGCGCCATTGGCATTTAGTTGTTGCATGTGCAAGTGACAGCCGGTGCAGAAGGAAGAAGGCCTGCTGTGGCCGGATAGCCTTTTATTGCACAAAGGTCAAAGTCGCTCGGGCCTACGCCCGGGGCGTGAGCACAGCACATGCACCGCGCGAACAATACGGGTACACGGCGACAAGAAAAATTTACCGTATCGAACAATTTGTGTTTTGAATTTTCGCATTTGTGTTCGTTTATACATTTTCTTATGATTATAAGATATAACGTTACTCCTGTGCAGAACTGAAGTCCCTAGTTCGAGTCTCGGTCACTACCTTCACCGAATTGTTATTATTTTCTTAAAGTATAAATCATATATTCCACACAATTATTGTTCTTTCACAATTAAAGTCTATCTTTCGCGAGGTATGGAGCTTTAAAATATCCAATAAATTTGACAAAAAATACGGCATGACCCCAAATCATAGATCTAGCTTGTATTATCTATGGACAAAAGACTATTGTTTTTACCCATATTTCAATTGAACTAAATGATACATCAAAATGGTAACCGGACAATTCGGGACAGTGATAAATCAACACACTTTTAAAAATTGATACACAGTCATGAAAAATGATGGAACAAAAAAAGCTTTGTTAACTAGGTTAGGTTAGGTTAGGTTAGGTTAGGTTAGACGAGGTTTTTAGCCTAGTTTTTTTATATACTTTTAATGACTTTATTTATAAATTTTCGAAAGTGTGCCGATTTATCATTCAGCCGAATTGTCATCATGGAACCGCATTCGTTTACAAAATATATTTAAGAGTTCATTTACAAAATATATTTAAATCTTCATTTACGAGATATATTTAAGATTTAAATGTGAAAATAAATTGTTTTGGCCACATTATTTTATTTATAGATTGTCGACCGGTTTCGGTTGAACTCAACCTTCTTTGGGACAGTAAACATATAAATTAAATTAACGTACAGAGATACATCATAATGAAGAGAGTGAAAGTGGGGGTAAGAGATAGTATATCAGAGTAGAACAGGACAGAGCATCAGAGAGGGAGTGGTAGAGAGGTACGTAGAGGAGAAACCGGTCGACAATGAATAAATAAAATAAAGCAGCTTAAAACAAAACAAAAAATTCTTTAAATTATAATGTCAAGCCACGAAGTGATTGCTTCCTTCGATAAATATATTTAAGGGTTCACTCACATAATTGCAAATATAATGGTCCCAGCCAACGGTCGTACGTGCTTTATGCGTCAACGACGATCGTCCTGCATAAAAAGCTTCCTTCCCAAACGCTTGTATGAAAACGAAAGACAGAAGACGATGATGCATGTACGATTTCTCTCCGGGACCACTATAATACGAGTATTCATTGCACCAAGATTTCACCTGTGTTTTTGAGGATATTTTAGCCTTTTTGATATCGATAACAAAACATGCTATTTTGGTATCGATAACATAACATGTTATTTTGGTATCGATAACATAACATGCTATTTTGGTATCGATAACATAACATGCTATTCTGATATCGATAACATACTATGCTATTTGGTATCGATAACATAACATGCTATTTTGCTGAAATAATATAAATTGCTTATAGATATCGCAACCAGAGCTTACCCGAGCACAGGACTTACATAGATGCATCTCTTGCATACAGCATCTTTCAAACTTGTTATTCGGCTTCATAAGGAAAAATCCAGCGATATTAAAAATAATATTAATTTCCGAGAAATAAAAACTGTCGAATTGCGAACTAAATAAAAAAAACACGCTTTAAAACCTTTTCAATCATTAAAACACACAAAAATATAAATGCATACTCTTTTTCGCTAATGACAACTAGTAGGCGCAAGCAAGACAAAAGCTTACACAATCCTAAAGGGCCTTCCACACGACTGGTTTTCCCGATACTAACTGAAGCCACCGCGTTAAAAGATTCGCCAACCGGTCGTCCTTTCCTAAAGTTGGTAGACTTGACTTTAAGAAAGGGCGACCGGGTGGTCGAACCTATTGACTTAGTATCGGGCGGTCGGCTTGATATATTCGCTATCTTGACAAATGGATTGCAATCTTTGGAGCACTGTGGGAATGCTGTCCTTGTTCTACCGGTATTTTAATGAAAGATGCTCTGAGGAACTAGCGTCATCGATCCCTTCGACACCGGTGCACCCTCGGGAAATACGCCAAACGCGCGCCCAACATTTGTACACGGTTCACATATGTCACATGAGAACAGGTCGCTTCTGTGACTCTGTGAAATAATGTTCTGCCAACCTGTATGTTTCCAACCTCTTACAACATGGGTCTCTTCAAGACCGAGGTTTACTCCTTCCTATCTTCCAAAAGATCCCCAAAGATAACATAGGCCTTGAAGGAAAAAGGGGGATACTGACAGTATCAATCACTCTTTGTTAGAACGTTTGTTAAATTGTGAATGTCTATCGAACTTTTGTGGGCACCCTGTCTCCTGTATATGGGCTCCGATTGCGTTACGAGATTAGGAAAAACCCAAGTGAAGTTTTCACTGCGTGACCTTCGAACTGTGTTTAGAATTTTTGAGGTGCGCTAGATTCGCTTATTTCAAAGTCATCCGCGATTAATATTCTCTCACCTTAATATTGTTGTTTTCTTATTGCGTTTTAAATTCTTACTTTGCCAACTAATATATATACGAAACTATAAACTTGAAAATATATTTTACGATTCTGTGAAATCTTTTGGTGAGCTCTGGCGTCATAACATTGGCAAAACTTTTCTGTTCACAGAATATTATAGGTCAGGGCAACTGTTCACAGCTCACATCTTCATTTCTATTTTGAACTATGAAACATTAAAATATCCATTAATCTCTCAAACTATGATTTTCGGAACAAAAAGGACATTAAAATATATAATATAACTTTTGTTTAACAACTTTGTTGTTGTAATAATAATAATAATAATAATAAAAATAATAATAATAATAAATGTTTATTCCGGTATGTGGGGAGGTTAGTTCAGTCCCACACATTCCATACAAAGTATACACGCAATGGTTATAAAAGTATACAAAATATCTACAAAAGTTTATAAAAATAAAATAATAATAAGACAGAAGATGAATGTTGCATGACACATAAAACATAAATCTTTAAGGTGTTGCGACATTTAAATTGTGAGAAACCGATATATTTCTCCAGTATGCGTCGATTTCTGGAGAGTGAACTGAGGTGGGCATCCATGATGAGGATATTCCCGTAGCTGTTCATTCTTTCCCTCGTTCCAGCCACCCTGGATCTTATAAGAGCTACAAAACCGGAAACTCGCCCCTCCGTGAACATACTGGAAGCGCTGCAGTATCTGGGGAGGCAGAACATTATTCGGAAGACGTTCTTGTACTGGACACGAAGTCTTTCCATATTGCTCTTTTTATAGTTTTCCCGGAGTTCGCACGTGTACAACGTTGCGCAGAAGGCAATGAAGAGTCTTTTTCACAGCGACACTACAAAGGTGAAAACTTCTGCTGAGCCATGTTCGATTTTACGCTAGGAGCTCTTCTTTGCCTATCAATATGATCATCGTCCATCAGATTACTGGTGATTATGTGTCCTAGGTATTTAGTTCCTTCAGTCACCTTCGGGATCACGCCGTTCAGGGTAGCCGCAGGATTATTATTCGGATCTTGACCATGTCTTATGACCAACAGAGGCGTATTATTGGTGTTATGAAACATATTTGTTTGTAATAAAATCAACATGTTTCGTGAGCAATGCCCACCTCTGCAAGGTTTCTATATTACAAACATAGACTCACATATTATATTAGGAAAGGATTAGAAGAGAAGGGGGAGTAAATGAAGTTAGAGAGTGTGGTTTACATGGAACGTTACAATAGGAATAAATTTAATTTAATAATTATTGATTATTAATAATATTATAATTATTACTTACACTATTTCTAATTTCTAAGATTCTAAAGTTGGATACCATTAACCACCCGTCCTTTAGGTTATTATTCAAAAAGTAGGTAAAAAAAGATCGTTTTTTTCATTAGATTTTGCAATAACAATAAGTGTTTACAATAAACCAGACAAAATATTTACATAACAAATTTTGTCTGGTGTGTTTCGTTTAGTATTTTAGGTTAAATACTAAACGATATGACGGAGGAACAAACCTGACGTATATGAATGTTTTGTGGGTTTCGGATTTTTTTTGTACTTGAACGTACGGGATACAACTTAGCTAATGAGACCAGTTCAATTTAAAAAGTCGGATTATAATCCGAGACACTATTTAAGTTTGCAATTGAGTTCGGGTAGAACTTTGCAAACATCATAAAAATAGCTGCCAATAATATGAGATTAAAAATAGAAAATAATATTCACAAATCTTGAATTTGAGATATGATATCGATGAAGATGACACAAATTGAACTGGTCTTATTAGCTAAGTCGGTTGAGCGTTGCCACAGATAGGCAGAGGACCTGAGTTCGAGTCCCAGATGCGACTGAAATCTTTTTAGTCTCTGTCCTTTTGTCCGGTTTTATCTTTCATTTAGGTTATGTTAATATCATTTTCTTCAAAGATAATAATAAATAAATAAAAATAAATGATCTAATTCCGAAATGTGGGGAGGGTATTGCAATCCCACGCGTCCCATGGAGACTATACATAATATGTACAAGTAATATCATAAATAAATAAAACAAAGCAAAATGATACACAAAAATATTAAAGTTGAGAGTAGTAGAAAAAGTGAAATAATAAATGATCAATAATAAAAGAAGAAAAATTATATTGATTGCGTAAAAGCATACTCTCTGACGAAAACACACTTTTATATGCAAATCCTTTCTTTGTTTGGAATTCTTTGGAAAGAAGACTATTTTAGTAATTTCCATAGAAAAGGTGAAATATGAATAAGGATTATTTGGCGAAGAAGATTGTTTTGCTCATTTCCATAAAAAATGTATTTTGAATATAAAATATAAAAACAGTATTAAGGACAATAAAAAAAACTTCAGTGGACACCCCTGGTCAACGCTTTAATGGTATGCATATTATGTACATATTTCAAAATTATTTTTAATGAGACAAAAAACAGATACACAAAAACTTATATTTATTTAATTACGTGCTTATTAGCTTTATCGACTAATTATGAATTGATAACTCGCATTTAATTCCATCGCGAAACATAATAACAATTACTTTGGCTAGTTGGGTACACTACATTTTACAGATTTCTTCTTTAAAGCTTATATGATATGATGACATCTATTGAGTTCATCAATAGTTAATTTGATGTTGCGCTTCGTCGTAAGATTTATAGATGGCGTCACTTGAACCGAGAATGTTGGCTGAGGATTCTTCGAAATATAATTGAACATGATTAGTATAACGACTATAAAAATAGCAATGAAATTATGGGAATGCTTGGCTAATTTGGAATCTACGAATTATCGTTTCAGTAATGGACAGTAAAAACCCATACGGATTTTAAATGTAATTAAAATATACTTTATAAACAAATTTAATCCGTTTTCAGGATTTTTTTTTCAGTAGTAAATTTATAGGTCTTACGTAAACGGTCACTAGAGTCAAAACATTAAACTGATACCTACAAATTGTCTTAAGGTTATTTTATAAGTATGACGGTGTCAATGGGTAGGTACGTAACAGTGACGATTTAAAATTTATTTCGCTAATCCTTTGGTGAATAACTGTGTTTTTGAGATCATTTAAAAAAAATACGTATTTTTCTCGAAGGACGTAATTCCTAAGAGATGATACAAGAAACCTTTAAATATGTTCTGCCGCTGAGAGATCCGTTGTATCCTATGTTTTTGTTACGTGTATCGTTTATGAGAGATAATGACAGGACACCACAATATCATCGGTTAAGAACAAAAAGCAGATCTGAATGATCATTCTGAGATACAAAACCATTTTTTTTAAATAACTTATAGAAGCTTATAAACCTCATTTTAATATTTTTTTTAATAATTAAAGATAATATTAACAACTAATATTAATTCCAAAAATATATATATTAATCCTAGACTTGTAGAAAAAGTTAACAGATAATAAAATCGCATATAAATAAAATCGGATAGGTATATCCGATGGCCCGACTACACGATCGCCCAACCTCCCAACTCGAACGTTTGGGCGACTGAATTATGTTTAAAATGACGAAAAAAGACCTAAATATGCAACTAACCCCCCAAATAAATGCCTAATATTTAGGCCAATTATAGAATAATACGATATATAACTATTTTTTTATCATTATTAAAATGGAGTTCTACAAATTAAACATGAAAACAATTTTTTTATATACTCATATTTTAAAATTAAGCTATTATTAATTATTCTATATTTGGCAAGTTATAAAAATAATAGATCGGTCGGTTTCAATAAACGTAATTCTTATACATCTCGGGGTTCAGTGACAATAAGAAATTTGTATGGACCACAGATTGAATCACAATTTAGGAACATTTCGAGTTCATTAGTCGAGCCTTAGCAAAAGGTGTATGTGCACTTTGCAGCGCCTACCAACACTGCCAGTCACCCATCTTATTTTAGCCAAGAAAAAAACACATCAGATAACTCGCAGTTACTGGAATTTATCGACGAGTTGCTGGAATAGTACGTATTAAGGATTACATCATTATCGAGGAATTTTCAATGTTAATTACGGTTCACGAAAAACGTGCGGAGGATGCCTTCTAGAAACTGATGTTTTTTTTTTAAATGTCAGTGACCAATGAATGTGTAATCGAACATACAAAAATTTGTAGCTAAACTAGGCCTGTAATCCACCTTTAACTCAATAGAATAATTGAACAGTTCATTACCAAACCAAACGTAACCCAACCAAACCAAACCTAACCTAACCCTTAATTATGTCAACCTAACCTAATCTAACCTAACCTAACATAGTCCAACCTTACCTAATATAACCAAACCATACCTAACCTAAACTTACCTAATATAACCAAACCATACCTGACCTAAACTT
>JAHDVE020008833.1:0-43131 GCA_022606495.2 Halesus radiatus | reverse complement strand
AAGTATTGATGCAACGGTACATCTGCCTCCGAGAACGATGATACCCTATTGATTTTACCCTCCCCATGTCCAAACATCGTCTGCCAAAGATCGGAAACGGTTGTGCCCCAGAGGGCTTATTCTAAACATGCAAAGTGCCCTAAAGGGAGCGTTTAGGGCAGCTAGGACAGGTGCTGAGGGCCAGAGGAGTGCACGAAAAACATCGAGAGAATAACACCCCCAGAAAAGATGTTAAACGATTTTCTTTTTTAATTTTCAAATACCGTAAATTTTATTGATAACTAGCTAATGTGTTCCCGGCCTTACTCGGGATTTTCACTTGTCATTAGGGTGTCATAATTGATTTGACAGCGAAAGTAACTATCTCCAAATAATGAAACATTCATTTGAATATTTTATTTCATTCCAAACGTTAAGTGGGTACCTACTCGTGTTTTCCATTTTGAAAATATTCTACCCAAAAAATCTTCGTCTATTGAATATGCAATCTGTGGCTAACCAGAGTGTTATATCTATGGGCTAACCTAAATAAAACATCAATGTTTTTCATACTAATTTTAAAACGTTATAGCAACAGTTTTACATATTGGATTTCATTCAAACTACACTCTAAACCTCCCCGGCACTAATCATAACAAACTGTGCTATTTTCAGCGAAACCGGTTCAGTAATTTGGGAGGAAATCGAGGACAAACAAACAAACAAACTAACATTGATTTTTATATATATGTAAGTTATTTTCATTTGATAAGCCATCATCATTCGAATGATACATTACGAATATAGAAATCAAGAACCACAATAAATTTCAATGTAAATTAAATCGATAAATATCTAGCCATAGGCTATTACTTCTTGAATCATATAATTCACAAAACTTTCACTGAATTATCGATATATGAAGCCGGAGCAAAGGATATCGCAATTCAAACCAGCAAATACTATAATAGCAATAATCTCTTATTCTGTTTGGCAATCTTTAACTTGGCTAGTCTTCGGAGTCTTTATGACCTGCAGAAATCTTACGATAATCTCAAGCTCAGTTAAAATCCTCACGGATCGGTAGGTACTACCTAACTTTGAAAAATTTCCAAGATATGCGCCACCATAACAAAGAACACCGACAATTTACGAAAATATTATTAATATTTGTAAAACTTTTCAGTTAACCCTCACTGAGTAAATTAGGTTTTATGCTGAATTAATACTTAATATCGTTAGAGGAACAACCATTTAGAAATGAGGCGTCCTTAGGCAATATTACCGACGCTTTGTTATATTTATAATCTTAGGGGTTTTAGTTTTTAACACCTTCAGTGTGTAAGAGACCCGCCCCTTCAGCGTACAACACACCCGGTCTCTATCGGTCTTTCATTTTGGGGCTGAGCGGGTTTTTTTGTTAACTTCAAATATTAACTTAGAACATACGTTTGAAATAAACGCCTACCTACCTAGACTTCAACATTATAAGCCTTATGGCATTCAAAGTAGGTAGAGACCTAGGTACTGTGTTTAGAAGGGGTATATTCCAAGTAATAACGGAAAGGCTATGGACAATCTATGGCTATATGGCAATCGTTGATATTGGTAGCATGAGATTGAGTCACTTTTCTGGTTCGTACGTGAAGTGAGATTGCAAAAAAATGTCTTCAAATTCTTTCAGAAATTCGTCCTTCGGAATTTCACCTGTTAAAATATCGATATACAAATATTTGTTACCTAAGATGGTTCAGCTTGCAACACTGCGGTTTCTGACGGTTTCAAGCCTTGTTTAGCAGAATTTTGAGCGAGGAAGCTCGTGTCCAACTTAGCACATGTTTACAGATGATTTATAAGTAACATGTAAATTTACCAATGCCGATTTTGAATCATTTTATTTATTTATTTATCAAAGGTATTTTTTTGGAAAATTCTAAAAAATGTGACCGTACTGGAGTACCCCGTTCTAAGGTCACATTGTACGTGGTTTTGTGTAGGAATTTTAAATTAGGACAAGTATATTTTTTGCAAGTATGCTAATTAAACTTAAATTTAAATACTACATACGAGTATAAGATACAAGTATAGTTAACAGGTGAGCAATATACAAATTTTATTAAATATTACAAGAGGAAAATTATAAAGCAATAAAGAAACAAACACTCTTAAACCTAGAAGAAAACACGATATGAGCTTTAATCTTTGTTAGGTTGTAACATTGTATCTATATTCTTCTTTCTCGTGTCCTTATCTTAATACTTATTTTGACCTCGTATATTTTTTTATTGGTTTTAATTAATCTCTGGGGACTGAAGGCGGATGTTAAATAATTTAATATTTATTAACTATATTTCTATTCAGTTTATTTTTTATAACTTTTTGAAGTTTGTAAACCTCATTGTAATATTTAATCATTGAAGAAGATAATATTAACACATCCCAAATGAAATTTCTTTGTCCAAAAGCAGTTTTAGGTATAGGTTGGTGGAATGTATGTTGTAATGGGGATCTTGGGAATCGACCCGAGTTCGTATATACAAAATTATCATTTTTTTAATGGGTAAACTAAAATATCTCTTGAATATAATTGTTTCAGAGTCATTAAATTCAGGGTATTAAAAATATAGTCTGTGGGAGTTCTGATGGGGAAGACTCTAAGCATAATTTTCAAAATTGTCTTTTATGCTATGAGGAGTGGTTTTATAGTGGAATCATGGAATCATCATACCTATCTTATCAATAATTATAACCACGTGCATTCAGATTTGAGGTCATCCCTCACATTCAAGTTTGACAGTTCATTATTTGTTAATAAATAATGACAAACATTTATATTTTTTTAAATTTCTAATGTTAATTTGTGAATTTTGTTTTTTTTTTTATTATTATTTATTTAAATCTAACAAACAACACATGGTTGTTTCGATACGTTCATTTTATAAATAAGAAAACATCGCCTTTCCTTTTAATTATCTTCCTTGCAAAGCGTTACATGATAAAAAAAATTCAATATAAATTATCTTAGAATATGATGTCGATTCATTTCCTTTCGGGAAGTACCACTAATTTCTGGATACCATTTGGTCAAAGTAAAAAATACCCACTTGGACCATTGTGATTCTCTAAACTTACATTAATCTTCCTATTAACCATCTAGGTCTTGGTCGTTTAAAACCTTTTAAACGATTGCATCGCCCTCATTTTTTGTCTACTATAAAATGTCAGACTTTAGACATATTTTTTGCAGGTAGTGATTTGGTAGCAGTTATGTTATTAAATAAATTAGATCATTCTATTCAGATATGAACGAAAATTATTGCTCTACTTTCAATTGTTGTTACTAATTTGATACAAATTAAGTATGACAAAAGCTAGTGATCTTTACGAGTAATCACTTTGATTGCTAATTCACAAAATGAATTCCGCGAATCAAGATAATGAAAAAAAAGGTATCAAAACGCATTACCTACTATAATCTGGTTAATCTTTTGTCCAAGTGGAATTAACATACATAGGGTAACCACTTCTAAAATCAATTAGATTTTGTCTGGTGTTTTATTGTTCGTGATTCGAGGTGCGGATTAGCAGAATAACCTACTTAATATAATATTAATGTTTCTCTTTAATAGCCCAATTAGCATAATTTATTTGATTGTAGAATATGGGTTAGATGCATGATTACATAGCTATGTTAATAGTTTATATGAATGCTTTATTGTCAAAATATTATTAATGTTAATAATATAATAGGTACTCAATAGTTTTATTGGAGAAAATTTATCTATAAAAATAAAAAAAATCAATGTAAGTTTGTTTGTTTGTTTGTCCTCGATTTTCTCAAAAATTACTGGACCGGTTTCGCTAAAAATAGCACAGTTTGTTCTTATTAATGCAGGGATGGTTTAGATAGTAGTTTGAATGAAATCCAATGTGTAAAACTGTTGCTATAACGTTTTAAAATTTGTTTGAAACATTGATATTGATATAACACTCTGGTTAGCCACAGATTGGAAATTCAAATGACTAAGGTTTTTTGGGTAGAATATTTTCAAAATAGGAAACAGTAGTTTTACTACTTAAGAACTTTATGATTTAGAAATATTTTGAAAAAATAAACGTTTCTAATGAAATAAAATATTCAAATGAATGTTTCTTTATTTGGAGGTATTGATCAACAATTATAGAGCTAGCAAGGCCGGATACACATCAACTTGTCTCCAACAAATCTATTATTCTAACTGGCAGGATAATAATAAACGTTATTTTTTTATTGTGGGAATCTCATGCGGCATTCTAAACAGGTATTCAAAAATCTTCATGTAATATTACCTAATAAACAGAAAAATATTTTCCAAAAAAAAAAAGAGTTTTCTTTATAATATGCTACTTCTGGGGTTCTAGCCGAAATTGTTAATATTTTCTATTTATTTAAGATAATTTCATTAAATGAGTAACATTTTATATTTGACAAGTTGATGTGATTTTTTTTTAATAAACTTATGATGTTGTGAATTCTTGCTAATCGTTTGGGTCCCATAATTGATTTGATAGCGAAAGTAATGCCGTGTGACGACTATTACTATCTCTAAACGAAGAAACAAACATTCATTCCAAAAAACATTTATTTTTTTCAAAATGTATCTAAATAATAAGGCTCTTACGTAGGTACCTACTTATTTTGAAAATATTATACCGAAGAAAACCTCCTTCTTTTGAATATGCAATCTATGGCTAACCAGAGTGGTGTCTATGGGCTAACCTATGTACGAGTACAACGTGGCTGGTTCAATGTTTTTCATATTATTTTTAAAACGTTATAGCAACAGTTTTATATATTGGATTTCATTCAAACTACTCTCTTCTCGGTACTACTAAGAACAAACTGTGTTATTTTCAAACATTCATTTTTATATATATAGATTAATTTATTCCTCTCTGAACCTTCCCGGCACTGATAAGAACAAACTGTGCTATTTTCAGCGAAACCGCTTAAGTAATTTTCGAGAAAATCGAGGACACACAGACAAACATTCATTTTTATATATAGAGATTAATTTGATCCTTATTATTGCTTGGTCAGGATTTTGATGCATTACTTAGCGGCAGTTCCCTTTAATCAGAGTCCGTAGAACCTAGTATTAGAACTATAACAAACGACATCGGCCATTAGGGAAATTTTCTCGATTTTTCACCGCGTTTCAGACGAATGACTTAATTTGTACTAAACCCTTCATAAATAAAGTTACTTTGATCGTTTGCATCGCGGATACAAAAAACGAAATGAATGTCCCCAATCAAAGATTCATTTATGAACGAAACTAATTTATGTGCGGGTATAAAGTGTACACATGAATAATAGCGGTTAATCCATTACCTAATTGCTGAAGGTTTAGAATAAAATTATTTTAAACGTCTCTGAGATTTTTTTTTCATCGGGCTACTGCCTTCAGCTTTGGACATCTGTGAAAAATAAAGTTACGAGTACTTTAATTAGGTATTTACTTTCCGACACACTGTCCAAATTCTAATTGAGCAATGTGTTATCTTTGTTTTAATAAGAAAATTAATCCAAAAATCATTTACTTGTATTCTCTTTCTATGAACCTTTTTTATTGTGGTTGTATTGTGATTACGAAAGTTGAACGAAAATTGTTTGGCCACGAGTCAAATTAAATAACATTTTTCTATATACGTATATTCACAGTTATCTTAGGTCTGTCGTTTGCATGCACTCCCCAAAATATTATTTGTAATGTTCATGGTTTACAGTGAAAGCGTGATCAAATTAATCCGGCAAGTTACGACTCAATTAAAGTTCTGTCTACTGAAATAAAACCGAAACTAAAATATCCGATTGAGAACAAACTTTTAATACAACTTTATGTCAAAAGTTCAAATACCGAAATTATTCATCGACTAGATATTAAAATAGATTTTAAAGTTTTGTAAATTTTGCAACGTAGGTACCTAAACTCAATTAAACCAACAGGAACAATGTTTCGGTGTGTGGTATCTAACGAAAAAAAGTTGTATTTATTTTCTATAAAAATATTTTTTGGTACGTACATATTTTATGGTGGAAGATATAATATCAAACATAAAAAGTACTTTAAAAAAATAATATTGTAGAAGGATAGGCAGGGGCGGATTAAGTAGTTGGCGAGCCTAACGGCCGCCAGGTGCTTCGAATCTCAAAATAAAAACAGCCACAAAATAAAATCAGAATACACAATTTTAAATATTATTCACACATTCAATACATGATAAGACTCGTAAAACTGTTAATAGTTTCAATATTTCTTTTAATCATTTGTGAAATAAAAGTACCTGCATCGATAATTTTTGGAAATATAGATAGTTCTATTTCACGAATAAATTAATCTCAGTTTATTCCAATCGATTGAATCAAACTACTCAATGATTTCCGTTCTATTTTTAAAGACACAAAAGGGTCTTCAATGTTTTGAATCAGCCCCCTAAAACTACGAGCTTCATTTTCGACTGCGGCGTTTTTTCTTGAGATCAGCCTTTCATATATTTTAAAGATTCTTTAAAAACTGACTTTTCGTGTGATAAAAACCGACTTCATTTATTTACTTGATCATGAACCTATAAGAACATACCCCGTTTGGGGATACCGTAGTTTCCTAGAAATTGGGTGTCTTATGTACGGTAAAGAAATATTGTATCTGTCAAATCTCCGATTATATTAAAGGAATGTATTCCTATCATATTTATAAATAAAGGAAATTTCACTAAAATATTCATAATCTCAAATAATTGTAAGCGAATTATATCGATTTGAATCTTCCAACCAGAAGTACCAGGTACACTACGCTTCATCTTCTACAAGGCAACAACACTAAAAAACGAAAAATTTCTTCACTTAAACATTTTTTTTATGATTCTTTACTAACATGCAAAACAAATTAATTAAAAAAAAAATTTGCGTGATATCAATAAATACAAAATTCGTGAGTATATAATTCTTGGATTCATAATTTCTCTACACTTCTCCACAACATCTCTCCCCACACTTTCTTCCCCTTTTTATCATTAGTTGAGAAGTCTAATTCCAAGATATTGTATTAAAATACGTAATAGGTACTTTGACTATATATTTTAATACACTTACCTACTATAAAGTACTTTCCCCTCCATGCAATTATTCCATGAGGCTGAACTGTTAGATATAATAAAAATTTATTGTCTACAGTGCCTAAAATATGTATTTTCAAGAAAAAAACTATTCCCAAAAAATGAAAATCGTTCTAGTAACAGGATAAATAACGTATTTGAAGTACCTTTGTGTAAAACTAGGCTTGCGCAGAGACATGCTTTTTTTATTGCTCCTAAAAATTTTAATTTTCTATCTACAGAATGTAAGTGTCCAAACATATTATCTTTAAACACATACAAAAATGAAATAAAAAAACTGGATTAAAACCAAAGATATCGACCTTTTCCTGCTATAACTTTATATTTTCCTCACTTTTCTTTCTTTGTTTTCCGATTTGTTTTCTTATCTAACTTAAAATCTTTTATTTAACTAACCTTCAACATCCATGTATTAATACAAATAAACCAATATACTGCAACTAACTGATACCAGGTATACCCACGCACTGGCCTTGCCTATGTGGGATTTTTTTGTTTTATATACATTACTCATAGGTTGTTCAGATGTATTTATAATTTAATGTTCAAAAAAAAAAAAAACAACAAAATGTTTATAATCATTGTACCTTATTTGTGTGAATGTATGTTTCAAAAAATCAATTAATAAATAAAAAAATAAAAAAATCATTTTTAATAAAATGTAATGTTTATTTGTCTAAATAAATAAAATTCTGGGATTCCCCCAACATTCAAGCGGCTGTTTAGGATTCTGTGGCCGAAAATTTTCTGGAACCGTTTATCTAAGGGCCTCGACATTTTTTACTGCCAGGGGTCTCCAATCGGCGTAATGCGCCTCTGAACATAGGTACATATTTTTCACGTATTCGTATGAATGTATGCTTATACTGCTCATGTTGAAACCGATTTGACTACTTACCTACACATTATCCGTCGGTACCTGCCTGGTGCTATACATATTACAATAATATTTATTTCGTAGAAACTACCCTTTAAGTCAAGCTGCTACGAAAATGAAATTCAGTATCATATTTTTAAATTGCATATCAATATAATATTTAATCCTACATGTATTTCAATGGACATATAATAAGTAATGCATATTATGTGTCGTAAAGTAATATTATACATTCTAAATATATATTTATATATCAAAAATCACAAAAAACCGCATTATTGCTCATTTTAAACTTTTCATAGTCCACGACACTATAAATAGCAGTTCAAAATTTCAGTTAAAACGAAAGCAGAATTTTGGTGTTTTTTTTAATCTGTTATCCAGGTCGAAAAAAAACATTCATGTTTAAAATAAATACCAACTCTTGTGTAGCCACTATCCTTCTAATAAATGTAAAATCAATAATAAATATAGTAACTGCAATATCAGTGTTTCCTGATATTGTGTCCTGTGCGTGCAAAATTATATCTTTCCAAACAAAAACTTTATAATATAACGTGTTGATAGGAGTGACCTGCCAGGTAAGTATGTTTCTGTATCTGTTTGTACATAATACGATATACCCTAGCGAGTAATATTTGTACAGTGCCCTTGAAGCGATTTTTCACAAAACGCCGCTATACAAATCATCCAATTATTATTATTATCCTAGTGTGGAAATTGAGTGTTTCTTAGTAGGTAAAGTACTCTTATTTTCAGATTCCTGCATTTCTGAACACTCTGCAACGTTACACCATTCCTCAGCAGGCACGTGACTGCCGCTGCCTCAGCCAGAACGGTGTGATGGTATAGCGCTATGACGGCGATACTTGTAACGCTTCGCGCTGGTCCAGTCCAGCGGCACACCTTTGAGAGCCGCCCGAGCTCTGCGGGTCACAACCACAGCTCGCCTATCTCTGAGGCGGCATCTGCTCTACCGCTTCCCCCTCGCGCTCTCTGCCCGAGCTGTATCGCACTATCCCAGCTCACAGCGGACATTCAGCACGGAGGAGAAACTAGAGGAGACCAAACTTTAGGATTAGAGACTAGCGCTGAGGTAATGCTGGAAATTAGGATGGAGATAATTAATAAGTTTACCTTTGTACTTTTGTGCATCTTGTGGTGAAAAGAAAGCAAGCACTTATATGTCTGAAATATGCACCAACTGATACCAAACAAGTAAGAGAATGAGTTAAACATGCTGCTCTGGTGAGTTGTACGAGTATACCCCGATGTTCCGGTTATAGGGTATTTTAATGTTATATCGTTAAAGTTGTCCAATTGTTCACAGCCAACTGATTTGTGTATTCTCATTTAATGAGGAATCTTTTAAAACTGGAGATAGTTAGAAAGGAGAAAGGGGAGAGTCCCTACCTCGCTGTACAGAGCTAATCACCAAGCGCAGCTAAAATTCAGTTCAAACAACGTTTCTATTGTTAAAAGTTCTATTTCATCAGGGACTATGCTTAGATTATAGAGTAGATTTCCACTCTGAAACGAGAGGCGAATACACAGTGCTATTTATTTATTTATTTATTCTTAAATTTAATTATGAAAACAAAAACATTATCCACTCATCTCACCAGGACAATCCTGTGTTGAGATGAGCGGCTTCACAATTTAATAATAATCCGTAAATTTCAATAAGCAAACATAACATAAAAAAATGTTAATATCAATAAGTAGATAATAGTAAATAAATAATAAAGATCAGATAATAATAATTAAATAATAATAGTAATTAAATAATGATCAGTAAATAGTAATAAGCATGTAATAATACACATTAAATAAGTAAATATTGGTAAGTAAATACTAATATGTACATAATTATAAAAATAAAAATAGGTAAATCATAATATGTAAATAAAAGTAAAAATAGGTAAATTGTAATATGTAAATAAAAAATAGGCAAATAGTAGTATGTAAATAAAAATATGTACGTAAAAAAAATTACAACTAAATAGTAATAAGTAAGTAATAAATAATAAGTAAATTATTAATATACTTTTATTTTTTTACCTAAATGCTATTTAAAATACATTAATATCCATCATGTTACATTCTTAATTCACAGTCCTGTTCCGAGACGTACTGTAGGTTGTTGTGTTTGTGTTATTGATTCTTATGTTGTCTTCATCATTTTGTGATTTTCTCATCCTCGTGTTTACTTGGCCATATTTTGATGTTGTTTTTGAACTTTTCTATCTCCGTGGTATTTTTAATATCATTTGAAAGGACGCTATACAAATTTGTAGAATTGAATTATGATGAAACGGTATTTTATATTATTTTTAATAAAATCAGCAATCTGCGGGTTCAAAGCCAAGGAGCTTACCACTCTACATATAAATGTGCGAATCTTTCCAGCTTATTGTCATGCTTTCCTCCAAGCGGCGGTCTTCCGCTCGAGAGGCGTGGCCGCTGTAAGAAAATACTACGGAACTCCAATTCCCTCAGCGAGCGGGTGGAGTGGGGTGGGGGAGAAGGGATTGGAGCGGGGAGGCGGGGCAGGGGGCATTCTATAGCCGCGGCTATTAAAAAATGATTAACGTTAAATTCTGCAAAGCGGTGTCTTGTAACAAACAACATAAAACACAGCCGCAATCACGGGTAGGTGCGGGTACCGGGTGGACAAAATGAACTTTGCTCATTAATCTTCTTCAGCGCAATTTAATCGTTTTACTATCTCCCTTGGCACCAACGAAGCGTTCATTTTTAATTGAAAGTCTTCTGCATTCAATCTTATTTTGCAATATTTTTATATTGCTAAGCTTTTGCTCTGTTCAGGATCGGATTGGTAAGTACCTACCTATGTTGGTACCTAGATATGCGTTATTACGATTTTAACATTTTTACAAATAAATAATACAACAATTTGTAGATAAGTACTGTAGTGATCCAATTACATTTCGCTATTTTACTCTATTTAGCACAATATCTCCTGGAGGATTATTTTAAGCGGAATAAAATGGTAAATAGGAGGGAAAACTGAAAGAAGATGATTCTGAAGTATCGTGCTGTACTCGTAGATGTCTGCATACGAAACTCAGCTAATGCCATTTAAGCAACCCAACGATTTGATTCTGAATGTTTGTATTTATGGGAGAGTAGTTTTTTTTTACTTCTTTGTTTGATAAATCTTAGCACTCAGAGACCTAAAAACAAAGCTCGTATTGCCAGTATGTAGATAACTAAATATTTAAATAAAGAATTTGAAGAACAAAGTTCCTGCATTTTGTAAGACTACACCTTTTAATACTACCTAATAGGGTAATGTTTTAAATGGTTATTGAATGTGTTAATTTTCGCCCGCCACCCGGTAGGTATATGTTGCAATAAATTGATCTTGTAAGATGAAGCCGGAATTCAACCAATACCCGCGGACGGGCCTGCGCGCGCATGCTGTCCAGGGCTTCTCAAACTGGGAAGTTGGAATTTTTTTTTCCCTACCAAAGATAAGGTTATTTTTGTGATAACATTTCTATAATGGCCTTTTGGATAAAATATGGGATGTGCATGGCGCATTCGTGGGTGGAAGGAGGTGCATGGATCAGATTTTCTCGTTGCGTGCTCACCCTTGAAGATCTACAAAAAGCATAGGACCGAGTTGACAGAAAAGTCATGGAAGGTATTGTTCAAGTATGGGGTGAATACAAACCTTATACAGGCAATCGCGTCTCTGTACGGGGGAAGCGTTGTAAGGTAAACGGTGATTTTACGGGGTATTTTGACATCACAGAAGGTGTTAAGCAAGGCTGCGTAATGTCACAACGGTTATTCAATCTATACATGGAAAATTGTATGCAAGAATTGAAAGAGGTGGGATTGGGCGCGAAAATGAGTAATCTGAAAGTATGTTGCCTGTTGTATGCTGATGATGCGATGCTGATTGCTAACTATATGGAAGATCTACAGTCTCTCGTGTCTAGGATGAACGAAGTATGTAGGAAGAATGAGCTAATGATGAATGTAAGTAGGTCTAAAGTCATGGTGTTTGAAAATAGTGTGCAATATAGTTGTGAATGATGAATACTTGGAGCAGGTCGATAAGTCTGTTTACGAGAAAAACTGATAGGGATATTGAAAGAAGGGTGAATGCAGGAAACTTCATTAACAGGGGACTGACCGCAGTTTGCGCTAACAAAAAAATATCCGAAGAAGCGAAGCTAGCTGTCCACAATGAAGTGGTGATAGTAATCCTGATGTATAGCAGGCATGGAACTGGCAGAAGAAGGATGAAAGTAGAATGGATGCTGTAGAAATGATATCTCTGAGGCAAACGTGTGATAAAACCTTGTATGATCGTGTGAACAATGTTGAGATTCGTAAAGAATGCAAGGCTGATGTAAGCGTAATGAGTAATATTAAGAAAGGGACGCTTAGATGGTTTGGGTATGTTGAGTGAATGAACGAAGAAAGAGTGTAAGGAGAATATATGACGCGAATGTGAATGTAAAAAGAAGGCGGGGACGCCCGAGAAAGACATGGCACGATCAAGTGAATCAAATACTTGAGTCGAGCCATGTCAGAAGTCGGAATAACAGAAGAGAATGTATGAATGCAAATGAATCAAGCAGTGTAAACCAAGCTCGAGTTGTTTGGCGGTCCGTCCTCTCCCCCCACCCTTTACGTTTTATTATAATTAATAATTAAAATAATTTATAATTCGCGTCACCATTGTACGTGCCCCTAAATAAACGTATTAAATACTTACCTACTCGTATAAAGGTCGGCGGTCTTTAAAAAAAGAAATAAGTTCATTTTTAACATAACTAGCTAACCAATGCACCGTGGCCAAGACCGAGTCTAGCAGAGAGAAACGAAACACTTTGTTCTAGCACATATTGCTTCATTGGACCGTCTTATAATGCCTGCAGAGTCATCCTTATTCCCACTTATTCTTATTTGAAAATCTCTTACCACCATCACAGTAAGCGGAAGATGTTTCTTGTGTTGTGATGGAGTTCTTAGCCAGCCGAGGAATCGAACTCACGACGCCTAGATGGGGACCCAGACGCGATGCCAACTCAGCCACTACTGGCACTATACTCCTCAAGACACAACCACAACCAGAAGAACTATATATCGCCATTCAATTGGATAATGGTGGATGAAGCGGATTTAAGACAGGAAGAAAATTGTTAATAAAAGAGAAAAACTGGTACCGGTAGCTCTTTCCCAATTTGATTAACTCGATCGTCTTCATGAGACGTTCTCAATTTCTTCCATCTACTTGCGTATTACAGATATCTTATTTTAACTGTTAACGAGGATAAAATGCAAATTGTATCAATCCTGACCCAAATTTGAATAAGGAAATTCCTAGTTACATACAAAATTCATAAATTTAAAATGTTACATTACACGCATTATGCACATTGCTGCAAATCCAATGTACGTACAGGAATACGCGTATCAATATATAATCTAAAGACTTCCAGATATTTAAATTTAGAATAAAGGGTTTCCGTAAATCCCTTTAATTCCACCAGATGACAGCACTGCATTTACATGAATAAATCTAAATCTAATTCAATGTTAACTTTTTTAAAAGTTTGAGAATCCGGCCGTTTCCCGATGTGTTTAGTCCGATGTGCAAATTGGTATAGTGAGGTATATTCATATCGGATTATCCTGCATTCTCCTTCAGTCTCCCCAATCCTCTCCATTATCCCGCCGTCACTTGTTACTTGCTACTCCTTACAGCACGCTCTAACTATCTAAACACGACGCAACATCATAACCGTCTCTTTCTCTCTCCTTGTCTATCAGTCTGTGTCTATCTCTCCCGCTTGTAACTTTCTCCCTTTCTCACAATAGGGAGGTTCAATAATTAGAGAAAACTACTAGAAATATAGAGATTTCTAAGGTTTTCTTATATCTGTGACTGGATCAACCACAATATCAAGCATTTCGTACTGTGCGTATATATTTGTACATACATAGATTTCAGATTTTTTCCTCCTTAAATCTAGATATGTAGCGAAAAAAAACTATCGGTTTCCGTTTTCCAATTGCTGGAATCATTGTGGCAAACATGTTCATATGTTGGTAGGCGGTTTTTGTGTTTAACCTCGACTTCCGCACCATTTAAATTGTTGTTCTGAATGTAAGTTTTGAAAGTTGTTGTTTAAATTTGATGTAAAAGTTTCGATATAATAATATTTTAATTTTGTGGATAAGTACAGTGTATCATTTGTCATTTTATGTGAAAGACGCCCTTAGTGACCTAATTTTATTTCAAATTAAACTAGCAATAAATTCAAAATATTGAAAAAAACACCTGACCAATTTAAAAAAAAAACTTCAATGTTAATCAAGCATCAAATATTAGGTTTTATCACTTCCAGCTTTCATTAAGGTCTGAAAGGGTTAATTAATTTGTTTTTTTTCCATAGAACTATTGAACCGAATTTGAGATAATATTTAAACATGTATTTAATAAATATTCAACGTTTCTATCGATTATTCACTGCATGTTGTTAGATTTCCTCGATAGGTTAGGGGTTTAGAATAGGTACCTGATAACCAAAGATCCTAAGTTCAAATATAGCTCGCGGCAAAAACCGTTATTTGCCGAATGTTTTCTAATGTGTAAGTAGGAATAATTTGATGTGATAGGTTTTATACATAAAAAATGTAATAAATATTATGTATTTTTTTATCCTTCTAACAAGACTTTTTTATTTACCTCTTTTTTTCATGTATCTAGGTACATACGTAACCTTAGCTCGGTCACTTATTACTATGCTAGTGACTTAGCTAAGGTTATACTATATTACTATTGCACTATACTCTGTTCTCAGATCTACCGCACCAAGATATATACCTACCTAATATAATATATTTTATCCATCATATTTGAGATTTACTATAGGTACTAGGTAAATTCGGGATAAGCGCCACGAGAGGATAGACGCCACACTTTGAATGTGGTGGAGTTACGACGATTTTTCAAAAACCTTTCTATAGGGCCTCCAGAGTTGAACGAAATAAGTCTCTGCCTGCCCAGCTGTGGTGGCGTTTGAGGCATTCGCGGAGGGTTGATAAAAATTTCACCCGAAAAATAACGCTAAAGTTTTACGTCATTGACATGGTTGTACCGATTACAAGTGCAGCGAAGACATTAAAATGTAAGTTACCATTTTTACTTCTAATATGCATGGTTTATTTTTAAGTTGCTTAAAAAACGTTTTTTTTTTGTTTGTATGATTTAGTTTCTATTTTGGGACTGAACTTCTATTTCTTTTGCAATATGGGGAGAGATGCCACACTTAGCAAGATTTGTTTTTATTGTCCTACATTACTATTTTTTAAAATTATTTTTAGATGCCAAAAAAGTACATACGAATAAAGAACGCCATCAGTGGAGAGTGGACTAAGTAAAATCGGATGCTGGACGTAGAAAAAGTATCCAAATGGATAATATCAAAGCACGAGAGGGATTTAAAATATAGAATTCCTATTCGAACTTTAACAAGATGACTCCAGTATGGATATCCCAACGGATACTCCTACTGAACCTCTAATTCTCTGAAACTTCTCCATCAATATGTGCCAGATTTATAGATCTATCTAATCTGGGCTTACAATTGTGACAGAAAGAAATTCCACCAAACATACTCGAGAATGCGAATCCAATTCCGACAACGCCAAAAGCAACTGTTAAGTGTAAGAAAATAGTATATTTGTTGACATTCTTTGAAAATTTTATGTGTGAAAAAACCATACTGGCAAAGGTTGCAGGAAAAGTGTGGATTTTTTTACGTCGTCTTCTCACCAGGATTCTTCGGGGCTTATTGAAGGGGGTTGCAATGTGTGGGTTGAATGTTCGTAAAATTATTTAGTAACAAAGAATAGAGCAAGCTGGATCTGCTAAATTCCATCGTATTTTTCCCTAAGATGGCACCACAAGACGTGCACCATGTACCTCCGGAACTGCAGCAACTTTGAGAGGGAAAATTTTGCCGAAAAAATTGTCGAAGAAAAATAAGGCCTCTGACATATTGCTTCCGAGGTGTGGCACGACACCCACACTTGGAGGAGAGACGCCACTTTAGTATCGTGCCTTTTATTCCTTTTTTTATATGAATACCCCACAAGAGTCCCAACTGCTCCCAACCGTCTGGAGCCAGTGAGACTATGGCATCCCCAATTGGGGAATGTTGTGTGGCTGAAGTTATTGGGAGGGGAAGGAGAAATGGAAGAAGAAGATGGGGAAATTCCTGGCTATTCAGATCTGGTCACTAAACATGGCTAAAAGCCATTTCAAGCAACATTTTAATTCTGAATGGTAGTCTTTCAACCAGGCGATACTAAGTATCTTACACTCTGGAACGTGCGCAAATATACTACATATTATTTTTAAATGAATTAATTATGGAACAGCATAAATTATTTAAATAAAATTTACTTGCGAACGCCGGGATTTGAACCCGCAACATTCGGATTCGTAGTCGCGAGCCTTACCCGTCGACCATGGAGGCCGTCTAATATTTGTCATTACTAAAACCCTAAATATGATAATTTTTATTTTTATAGTTTTCGGTAGTGGATTAATGCATTTATTTGCAAAACAGATTTTTTATTAAAGTCTTTCAAAATGGGTATCGTCTCTCCTGGATTTACCCTACCTAGTTTTTGTTCTTTCCAGCTCGGTTCGATAACTTGTCTAAATATACTTTACAATCTGATGACATATTACGATGCAGTCGTCTGACATAGAACGTCCATTCGTATTTGCCATTGACCAAGTATATTATATTTACGGAAAATAGCTGCATTTTTTGCTCCTTACAGCTTACGAAACGTGATAAACTCGTATCACATAGTTTGTCCATACATGTCTAGAAAAAGTAGCTGTATTTTTTTTTCCATACACGCTAACTTATTCATCTTTAATTCCGATCGGAGCCGAGTTCCAATTATGCAATAATAATGATTAACAGCCGATTCGCTGGCACTTAACAAGTTAACGCTCGAATGTCAAACAAAACCAAACCGCATGTGCCCGAGCCTGTTCAGTGTTCAGTGTTCAATACATCCAGTAATTACAGAGTATCTAATACTGCCGCCTAACGATACATTTAAAATTTGATTAAGTGACTTCTATAAGCTGCCTCGATGAATAGATTCACCCGTACATAATAAACGAGCAATTTAAATTCGTGGATGAGCATACGTTGAACCAGTGCTTTCTGTGGAGTCAGAACGACCCGGAACAGCGTTCCGGTTTTCGGAAGATTTTTTCAATGTCAAAATGAGCTATGTGCGCTTTTAAGATAACAACTTCACAGAATATAGAATGTAAATATTGATTTACACAGATTCAACTAAATATCACCCAAACAAGAGCTTTGTTGGAGAATAAAACAGCCTCACCATTTTACTCGTATATAAGACTAGCTGATCTGTACACGGCCTTGCTCGGGATTTTTCACTTGTCATTAGGGTAATCCAAATAAAGAAATATTCATTTGAATATTTTATTTCATTCCAAACGTTTATTTTTTTCAAAATATATCAAAATCATAAAGTTCTTAAGTAGGTACCTACTCGTGTTTTCCAGTTTGAAAATATTCTATCCAAAAAACCTTCTTCTTTTGAATATGTAATCTGTGGCTAACCAGAGTCTTATATCTATGGGCTAACCTAAATAAAACATGGCAGGTTCAATATTATGCATACCAATTTTAAAGCGTTATAGCAACAGTTTTACATATTGGATTTCATTCAAACTACTTTCTAAACCTTCCCGGCACTAATAAAAACAAACTGTGATATTTTCAGCGAAACCGATCCAGTAATTTTCGAAAACATCGAGGACAAACAAACAAACTTACATTGATTTTTATATATACAGACTATCTCCGAATCTTTCGATTTAGTGTACGGCCAAAGATAGGTACTAACAGGAAGGAATGGAGTCTAGAAGATTTGTAGAAAGAGCATTGAACAAAATTTGATATTTATACCTTTACCTAGAGCTGCTTTCAATAAAAAAAAAATTTCAGTAAAATCTTATCAAGATGTGAGTTCCGGCATCTTTGCCACTGAAAAGCACTGCTTAGGACAAGCATATGTTTTACACTGGGCAAATTTAAAATATTATCCATTACACGTTACACCATTAAGTCGCGTATTAAAACAATATTTAGCGTCCGATTTACATAATACGAAATAATTAACAACAATAACAGAAGCAGGCTCGGTTCGGGCCGCGCATGTTCTCTAATAAAATACACCTCCAATTCAATATCGCTGAATATCACGCCGTAATAAAACACGTAAACATAGCGGCAACGGATGGAATTGCCTTTCAAGTCAATTAAAATACGTCTTAATAATGCCGATTAATAAAAGTCGTAAATTCTCGGCCATGTTTCGATCTGGCTGTCAAGTCAATGGGCGGCTCGGCGGCCAGGGGTGGCCAAAGTCGCTGGAAGCTTGGATCTTATTCTGAGATCGAAGTGATCTTGTTTTTCTCCTGGGCATCGTAGTTTATTTCCTAACCGTACATTGTAACATGTAGCGCTAAGTTTATTATACCATTCCCACATACTTACCTTATCGATTAATCATATGGTAATTCGTTATTCTTACAGCAAAATACCATGTCGTATAGGTAAACATGACTTTTCTTTCACTCATTATTTTCATGTAGAGATTTTTTTTTCTTTCATTTAAATGGATTTACCATATATATCATATCGTGTAATACTAACATGGAAAGATATGGGAAATAAGTTTTTGCCGATTGCGGTATTTACCAACTTGTCAAATTTGGTTGTGTTTAAAGTTGCTGGCAATTATTGTGTTCCCATCTTCCCCGCTCCCCGTCCCTTCCTGCATGTACACAAGTTTTAATTGTTCGTATTTCTTCGGCGATGAGTGTTTCAATTATTTCTCTTCCGCCAAAAGCGCAATTTAATTACTAGGGAAAGTGTTGCACAATCAACACAAATTAAGGGAAATACATCCAATTCATTTTATCCGCAACCGTAAGTATGCCTTTCACATCACAATATACATGTGTTTGCCATTTTAACAACGAAAGCGACCCAAAATGAAAAAAAACTTCAATAAACCTCTAGATTGATTGTAAGTTTGTTGTGATTCTGTGAAAATATACACAAACATTAGCTTTTTCTTAATTAGCCGTTATTCAATCAGTCTCATCAGTCTCAGCTGTCGTTTGGGCGCTTGCAAAAAGTCAAAACCAAATGTATGAACGTGTAATGTGCTTAATTTTACTTTGGATCAACTTTCATAGACCGATTCTATTTTAATTCAGCCTTAATGCTACAGAATTGTTTTTTTTTCTACAATTTATTATATTTACCAACTTGTAAAGATATTAATCACATAGGCCCGGTATTTCAGTAATTTTTAATAATGGCATCACTCGGCTTATCACAGGACTCCTACCAGATGGCAACTTGACGAACGTAAATATCTGTGATACCGAGCTTAAAGAGCAACTGAAATTCCGTGCTATATTCTAATCTCTAAACAGCGGAACTCTTCAAGGAAGACATATGTTGACTGTTCTGAATGAGACTAAGCATTAATTAGAGGAAGCGAGGATCAATGTCACCCGGGTAAGTTTCAACTACGAAAAAATTTCTCGCACAAAGATTCACATTGAAAAAAAAACGTCAGTATGTTGAATAATCAGATTTTATGACCATGTCACTTACTGAAACACAGAGTTATATGGGTTTTCACTCGCTTATGCTTAGTTTTACTATATTTTTATAGTAATTAAACCGAGCAGATCATTTTAAATTATCCTCACGTGTTTGTAAATCTGTTTTCTTCACATATTAAGCTGTAGGTGTGAAAGTTGTCGGGATACGAGCCCTTAGACTCATCAATCATAGCCTACCTGTCAGACTCTCCGGCACAGGTGTCCAGTGTTCAGTGACTAGGCCTGCAGGTATTTATAGCAATTACCCCGGCAATGCCCGACACAGCCTAGAAGTTGACGTCAAGGTGTAAATAGGAGCGTTTTCGATTATGCTCGGAGATTGAAAGGAACACTATTACCCGAAGAGGCGATTGAAGATAGCAACTTTCAGTCGTTAGTGTTATACTGCAATGAATGTTTTATATTAAAAACGTTAATCGCGAAAGCTATCTCGAGAATTTTGAAGATAGGATAAAACGTTTATTTTTTTCAGAAATTGAAAAAAAAAGCAAGAGAGAGGGGTCCCCGCCTATCATCAGGTTGATTGGTAGAACCTTTCACACTGTCTTCTGTTTCACCTATCACCTGAGTAGGTAGGTGTACCTACTACAGCTGGAGAGTATTTAGATGATTGGATATTAATTTAATTAATGTTTTAATTGCATGATATCAAACAGCAGTCTTGAAAACAATGTTAGAAATGTGTAAGTCATATAAATAAATAAATATCATGAGATGAGCAAATTATATTATCGTGAGTACACAACGAAAAGTGGTCAAGTCATAGTCCTTTAATTTTCTTGTTAACAGAATGAGATTGAGGATTTTTGCATCTCGGCAGGCTCATGGTTTAGCAAGTTTACTATAATTTTTTTTTTTTATATGACTACCGCACAAGAGTCCTAACTGTCTGGAGCTAGTGAGACTATGGCATCCCCAATTGGGGAATGTTGTGAGGCTGAATGAATTGGGGAGGGGAAGGAGAAGGGGAATGAGAATATGGGGAAATACCTGGCTATTCAGATCTGGTCACGAAACACGGCTAAAAGCCATTTCAAGCAACGTTTCAATTCTGAATGGTGGTCTTTCACCAGGGCGATACTGAGAGTACCTTCCACTCTGGAACGTGCGCAACTATACTATATATTCTTTTAAAATGATATTTTTAATCAAAGTATATTTCGTTCCATATTCGTAAAAAAATTGTTGTGAGTTTGTTTCAATGCAAACGTTTTCAGTTTTAGTCTGCCAATGGACAGGGATCTTGACTTTCCCTCTGTTATTTGTATTCTTACGATATGGGGCAGGCTTATTGGAGATTTCTAAGTGTAAGGAATATCTTTGGACAATACCAGAGAATTTATAAAGGCTATCAATATCGAAAACTCCTCCCCTAGCTATCAGGGATACCGGAAGTTTGCAGGAAGCAAGGCAGTCTTTCACATTATTTATGAGATTCGCCCCCCAATGAAATCAATTTTTACTACGTAAAGGTAATAAAACAGTCAGTATCTACTAATGTTTTCTTTTACTTTGGGGCAAAAACGTTAAGAAAACGCGCTTGCTCTATTTCCATGTATTTAAAGTAGAGTATTTGCTCAGTTTTTTTGGAAAATTAATAGTTTGGGGCTCGATGTGATTTGTCAGGAAACGGGACTATGAAATTGAACAATGAGTCATTAAGTTCATATTTTTATCCCAATTTGTCAAATTAAATGAAATCTCTTCATTGACAGTACTAGTCCTTTATTTCAATTAATTAATATAATTTTGCTCAACCAAGCCTAAAGAAAATATAAGAGAACAAGACCAACCACAATATTTACCAATGGGTGCTGTGAAACAACAAAATTCGCATCCAGCCAAGCGCGACGTACAAAAATAATCAAAAAGTAGTAACTCCTGCGAAATCGCTACCTCTTTATTCCGCTTTTATAAATTCTTTTGCAGTCTATGAAAATCTTTTTCTGATGATTCTAAATCAGTGGTTAATACTTGTTTCTAAGGAAAATGTCTACCTACCCCACCTGGTACGTAGTGGTGTAAATTTCTGTAACAGGTTTTCTACAACAAAAACCTAGTAAAAAAAATAAAAATAAAATACGTTTCAACCATTTAGTTATTGCTGCACTTTATAAATTATACAGCTAGGTATGTATGTATAAATATGACATAAATAATTTTATTTCTAATCATTGAAGAAAATAATGTTAACATAACCTAAATAAAACAAGAAACCGGAAAAAACAAGAGAAAATAAAAATATTTCAGTCGCATCTGGGACTCGAACCCAGGACCTCTGCCTATCCGGGGCAACCGCTTAACCAACTTAGCTAATGAGATTAGTTCAATTTATTTCATCTTCATCGATATCATATCTCAAATTCAAGATTTGTCAATATTATTCTCCATTTTTAATTCCATATTATTGGCAGCTATCTTTATGATGATTACATATTATTATTAATGATTGTTCATTTAGGTAATGTAAGTTTTTAAATGAGGTTTTTAAATCTCAATAAAAATAATTAATAATTAGAAATTTTATTTCTATTTCAGTATAAAATATTGTATTTTCGGAAATATTTACCAAACTAATCCGGGCAAAAGCGTTCACTTTTTAGTGGATCGGTGTTTCCGGTATTGAAAATCGGTAACAGACCACTCCACCATCTCGATTCTAGTTGTCCCGTATTGGGAACCAAATGACGGTCATCATAATACCCGTTCTATCTCTTTCTCCGTGTGTTTTAGAAAGAGATAACTCCAGATCTCACTTAACATCCGATTGTGATAGTAGACCACAAGGGAACCATTATATACCTACCTAAGAATAATTTCAAAAAATTTAGCTGAATGGGTTATTAGTTATTTACGAGTATTATGTATGTTTTCCCCTTTTGAGAGTTCTCAAACTCCAATGTTCAAACTTACGATACGAGTATTTTCCGAAGAAATCTGAAATGTAGCGTTATAAGATTGTCCCCGAAAGATTAAAGATATCAACCTATTTGAAAAATCAGCAATTTATTGGGTAAATGATGAGGATTATTTGGTGTTATCTATAAAGTAAATTTTAAATATACTAATACCAGTTCAGTGGGAAGATGTGTCAATGTTCGAGAAGGTGAGGACGTCCTTGTTTTAGAAAAATAAATGCAAATTATTTCAGGCGAGCAAAATGTTCCACGTGTTAAAAAGTGTAATCAATGTACCAGAAAGGCAAAAAGTTAAAGCCGCAGGTTGATCTTTGGGGTTTCAGATATTAAACAGTGGTTTCAAACAATCCATTTTTGCACTTTAGGCATAATGTGATATTTACCTAAGGTTTTTACTTATCCACATCATATGACATTAAAGAAAGAAGAGTTAATGAAGAGAGCAACAACATTGGACACTTTTTTGCAAGATTCTGTACATCTGACTGCCTTCAATAGAGCTGTCGCCACGCCACTGGAATGCGAATGGTTCATGATTTATGACGTTTGGGTGAATTGCAGTACTAGTATCCAATTGTTATTTAATCTGTTGTCTATGGACTAAAATGGTAAAAGGTACTGCTTTCTGAATAAATTTCTACGCAGGCAGTAACCCATCAATGGTCATGCCGTTGATAGCACCGTTGCAACCAGCATGTCTATCATTGACTTGTCTTCAGTTATTAAGGTCCTGCCGCTGAGAGCTCCGCTGTGTTCTCTCTTTTCGTTACGCGCGTTAAGAAGATGTAAGATCATTGGTATACAGTCAGCTATTGTGGTCTTGCCGCTGAGAGCTCTTCTGTAACGTCTCTTTCTTGTACACGTATCGTTAATGAGGAAAGGGAAGAGGTTACGACGGAGCTACCAGCGGTACAACTATTACCGTCTCATCCTTGACGAGTGCCGGGCGCACCTCTCCAAGTCGCACGATTAATTATAATGAAATATTGATCTCCAGTGCCCGTATCCCGTACCTGTCGACAAAGAGTTTTGATACGCCTCGGTACATCTGATAATTTATTATCCGCTGTTCTGCTTTCTTGACAGTGTCATAATGTTGCCGGGATAACCACGGCCGCGTCAACACACAACTCTGGATGAAAATAAATAATAAATAACCTAACACAATAATAAAAAGCATATTTGGATTTACTGTAGATTAATTCGTTTGTCACGGACGCCAGCCGAAACCCCTCTCAAATACGGGAGGAAGCTTGTTACGAACATTTCCAATTACTTTCCGTAACTACGTGAGAAAAAAATAACTGTTTACGATGGAAACACACTTAATACGTACATAACGGATCATAATATATATTACAAGGAACCCTGCTGTAGAATTTGGAGTAGGTACTGTATTTCGACCGGACATCCCTTATAAAGTCAACTTCGGATTATCCACAGACAAATGGAAAACATTTGAAAATACTTAGGGCTTGATTAATTTTTTTTATTGTTCTGGAACATTTATAGATCATTAACATTATCATATTTATAAAATTAAAATTGGGAAGTGCGTAGGCGTTAAAGAATTCACTTAAAAATGTTCACAGGATGCGTTGTTTTTGGTTTAGTATCACTCGGTAGAGATGCTAAATAAAAAAAATAAAAATAAGTCAAATAGAACATTACATTACATACATTGTGATAACTAAAATAATATAAAAGAAATGGAAAGAGAAGAAAAAATAAAGTAAATTAAAGTCAGTGGCTGAGTTGGCATCGCCTTTGGGTCTCACCCAGGCATCGTGAGTTCAATTCCTCGACTGGCTAAGTCCTCAATTACGACACAAGCAACATCTTCCGCTTACTGTGATGGTAGTAGGAGATTTTCAAATATTGTCAGGTTATTTGTAACCAGGGAATATTTGTCATTCTTTAAAAATATATATATATTTCTGATAACACACTATTTTCCATTTTGATGGAAGACGGCTGATTTGCTTTTTAAAATATGCAAGGCTGTTTAAAAAGATGTCTATACAGTCAGAATTGTATTCTATAGCATTGTACATTGTGCACATTCGAGACATTGGTTTGAAAAATTAAATGAAAGATTCCCAATTGCTAACTTGATTAAATTTAGGAGTGTAGAGTTGAGAGTCTTCTTGTAATTTCTTCTCTTTATTGAGCCAAAGCAGCTATTATAAATAAATAAAAACTAATTATTGTATGCAACCATTGTTTTACTGTATGTGGGTAAATATTAGTTTTCAACCACTTATTATTACTAACACTAAATTGAAAAGTGTAACCATTTTATAAAAGTATAAGCTCCATGTGCGTATAAAATAGTAAACAAGTAAAATAAATAAAAGCTTTTTGAAAATATTTACATTAGAATCATTCTGGTCGATTTGCCTAAAAATGATGTCTTTATATTTACCCGTTTATAACAGAATGCCCAAAATAGATTCCTTTATATCTGTATACGTAGGTATAGATATAATTATATAATTAATATAAATTAATTATGTTTGTATTTATTTACTTTATTACCTTATTTTAATGATAGCCTATTCGTACTTATGTAGTAAACTATACCAATTGATTAAGTAATTTAATTTCGATAATTGGTATTACGTATCTAAGTAGATATATGTCGCAGGTAACTTTATTAACTTGTAACATTGTTACTCTCATTTTATTAACTAAATACCTACCCGCAACGCAAAAAAGCCTCCATGTTGCCCAAATACTAAATAATGGTAGGTAAGTAGAAACTTAATAATCTAATTTTACTGTAGGAATGCTTTCAGTTCATTATGATCGCCTTTTGCTGAACATGTAAAAAAAAAAAAATTATTTTACTACACTCTCAGTGGCGTGCACAGAGTTTGCAATCAGAGTGGGCGGTAGGAAAAACATATTACAAACCAATTATTGAATATTAAAATTATTCATTTTTTTCCGCTAGATAAGCACAAACAATATTTTGAAAGAAAGCCGACACGATATTATGATTATTTCATTAGTAAAGTTGATCTAAGTAATAGATGTACCAACAGATGATACTGATTGCTACGTTAGCTGACACTTTGCGAAAAGCATTGCTTTTTAGACACCAACATAAACTAGTCGTCCCCTGCGTATCGCGCACACATTTACCTTTGAATGTGTAGAATAGAGTCAACATTTAAATATGATGTGTACTTACGTCATTTTGCATATTTAGTTCCTGCCTTTGTCACAATAAAGCGCCGCTAAGTCTTGTCGTTGGTACTCGCGTGTATTGTTGAAAGTGATTATTGATTTCTTGCAAGCAAATTAGACATTTTAATGTTATATATATATATATTTATGCGAGTATGGTAGAGTAGGCAGTGCTCATATGTCCATATGGATGGCACGCTTCTGAACACTCTTATCTACGGTAGGTACCTACCTAATTTGGTGCCTTATTTTTTTGTAAGACAGAACCTGCGCCTTTTAATACTTTACTCGAGGTTGGTTGTATTTATAAATATGTTTTGTCGATTAGTAGGTAGGCACCTATTATATTCATTGCTTCTTACAACATTCCACCATAATTCCAACAATCAACATCTCAAAACCTGGCAGCACCGATACATCCAACTTTAAAATAACCTTTACACATTTAATCGAGACCGCAACCTTCCTGTAGCCAAATGTATAGACCCTGCGCTACAAAGAAGATAATAATTAAATAATATGATAATCCTTGTAATTGGGTAAGTAGTACCTAGTAGGTATACCTACATATAATTTATTATGTATCTACATGTAGAATCTGTTACATAATTTAGACGTTTTTAAAAATGGAAATGATTTTTTTCATTATTTAGGTAGGTACCTAAGTACTATGGCAACACTTTAGGTTTAAATGTGATGTTGTTTGAATTTCGAATCTGACAGGTCGACTAGACGGGAAAAATGACTCGACTCACAGCAGGCTTATTTGATATGTGAATGTAAAAAAACACGTGTTAAAAAAAAATTAGAATGTGAAGTACTCCCACTAATTTCTGAACACCGTTTGATATTAATGTGAATGAGAATTTGGAACATTTTCCTTTCAATCATTTTGGTGTTGCTATTTAAAAGTATTAAAACGATCGCAGCGGCCTCCCTGTCTACTGTTTGACCTGTTGACAGTCTCTACCATGCTATCTACTAATATAATTTAAGTAGTCAATAATATTATGTACGTAGGTACACAGGTAGTTCAGGAATGCATTACTTTTCAACTAGAAATTCTTATTCACTGAACAGAAAATCTTTAGAAGTGTGATACATATGATTTGAAAAAAAAACTGATAATACGATATTTTCAAACTATGGATACCATCAAAAATGCGTGGAAGATTTAAAATATATTTTTATGAATCTATTTATTTTCACGCATACTTATTGATTTTCAAAACGATCTTAAACCGCATACTTTGATTCGGCTGGCTAAAACGTCATTAGGATAACGCCACTGACTGGTAAGAGGACTGTCACCGAAGTTGGTCAGTGTGACAAAAAATGAACATGTCGTTTTGGCGACAAATCAAAAGCGGCACTTGTTTTATCGCTATAGAAAATGTATTCGTAAACATAAAAATAATTCATTTTACGACAATTAAAAAACTAGTGATTTATTTTTACCACAATTAAAAAACTATTGAAAATATCCAATTGATTATATTATGGCCATAAAAAAAAAAAAGGAAAATGATTTCAAAAATCAAATCAAAACCGGCTCGGAAAATATGAGTTATCCAGCATCTTGAAAAGAACTTCGTAGAAGCTTAAAAACAAAAAGCAAAAATAACCTTACTTCGACCACTTTTCCATCGGCATACCTCTTCAGTGCTCTCATCAAAGCAAACAATAAAAAGGCATATACTGCCCTGAAGAAGCTACGGTAGTAGCGAAACCCGGTCGGCTAAAGTATAAAAAAAGTGATGTAAAACAAAGTTATTGTTTTATTTTATAAAAAATAAAAAGGCAGGTTTATAGGGTGTATTATTGAGTTTAATAAAACGTAATAACAGCTTATGAAGCTGATCTCTTAACATTGGCACAGCTCTTCTAAAACACATAAAATTAAAACATCCAATCACTACTTATTTACATTTCATTATTTACAATAAATTATCAATAAATCACTATAATACAAATAAATAAATTAATATTGCTGACTACACATTTATTTCTACACCTACAACACAATTTAATGTTTGTGTTAGCTATAATTGCTACTAAAGCTTTGTGAGAAGGAGATACTTTAAGATTGTTTTTTTGATCAATCTTTTAACAATTTCATTAAAACTTTTACATCCTACCATTACGGTTCTACGATAAAACAATTATTAGGTACGTCATCATTATGAAACGTACAAGTCATCAAACATTACCTTTTTATTATATCTTACAAATCAATAGTCGAATTGGATTTTTCCATAAATGCATTTAATTAAGTTAAATCTTAATTGCAATAATTACTTGGCATGCCTACAGTCAGCAGCAAAGATATTTGATCTCTAATGATATTTTAGGTAAGTAGTCTAGCCTGTTTAGACTGTATTAGTTTAGAGGGTAAGTATATATTACTTGCTGCTGAGCGTAAAGTATGGTAGTTATTGTATCTTTCAGTTTCAGTTTCAGACGTGAAACTGGTTGGTTTATGTATCTGATAAAGCGGTATTAAAACAAAAATATTTTTTAATCAAATTTAAGTATGTCTAACCCCAAATTGCTTCATGTCAAAAATTGAGAATGTGTTTCTATTATGTATCCACAACAATGTTTGTATGAATTAATATATTACCTATGTTCATTACTTGAACATATTTTGAATGAAATTATTGTTATCTCGAGGGCTATTTTTGCACATTATTCAGAAGAAATAAAGAGATGATAGATTACACAATTAAACTTAGGTATCTACTTTAAAGCGGGTAATGATAAAGATTAAAGTAGTTCGGGGTGTCGCGATCGGTAAAATAAATATTGAACTTACCCCTCACTTGACGGCAAGGAACGACTAAACGAGTATAATAAAAGTTAACTTACTTTTATTTAGAAGCGTATCGGCGATAATAGTAATTAAGCTACACGTGATATAATAATTTAAACATTTCAAGTTTTCTCATTTGACACAATAAATATTTACCTAATCGATTAATACGGTGGTACAGAATATATACAATCTTAACATAAGTGTTAGCGTCCCGCCCGCGACCACTGTCTGAGATGTGTGTGGGTGTATCTTCACACCGGCACAGGCCTGCTCCGCCACCAGGACTCGTGGGGTCCGGTCTACATGAAGTACGGTCTCCTCCCAGGAGGACTAGCGTAGGGAGCGGAGAAGTTCATATGATCCGCAGTGGCGCGGGCTGGAAATGAAAAAAGGGCGCGCGAAGGGAGGCAGCGGCCAGCAGACCCGCGCGGTATTGCAGCTCCAGCGGCGAGCAAGGCGGCAGCGGCTCCCAGCAGCCGCCTACCTGCCAGCACGGCGCCGGGCACGCGGGCACTGGGGCGGGGGCGGGCGCCGGCACGCGCTCCATACGTTCCATGCGCTCCATGCGCTCCATGCGCTCCATTCGTTCCATCAACTCCATTCGCTCCAGCTCGGGGCTGCGCTCACGGGGCTCGTCCGGAGATATCAGACTCTCGATGGTAAAAGATCGCTTCGGCCGCTCCGGAGGCAGCTCCGTTCGCGGAGGCGGCGGTGACGGAGGCATCTCTGCGTTTACTCCACCTCCCGCTAAGAAGAATCTGTTCAAGTTAGCTAATGCGGCTAACTCTTCATTCAAGACGTCTTTATCTGTTTTGTGGAGCTTGAACCTCTTTCTTCTCCTCAGCAGGGATCCATTCTCGAACATGTCAAAAGCTTGGGGGTGCAGAGCCCAGTAGGCCCCCTTGCCCGGGCGGTCAGGCCGGCGGGGCACCTTGATGAAGCAGTCGTTGAAGGAGAGGTTGTGCCGGAGGGAGTTCTGCCAGCGCTGCGTGTTGCGGCGGTAGTAGGGGAAGCGGTCCGTGATGAAGCGGTAGATGTCCGCCAGCGGCAACATCTTCTCCGGAGAGCTCCAGATGGCCATGGCCGTTAGCGAGATGTACGAGTATGGCGGCTTCTGCTCGCCGTACGACTCGCGCGGAGGACGGGGCATCTTGCCTCGTTGACTCTGATAACCTCCTCAAATCTTTTAATGTATAAACTTTTTCTTGTCACTTAAACTTTATAGCACTTCAATCGATACAATTTGTAACCGTGGACTTATCCGTCGCACGGACGTTGCTTTTCGAGGTCGTCTGCAGCATTTGCAGGTAGTATTTATGTTTCGTATGTAATCAAATTCACCTGTCTCAGATTCAAACCAATCGACACTAGCGATAAAATTGAGACTTTGTTGCACAATATGCACGTGCAAATGTTAAGTATTATCAAAATCTGAAAAATTCACTCGGTGGCAGATGAGAATTATGATCCCGAATACTGAGCACTTGTCAGAAAAACAAAACGTAGATAGTGGTACACAGATACGACCAGACCGTACGAAGGACCTGCGAGAACTGAGAAGTACCTGGGCTGCTGCGGCACACCACCCGACCTCCCCCGCCCCGGGAGGCCCCGCCCCTGCTCTCCCGCCCAGCCAATCCCGTTTGGGCCGCGCGTCTCCCCGCCCGCCTGATTGGCCGATGCAGCGGAGGGCGAGCCTGCAGATGGAGGGGATAACGAGGACCACAAATTGCTGATGAATAAACGAGCAACCGATACCATGTTGAAATGATAATGTTTCGTTGAGCGAAGGCAGAGCCGCGCCAATTGTGTTTGTTTGAGTTAACTAGATTTCTCGTTTCTTTCATAACCACGCAAAACCTGCGCGCGGTTTAGGATTGGCAAGCACTCCCTGTTTGCTCGTAAGGTCTTTTCCATGTTTCTGTTTGTGTCTATATTACCTACATTGAATAAGTAGGTAAGTACCTACCTACCCGCTTAACCTACTTGAGAAAATTTAATAATAGGTATTTTTCTAGAGAAATATTTTATTTTACTCAAGCATTTTCCAATGATAAATCTCCATATATAAATTGAATTTTTGCCTGTCTGTCTGTTCTAGATTTTCTCGAAAATTACTCAACCAGTTTCGCTGAAAATAGCACAGTTTCTTTTTATTACCGGGAGAAGAGTAGTTTGAATGAAACCCAATATGTAAAACTGTTGCTATAACGTTTTAAAATTAGTAAGAAACATATTGAACCCGCTATATTGTATTGAGGTTAGCCCATAGATATACCACTCTGGATAGCCTCAGATTGCATATTCAAAAGAAGAATTGCAGAAATATTTTAGAATAATATTCTTTATAAATATTTATGAGCTTGTTACATATGGTTTTTATGTTTTTATTTTATATATTGTTTTTTTTTAATGTTTTTATTTTACATATTTTGTAACCTTGACTGTAAATTTTATGTTTTAAATAACAATCACCCGTTAGACAAACTACAAAAAAGCAGTTTATCGGGACTTTGAATTGTATTTTTTTTTTCTGTTGTAAAATTAAATAATAAAAAAAGAAGGTTTGTTTGGGTCTCAAAATGAAAATACAAGTAGGTGCTTACTTGAGAACTTTTTAATTTAATGATAATTTTTTTAAATGAAATAAAATTTTCAAATGAATATTTAATTGTTCTTCGTTTACAGATACACCCAAATGACAAGCAAGAATTCGCTACTTCATAACTTTGATAAAAATCCCGATCAAGGCCGGGTACACATCAGCTAGCATCAAATGAAATCTCTTATTCATTTTGAACATTTTTTTATTCAGGGCTTTCAACGGTGATTCAAAATCAAACCATAATTTTAAAGCTGATACCATCACTAATTATAGACAAACACATCATTGTAAGAAAGAAGCATATTAGGTAGGTACTAGATTTTTCCAATAATAATAATAATAACAAAGCATTTATATAGCGCAGTTTTGTGATGTTTCACTTCAACTGCGATTTACTATAAATAAACTTAAAAATGATTAAGTAACTCCATTCAGTGGTACTCCTACAGTGCTACTTTTACATTCTATTTATACATTCTTAACATATTACATACATTCTTGCTTATTCTTAATACTACTCCTTAGGTGCATATTCATAATAAAATTACAAAATATTATACAGTATACATATGGCTAAACAAAAATAACATATTTACAATATTTCTACAAAATAGTAACACATATAATGGCAGGCGAAAGAAAAAGTAATCAAATTTAAAGTTTTTTTTACCCTTCTACTTCAAACCTACATTCCGCTGATCAAAAAGAATTAGGGCAGGTATAAGTAGTTCGTCGGGTAGGTACGTAGGTAGGTACTTATGTAATTAATGTCTATTTTTTCCAAATTTATTTATCAAACGATTTTTCCTATTTCTCGATACTGAATTATAAACCATTTTTTCTGATAATCATTTACAAGTTTTTTTTATAGGAATAAGTGCTTTAAAATTTAATGTTCCATATTCACAGTTCCTTTCAGAATATCAACTGTTCAACTTCATAAAATTAGGTAATAAAAATTAATATTAATTGGAGAGTTTTTATAGCGCCGTTTTTGTTAAAAATCACCTCAACGGCGTACCTATTAATGGCGCGCCTTGCTCTATGACCAAGGGTAGGTTGCAGTCTCTTAGGTTGTAAGTAATTACGTTACATTGCATATTTTTGAGTCATTGAAAAATATCGTCTTTAATATCATTTTCTATTGATGGTTGTGGTCAAGTTGACAAACAAGAGTAAATGATAGTTATCTATAATTTATTTTTATTTTTTTTAAATCGTCTTACTTTTTTAAAAATTAAACATAAGATCACTATACAATGTTCGCCACTTTCCCTTGAAATGCACAGCTTTCAGTCTTATGGACTGGACGCCACTGGTGCCTGCCCTAATAAGGTGATTTAATGTGAAACTATTTATTTCCATAAATCAATATAAATAAGTAACATTTCATTTTTTTTTTCATTCCTGACATAAGATATTAACACCTATCGGTTTTTTTTCAACCGTATGTGTTTTTTGTAACTAATTTGATTACCATATTATTGATTATGGTTTATTACCTACATTCTAGAGAGCTAAGATTGAAAAACAAGACATTATTGCTGTTTTTGTAGCCTACAATGCGTTTTTTTGGATAGGTACCCGCTACCAGTGGCGTGCAGCCCATAAAGGCTGAAAAGCTGTGCCAACATTTTTTTTTTAGATTTCTGATAAAAAACAACTTTTTTCCGTAAAGTTCTTATATCACAATCGTTCTACCGTAAGAATTTGTTCCTGCTTGGCAAATTTCTAGATTCTAGTTATAATTTGACTTGAGCGTCCTTATCCTTCATACATTATGTTATGATATATACGAGTATCGTATTGTAAAATTTTTGTGTACAGTGCCAGGGAACATTTCTCCCTCTTCCTGTGTTAACTGTGGTTAGAGGTGCATATATGTGGAGAGTCACTGCCTACTTACTTACCTATGAAGATCCTTCAACAGTGTTGGGCAACGCTCCAGATAACTATTTTCCAAGTTTAGCATTCTAGTATACTAAAAAGTCAAGAGTCGCTAAAAAGTACCTTCCCGGCAGAGGAAGAGGCTAATCTTGAATGTCCATAACAAACAGTTTTCGGTTACTGAAACAACGAAAAGATTTTTTAAAAGTCTTTAATTTATGGCTGTCTTCCAACCATCGATTAATATATTATCTCACCTGAAATAATCTGATTTATCCTTAGTCGCGTAGAATCAATAAGAAAACAGAAATAATACATAGTATATTTGCGCACGTTCCAGAGTGGAATATACTCTCAGTATCGCCCTGGTGAAAGACCACCATTCAGATTTGAAACGGTTTTTAGCCGTGTTTGGTGACCAGATCTGAATAGCCAGGTATTTCCCACCTTCCTCTTCCCCTTCTCCTTCCCCTCCACAATACCTTCAGCCTCACAACATTCACCAATTGGGGATGCTATAGTCTCACTGACTCCAGACGGTTGGGAGCAGTTAGGACTCTAGTGCGGTATTCATATAAAAAATATTCACAATTATTAATCTACTTACCTACATTATCTTCTGAGAGAATATTGTGAAGTAGGTACCTACCTATGTAGCTTTGAAATTAAACTATGATACTATTAACGTGTTTATCCGCCAGATGCCGCCAGTTGGCTTTTATACCATCTTTTTACAAATAACTTCATTCGAATTACCGACATTGATAATTAATAAGTGATTGAGGTAATTTCAAACGACCTGAGCCTCCGACTTTTTATGAAGTTTTCCCTGCATAATTTATTTATCCACCGCCCGAGTCAACAATTGAGTATGTGTCTCTTATACTTGGTAACTAACTGACTAACTAATCATCACTCCTTTTTCCAGAGAGGACGGAACGCAAACAACTCACTCTTGGCACAAACTCCTTGCTTGATTCACCTTCATGCATCGTCTCTTACATACCTTTTTGTTATTCTGCCCCTCGATATGACCCGACTCAAGTATTTGGTTTACTCGATCGTGCCACGTCTACCTCGGGCGTCCCGAATTCTTCTATCGTTCATATGCACGTTGTACATTTTTTTAGACTGATTTCTTCGTTCATCCAGCCCACGTGCCCAAACCATCTAAGCGTAATTTTCTTTATCTTGCTTAGGTACATCAGCCTTGCATTACTTGTGAATATCCACATTCCACTTGTGGTGATAAAGTTACAGTTATGTACGTAGAAGGCAGTGGCGTGTTGTCTATAAAGACTGAAAAGCTGTGCCTACCCTAAGAAGAACGAACCATTAAAGAAAATAAAATAAAAATGTGAATATTTTATGTTACAATCGTTTTACATTGATAAATTGATTCACACACCGCCTCCCTTTGGTTGTGAAGCAATGCACGCCACTGGTACTCCTAGCTACATATATCCTACCAGTGGCGTAGGTAGGTATATGTTTCTCTTAACATGATGAAATTTAGGGTAACTTGCTGTAGCCGACGTGATCATCGATTGTTCATAATCATGATTCTTCCTAATTTTGCGACATTATGTTATCTTCGTAATTTATATTGTACCATTAGCTTATTATCTCGTGCCATTGTATCTTATGTAAGATTTTTAACATTTGTTTCATCTCATAGTGTTATCGACGTGATGGAACCACACGGGAATTTCCATAATAGATTGACTCCGCGGGAGCCCAGTACCGTGTGGCAGACTTTCCTATCACTTCGATAACACATCCGACCCCGCGACAGCTCGATACCGTGTTGCGGGTTTTCGACAGTGCAACTAACACCGTGGCAACGCAGTACCGTGCACGGACCCCTCATTTACATGTCTGCCTCAGCAGCGCCTCTAGTGTAGAAAACTTGTATCACTTTGTAAGGATATAAAAGCGAAAATTTCTGAAAATAAAGTCAGTCACACTCGGACGAGCAATCGTGACTCGTACCCAGTCACATCTTGTAAGAAAGTCTTTCACTTCTCCTGCCTCCCACCTGAAGGATTCCTGAACCTGCCTCAAGGACAGTCGACCCCGTACCAGCATAGAAAGTGGCTTAATCCAGCACCTACATGTTTACAGTCTTGTAACGACAATGGTCGCTTACAAGTGGTCCTCTCGAGCACGGATCAAGTCACATAGTGATCCCCGGACTACGGATCTAGTACCCAGCCGCTACCCAGGTGATCTAACAAGATGTCACCGGCCGTTACCCAGAAATGTACGGCCACACAAGGCGCTCCACAACGCTCCACATAAGGCGCCCCACAAGGCTTCACACAAGGCGCAGAGTACCAGCTTCCAGCATCCCACGTCGCGATGCACGGCCAAACGACCCCTCTGCAGCCCTGTCAACCGCAGCCCACAAACGCCAACGCGACATTCCCGGGTCAAACTACAACGGATGACTCGGCGCGTCGAACCCAATATTGGGCGAAGAACAGAGCGGACCCGCTCTCCCAGATTGCTGCATTAATGGTGGAAGCATTCCGCACATTACAAAATGGCGGAACACAGCGGCCGCAGCCGGAAATGTCCGGCCCAGCACGACCTGCAGCGCTCGACACGTCATACGCCGGCGGAGCTACATCGGACCTCGCTTCCCACGGCCATGAGCGAAATGACGCTAGCCGCCGCTACGCTGTAGGGCCCGGTCTTGCGCCCCCTGCCCCCGCAGCGCCCGGTGCATTACATGGCAGCCCAGCTGCTTACAACCTCACGTCCCGAGGGCTCGAACGGAATGACGCGAGTTACAATTCTGTAGCGCTCGGCGCTACAGTCTCTGGCCCCGCACCCCTCGGCCCGGCACCCCTCGGCCCGGCACCCCTCGGCCCGGTTACCGCCGACTCAGCGACACACGTTCCCGAACAAGCAAGTACGGCCGCCTGGGATTCTAGAGCACGAGCTGTTACGGCAGCGGCTCTAGCCACAAATACCGACACGACACGGAGCACAGCAGCCTCTGCGGATTCCAAGAAAGAAATAATCCGTCGGATGCGAGCAGAGTTGCAAGAAATAATAATACGAAACAGGCAGATCGAGCAACTGATCGCCGCGTCTGGGCTCCCTTTGCTGTTGAGCACTGACACAAACCCGGAAGTGCGCAGCCTTGCACCGCCCGATCCCGAAGTATCCGGCGCTGCACATGGCCCTGCTATAGGCGGGCCCCACCAAATCAACAATCATTGCTGCCCTGAAGTGTGCAGCCTTGCTCTGCCCGACCCCGAAGTGTCTGGCTCTGCACATGGCCCTGCTATAGGCGGGCCCCATCGACATGACAATGATTGCTGCCCTGGAGTGTGCAGCTTGGCATTGCCCGACCCTGAAGTGTCTGGCTCTGCACATGGCCCTGCTATAGGCGGGCCCCGTCACAACAACTGCTGCCCGGAGGTGCGCAGCCTCGCACCGCCCGATCCTGAAGTATCCGGCGCTGCACATGGCCCTGCTATAGGCGGGCCCCACCGAAACAATAACAACTGCTGCCCTGAAGTGTGCAGCTGCGCATTGCCCGACCCCGAAGTGTCTGGCTCTGCTCACGGCCCTGCTATAGGCGGGCCCCACCGAATCGACAATCATTGCTGCCCTGAAGTGTGCAGCCTCGCATTGCCCGACCCCGAAGTGTCTGGCGCTGCACATGGCCCTGCTATAGGCGGGCCCCATCTACCCAATATTGTCTGCTGCCCTGAAGTGCGCAGCCTCGCACAGCCCGACCCCGAAGTGTCTGGCTCTGCTCACGGCCCTGCTATAGGCGGGCCCCATCTACACAACAGTGACTGCTGCCCTGAAGTCTGCAGCTGCGCATTGCCTGACCCTGAAGTGTCTGGCTCTGCTCACGGCCCTGCTATAGGCGGCCCCCGTCTCCACAACAACAACTGCTGCCCTGAAGTCTGCAGCTGCGCATTGCCTGACCCGAAGTGTCTGGCTCTGCTCACGGCCCTGCTATAGGCGGGCCCCGTCTCCACAACAACAACTGCTGCCCTGAAGTCTGCAGCTGCGCATTGCCTGACCCTGAAGTGTCTGGCTCTGCTCACGGCCCTGCTATAGGCGGGCCCCGTCTCCACAACAACAACTGCTGCCATGAAGTCTGCAGCTGCGCATTGCCTGACCCTGAAGTGTCTGGCTCTGCTCACGGCCCTGCTATAGGCGGGCCCCGTCTCCACAACAACAACTGCTGCCCTGAAGTTTGCAGCTGCGCATTGCCTGACCCTGAAGTGTCTGGCTCTGCCCAAGGCCCTGCTGTAGGCGGGCCCCATCTACACAACAATGACTGCTGCCCTGAAGTGTGCAGCTGCGCATTGCCTGACCCCGAAGTGTCTGGCTCTGCTCACGGCCCTGCTATAGGCGGGTCCCATCTACACGACAACAATTGCTGCCCGGAAGTGCACAGCTTCGCACTGCCCGACCCCGAAGTGTCTGGCTCTGCTCGCAGCCCTGCTATAGGCGGGCCCCATCTACACGACAACAATTGCTGCCCGGAAGTGCGCAGCTTCGCACTGCCCGACCCCAAAGTGTCTGGCTCTGCTCACGGCCCTGCTATAGGCGGGCCCCATCTACATGACAACGACTGCTGCCCTGAAGTGCGCAGCCTCGCACAGCCCGACCCCGAAGTGTCTGGCTCTACACACGGCCCTGCTATAGGCGGGCCCCATCTACATGACAACGACTGCTGCCCTGAAGTGCGCAGCCTCGCACAGCCCGACCCCGAAGTGTCTGGCTCTGCTCACGGCCCTGCTATAGGCGAGCCCCATCTACATGACAACGACTGCTGCCCTGAAGTGCGCAGCCTCGCACAGCCCGACCCCGAAGTGTCCGGCTCTACACGCAGCCCTGCCATAGGCGGGCCCCACCGAAGAAACGATGGCTGCCGCACTCAGGTGTACAGCCTCGCACCAGCCGACCCCAAAGTGTCCGGCTCTGCACGCAGCCCTGCTATAGGCGGGCCCCACCGAAGTGATGATAATTGCTGCATTGAGATGTGCAGCCTCGCACTACCCGACTTCAAAGTGTCCGGTTCTACACGCAGCCCTGCTGTAAGCGGGCTCTACCGAGACATCAATAACTGCTGCACTGAGATGTGCAGCCCCGTACTGCCTGACCCCGAAGTGTCCGGCTTTACACGCAGCCCTGCCATAAGCGGACCCCACCGAAGAGACGATAGCTGCCACACTCAGGTGTACAGCATCACACCATCCTGGCCACAGCCCGATCCCGCAGGATTATACGCGGATCCCAGAAGCCCGCTGTCTTCTCAGGAGACGCGACATCGCCCCGGCTATTATTCCCGATGGGGGGAGCGTTTCCGGCCGCCGTGGACAACGACGAACACGTCTCGATGAAAATAAGTCCAGTTTCACTGCACGGGGGTAGCCGACGTGATCATCGATTGTTCATAATCATGATTCTTCCTAATTTTGCGACATTATGTTATCTTCGTAATTTATATTGTACCATTAGCTTATTATCTCGTGCCATTGTATCTTATGTAAGATTTTTAACATTTGTTTCATCTCATAGTGTTATCGACGTGATGGAACCACACGGGAATTTCCATAATAGATTGACTCCGCGGGAGCCCAGTACCGTGTGGCAGACTTTCCTATCACTTCGATAACACATCCGACCCCGCGACAGCACGATACCGTGTTGCGGGTTTTCGACAGTGCAACTAACCCCGTGGCAACGCAGTACCGTGCACGGACCCCTCATTTACATGTCTGCCTCAGCAGCGCCCCTAGTGTAGAAAACTTGTATCACTTTGTAAGGATATAAAAGCGAAAATTTCTGAAAATAAAGTCAGTCGGAGTCGGGTTTTTGGATCCAGTGCGAACTGACGTGTGGTTCTGTGTTGTTTGTGTTGCTCGTGGAAGGTCGGCAATACGGTACCGCGACATTTCGGTGACCAACATTTTTCGTCCGGCTTGCCGGGCTGGCAACACGGTCTCGCGTCATTTCGGTGACCCAAAATTTTCACCCGGCTTGCGGGCCTCGCCCGTAAAAACTGCCTTTTTTAAGGCAATAACACTACAATATTAATTGATCAATTTCTGTTGCAGACTGGCACCAGCGCCAAAATTAATGCTACCTTTCCTCCCACAGGAGAAGCTGCCAGGAGGAGCCGCGTGCCCCCAGTGGTGATGACCCTGGGCGCCAAGACCCACCAGCAGATAACGGAGACTATCAAGACGCACCTCGGACCCGGAAACGACTTCAACATCCGATACAACAGGGGCGGCACGGCCAACATCCTCGTGCGCTCCATGAACGACCACCGAGCCCTCACCAACGGCCTACGAGCGGAAGCCACGAGCTTCCACACATTCACCTCAGAAGCCGAGAAGACCAAGAAGACGGTCATCAAGGGCCTGCCCGATGTGGACATCGGCCACATCACGGAAGACCTCGAGAGCCAGGGCTTCCCCGCCACCAAGGTCGTGAGGATGACGACCACATCCGCCGAATACCCGCTCTATCTGGCCCACTTCAATAAGGAAGTGGACATGGGGCGGCTGAGGGCTTCCGTCCTATACCTGTGCCACTGCAGGATCAGGCTGCAAAAGTACCGCAGCAAGCACCTGCAGCACGGCACCCAGTGCTACCGATGCCAGGGGTTCGGCCACGGCTCGAGCAACTGCTCCCACACGGCACGCTGTGTCAAATGCCTGCTGGAGCACGCTTCATCCGAGTGCCCCAAGAAGACCAGGGACGAGCCCGCCGCGTGCTGCAACTGCGGAGGCCCACACCCGGCCAACTACCGAGAGTGCCCCAAGAGGGTACAGTACGTCGCGGCCCTCCAGCGCAGATCGACGACGCGCCACACCACTCCTCTGACCAGGGCAACAGAGGCACGACCCCCACCACCTACCGTCAGAGCTGATGACCGGCGATCCTGGGCCAACGTCACCAGCGGCTCCACCCCGCCTCCTCCACCGGCCGAACCACGCCACCGACCCGAACCGGAACCGACCACCAACAGCGATGATGATGACATCATGGCTCTGCTGCACGGCCTCATCCGAGTGCGCAGCAGACTGGCTTCCTGCAAATCCAAAGCAGAGAAGCTGATCATCCTCATGGAGCTCCTCAACGACACCATCAATGGATAAGGACGCATCCGTGCTGAAGATACTCATGTGGAAGGCACGCAGCATCCAGAACAAAACCGACGAGCTGCTAGACCTGACCAACAGTCTCGAGATCGACATCATTCTTCTCAGCGAAACTCAGCTCTCCGAAAAAACCAGACTCAGAGTGCCAGGCTATGACGTCTACAGAAACGACAGACCACTACCTGAGGACAGAAGGGCACGCGCAGCGGGCGGAACAGCCATCCTCACACGCCAAGGACTCCAGATAACGAGACTACCAACACCTGCTATGGAAAACATGGAAGCTACTGTCATCAGAGTTGAGATAAACCACCTACCGACTACAATCATCTCGGCATACTGCCCGTCGAACTCAGCGAATATCACGAGAGGCGACCTCAACAAATTACTCGCGCTAGGTACAAGAGTACTCGTAGGAGGCGATCTAAACTCCAAACACCGACATTGGAATAACTTCAGATCCAATAAAAACGGAAATATTCTCTTTAAACACCTCGAGAATCACGACTACGTAGTGCTCGCACCGGACAAGCCGACCCTATACAACCCGAGGATGAAATACCCGAGCACTCTCGATATCGCGCTGGTGAAAAACATACCACACATATCTCCACTGATGACACTAGACAAACTATCATCCGACCATTTTCCGGTGAGCTTCACAATCGGCGGCAACATCACGAGAAAAACCAGAACTCAACTCGATCTCCGAAAAGCCGATTGGAAAAACTTCAAGGAGGGGATCAACGAGCAAATCTACCTAACATCTGAGACTCTCACTACGCCGGCGCGCATTGACGAAGCGGTCAACTCGCTGACGAAAAACATCCAAATAGCCCGCGATAAGTGCATCCCCGTGAAGAAAATCCAACCCTTCACCGTGAAGCTCACACCGTACATCAAACTTCTGATCACCGAAAAAAATAGACTTCGCCGAATCCACCAGAACACCCGAGAAACCTGCTTCAAAGTAGCCGTCAACGCTCTCGGCAGAGAAATCAAGGAAGAGATCGCGAAGTTGAAAAATACTCTGTGGTCAGAAAAAATCACGTCTCTCACTACCCAGGACAACTCACTCTGGAAAATGGCAACGGCCCTGCGCTATCAAGATAACAGCATCCCGCCCCTCAAACAGATCAACTCCTCGAACCTGGCACTCTCGGACGAAGAAAAATCCAACACCTTGGCCGACGGATTCGAGAAAGCTTACGCTACAACGGACGGCATGAGCGACCCGGCAGTAACCAGCATGGTAGACAGCACACTAGCAGAGCTACATTTGCTTCCCCAAACCGATGTGGACGACATCAGGCTCGCTTCACCAAAAGAAGTGGCCCACATCATCAGGTACCTCAAACCAAACAAGGCACCGGGGGAAGACCAAATCACCAACACGCTCCTCAAACACCTTCCGCAGAGAGCTATCATCTACCTGACGAAGATCTTCAACGCCTGCCTACTGCTGGGCCATTTTCCCGCCTCATGGAAAAACGCCTGCGTCCTACCTTTCCACAAAGCGAAAAAAGATCGATCGAATCCGACCTCATACCGCCCCATCAGCTTGCTGCCCACGCTCAGCAAGGTACTCGAGCAAGTCATCCTCAACCGGTATCTCCCCCACCACGTCAACAACAAGACTCTACCTGACGAACAGTTCGGTTTCAGAAAGAAACATTCGACAGTCCACCAGCTCACGCGCGTCACGGAACACATTTCGAGAGCTTTCAACGTGAACCAATACACCACCATGGCTCTACTAGACCTCGAAAAAGCTTTCGACACAGTATGGATGGACGGGCTGATTCACAAATTGTACATCACGAAAACACCTACGTACATCATCCGAATAATTCAAGCCTATCTGAAGAACCGAACCTTCAACGTCAAAGTGAGGGAGACCACATCAACATCACGAGAAGTACCCAAGGGCGTGCCGCAAGGAAGTCTACTCGGGCCCCATCTCTTCAATCTATACACCTACGATGTTCCCCCTCTCAACCGGTGCAAGAAAGCTACGTACGCCGATGACATGGGCCTATACGCGTCATCCTTAGCGCCCAGATTGGCCGTGAAATACCTACAAGAGGGTCTCAACACCATCGGAGACTACTACAAAAAATGGCGCCTCAAACTCAACGAGGCCAAAACCGAAGCCATCACCTTCACACGAAGGCTGAAAAACAAGACACCGAACGAGAAAATCACCATGAGCGGAACTCAACTAGATTGGAAACCCGAAGTGAAATACCTAGGCCTCACCATGGACAGCCGCCTAAACTGGAAAAGCCACATCGAAAACGCCAGAAACAAAGCGCAGCAAGCTATAGGAGCAATCAGCCCCATCTTCAATCGGAGAAGCCCACTAGCTGAGAAGAAAAAACTCCTACTATACCAGAGTCAAATCCGCCCAGTTCTAACTTATTCCATTCCAGTGTGGAGTAACATATCCAAATCTACATACAAGAAAATTCAAACTCTTCAGAACAAATGTATAAAGATTACGTACAATACACCTATGTACACAAACCTCAAGATCCTACACGAACAACAGGAAATTCTCACACTCGAAGAATACTCTCACAAACTGACGACGAGATTTTACAACACCCTAAATCCCGAAAATCCACTTGTGAAAGAGCTGGGCGCATACAATTCACCTGACGATCTCCCGTTCCGCTACAAGCACAGGATGCCGAAACACATTATTCTGGAGCTCTACGAGGACTCCGACACCGAAGACGACACGGACTCCGACACGCCCCCCGATCCCGACGCGCCCCCCGGCCCCGACCCACGCGCG
>JAHDVE020008832.1:0-28928 GCA_022606495.2 Halesus radiatus | reverse complement strand
GGTGAATTAATACATGTTTTCCTAATATTACGATTTGAATTGTTTTTTAATGTAGCAAAACTACCTGACTACACCCGTGTTTCAACAACGTCCTGTCGAAATATTTTTCTCATCGAACAATTGAAAAAAAAGTACTTACACCACATAGAAAATAATCCATAGAGATGCCCTAACGCGCAAGGGGAAGAAAAAAAGGGATATTGAGGGGTGAGCTAGGCGTGCTGTCAAATTAATCAAAAAAATAAGTAGGTAAAAAGGTTCGTTGTTTACGAAATCCCAATATTTTGATTAGTATTTAGTTTGGCCCTTTTATAAATGTTTTGTAATTTGCTTACCGCAGTAAAAACGCGGATGGCAGTGAACTAGGCTGGTGCCAAAATGAGTGTCACGTGACCTTTGCCTCCAGCCCTCGAAATGTTACTTAGGGCAAGTCTATTAATTCTGACGTCTGTGAGGTAGGTACACAAAGTTTGGGGCCTTCTATTTTTTCAGACAAATACACGATGTTTAAAAGCTCCATATCCATGATCGAAATTATGTTCCTAGCGAAAATCCCCAAATATTCCAAACAGAAAATAAGTGCATATTTCATGGCGCCAGTATTTACCGTTGACAGTTTTAGGACACACAAACAGATTTTCTATTTTGATGTTGAAAAATATACCGTTTTCCACTTGGGAGACCCCGAAGATGACTGGTTTGACCCAAACGAAACTCAAGGTGTCCGGTGCATTAATCGAAAAAATGCATCGCAAAAAATGTGAACACGACGCTCGAAAAGCTCACGAAGGGGGAACTTGTATTGGGCCACAGTATTGTGGCTCACGAAAATGTCGGGCCAAGTGGTGAAAGTTTTTATGAGCATTTTTTTGATTTAATTATTGGGTTTAACATTCAACTTTAACAACTTCACGAACTACAAAACATTAAACCTACATTGATAATTTATTAGTGCTAAGGTATGGACTGGAGCCACCATGTTGCAATTGTTATTGCTGTCACTTTTAAATATACTGCCCGACTTAATGAATAATTTGTATTTTTAAATTTTTTTAATTTTGAGCAGTGGAGTTTTTTCTCTAAAGATCGTTTGTGCAATTAACTTTTATAAAAAAGATAATATAATAAAGAAAATACTATTTTTTTTACAGATATATAACAATGTTGCATTCCCATGAGTTATCAATTCAACTTATTTTGGGACTGTTAATTTTTGCAACATAATATTAAGTTTAACAAAGTTTTTAGATATGTAAATGAAAAAAAATATACATACGAGTATATAGGAAGATAATAAATGAATGTACGGGCTTGAAACATACAGATACAATAGAAATACGTAACAATGTTTTACAAGAGTGAAATGTACCGACATCAGAATCTGCAAAACTTAAGCACCGCTATTTTTACCACACTTTAAAACAACACGTTATTCAAATTCCGTGCTAAAAAATCCACCGTACGCATTAATACTACTCGATAGCGAGTCAGAAATGAATCCAAAAAGTGTGCTTTGAATTCAGTGTCTATGGGACTGTTCTCTATGTTCCGTACAATGACATACTTCAGTGGCAAACCGTGGGAGTGTGCAAACTTTCAGGAATCTATTAGTTGCCCGGGTGTGCAGTGATTATGGGTTTTGTTGAGACCTAATTTGCACAGAATAGTACTTTGCGAAAATCAATAGACTTTCTTGGTGATCATTGCGTTTAAGGTTGTTATTAAAATACGATATTTACTGAAGATGTTACCTTTTTATATTAAAAAACGTTCAGTTTCTAGCATAAATTATGATATTCGTATTTAGGTTTTTTTTTTTAAATAACCGTCTATTTGTATTTTTATCTGACACCTCAGAAGAGTGCCCCTGTATGTACAGAGCACATACAGGGAAACTATATGGCTACCCGGTTGGGAATCGTTGTTAGGCGGATTAAGGAGGGGGCTGTAGGAAGAGATTTGTTAATGCGGGCCTTGAAGAGGTCCGGATTAAATGTAGGAGGAAAGATATATGTCGGTAGCTCGTTCCACATACCAGCCAATTTACTCAAAAACGAGTTGGCGAAACGATCCGTTCTCATGAAGACAACATCAATTGTGAACGGATGTTCCGCTCGTGTCCGTCGAGTTTCACGCTGCTAGCTTCTTCGAGCAGACTTCATTGAAATATCTGTAGAACAGACTCAGCATACCTACATTGCGTCTGTGCATTAGAGATGGCAGTCGGTCAAGCTGCGAACGACTCAGATTTGGGTATAAATATGGATTCGTAGTTACTTCCCAACCACTCTTGTTCCGGCTGTCGTATCACCTCCCTCCAACCTCCTTCACGGCTCTGCACTCTGACCCACAAAGCTTCCTGCCTTGATTTTGCTATACCCTGGACCATCGCCTTTTCCCGCCATTGGATATCCGACCTATCAGAGTTCACCAATTGACAAAAGTAGTCAGCAAAGAATCTATTCTTCTTACAGCGGGACTGAATTCTCACGGCTACCTGGACCAGGCCCACTACCGAAGGTGCAGACAAGTAGCGGCTATCACAACTCGACCGGAACCCTATTCTACAGTAGATGCACCGGACCCCGAAGCGTCTGGAACAACATCCAAACTACCTAAATATCCCCCTGTTTATTTTGTTCATTACGTAAATATCGGCCTTGCATTCCATTCACATCTCCTCATTCGTAATTCGGTCAAATTTTGTATTATTTGCTTTTCACGAACTCGTTCTAACTTTTGAACACACAATAATATTAATTCACCCAGTTAGAGTAAATCAATTCGAACCTAACTAGGAAGACGTCTGACGAATTGCTCGGAATATGCACGAATTTGCAGGTAGTGCATGAGTATTAAATTAAGCTTGTCTCGAGAGTAGAACCACCACTTAGCGAAAGTGTACTATTTCCAATATTAGGCCGTTTGCATTAATATAAGTACAGATTGTGATAAATTAGCACCTAATTACGAAAACTTGTAACGAACATCGGTAAGTAAATATTATGTTTACTATCGACTATTTTCACGTTTGTCTTTGCTAAATCAAAGTCGGGAGTCCAAGGACATACATTACTGCCCAGACAACTGTAATAGTGATGTCCACAGGTAAAATAGTAACGCGACCGGGATTTGAACTCGGCACCTTCCGCTATCCTGGCGTCTACTCTAATTACAGAGCTGGTAAACCTTCCGACGTGTCATAATTCTTTAATAAATAATATGTTTTTAGCTAATCTTATCTTATTTCGATAGAAAATGAGTTGGGTTAATTACTAAATAGGCGCAAAGCGGTATCAGAAAACTTACGTTTAATTACTTGCTGATTGGAAAAACCTGTAACCAAAAACATGGAATAAATGCGTTAGTTCTGGCTCGGGTTGCAGAGTTACCTTCAATGACTAAATGTTACCTTTACATATCAGTGGTGGGCGAAGCGGCTCGATGATCCGGATTACTGATCCGGATCACTCACTACAGGTTCGCTGATCCAGCTCGATTGAACTACGGTTCGCGTCTCCCCGCACCATGCCCTCTCCCTCGCTCCCTTGGCCCTCCTAATGACGTCCTTAAGACGCTCTTACACAATACTTTTTTCATCCAGTTTTCATGTGGATTGTCTTTACAGAGAGCTCATTTAGTGATCCGGCTCACTAAACCCACCCGCTTCGCCCACCGCTATTACATATTACGAGTAAAGACTTAACAGTAAAGAATGTGTACGAATTTTTATTCATCATTTTTACCCGAAAAACGCGAATTTTGTCATTTTTCGTGAGAATAACGCGAATGTCGTCATTTTAGGGTAAATAACCGCGAATTGTTGTATTATTTACACGATATTCTGTTTTTTTTTTTTAAAAAGAATTCTCCATTCTAAATATTTCTTTGTCTACGGCTTCGATAAGCTTGAGTATCCATAACATAGAACGCAGCTAACTTCATATCGAAAAAACCGCGTACTGTCATTAATTACCCTAAAAAAAAAAACAAAAAAATATGCACTACTTTTGTTGCAAAATAAGAAAAAGGAAAACATAAACAACTTTTGTTTAAAAAAATTCAATTTTCCCAAAAAAATAACGCGAATTTCTCTAAAAATAACGCAAATTTCACCAAAGTAACCCGAATTTCGCCAAAATTAACCCTATTTATTAGTAACTCGTCTGGAGATTGAGTAATTCAGGATCTTTCCTATTAAACACATACCCGCCTTATAACTAACAGACTTGTAAAGGTAAACATAGTTCATTGTACGATGCGAGAAAGTGACGAGTGTTTTAAGATCGCGTGCCTCACGTGCGGGCTATGGTATTCCTCAAGCCTTTGAGCCTCATAACGAACCATATAATTTAAGGGCAATCATCCGCAACTTTTCTCCGGACACGCACTGGTGGTTGCATCCAACGTGTTATTTACATATGTACACTGTATTCTATGGGCAAGTACAGAATATCATGGAAACCTAACTAAATGGTGTTATCGTTTCAGAAAATAGTAGCGTTTTATGTCGACAGTATTTGTTGCGAGCTATGTAATATTATGGCTATTCCATGAAAACGATTTCCATTAAATTAAATACACGCTTTGTAGTTTGCTAACGCAAGAATTACCGTGGATGATTTATCTGTAAATTTTATAGCGGTAGTTAGGAAAATGTGTAAGGTTTCTAAGAACTGGATTTTAGGTAAAAATTTTAAAATTGCCTTCACAGGTTTCAAACTACACCTATTTTCAGAAATTTTGGTCAGTGGCGGCTCGTGACTTATTAGTATGCAAGAGTGTTAAGGTTGAAAAATTCGGCATTATTGATGTTATAGGAGAAAAAAACTTTTTTTTTCCAAAAAATCGATTTTTTTGTATGAAGTTCCTTCAGCAAACCGGTGCAGCGCCAAAACTGGAAATTCCTAAATATCTTCATACGAATAGTCGAATTTTTAAAACAAAATTCTTTCCGCTACAACAATATCAATAATTCTGTTTTTGTTCATGAACCGAAAATGATTTTGGCACGAATTTCATGGAATTTAAAAGATAAAAGATTAGTGTGAGGTTTTTTTTTCTTTTGAAACCGTAACATTTTCCTAACTACCCGTGTAGAATTTACAAATTAATCATTTGTAGTATTGCTTGAGTTAACAAACTACAATGTGATGTTTCGGGCCATTTTTGAGTGCTGGCCCTTAGGTTATTTGTACCGGGTGTTTGCAACAGTTTTATGTACTGGGTGTTCAGATATGATAAGTTACTTATTAACTACTTAACTCTCCTCGTGGAATCCAACCTACTAAATAAAATAAGAAGAAACACTTCTAATCAGTCTTGCCTACCAAAATACATCAACTGGTTCGCTTGAGTAGTTGACATAAATCAAAAAGTTCTACTCGTTCTTATTGTATAAGCTACAAACAGAAATTTTGGAATCGATGACATCCCCAATTTGGCGAATGTTGGGGGGCTTAAGAAAGTGGAGAGGGGATGGATGAATGATTTTGTCATTGAACACAGTCAAAGATATTGTAGCGGTACTTGGCCTATCTCACTGGGAGTTCAATAGAAGAGAATAAAAGTGAGAAAAAAATTTCCTAATCTTTACGAAAAATTCCTTTGTTGGTCTTTTACGTATTACATGTATTTTTCTCTCTAGATCTAAAGGAATTTCATCACACCACTGCACCAGTGATTAGCGACCTAGCAACAAAAAATATGTCGGTGATTCATTAAAACGTTTGCTAATGAATAATGTAATGCTGTAAGATTACAAAAATTAGTTTTAATTACGTAAATCACTTTCCATGCCAGAAACTGTTTTGTTTATATAAAAAGGTCACTTCATCAGAATTCAAATTATTTAAATAAAAACTTATAACATGATAATCACAGAAAAAATAAATAATAATAAAAAATAATGTTCCGCACAAATTTGGCGTTCAGAGGAACGGCTGCGCGGCCTGTTTCATACAAAAGTTAATTTTGGATTTAAGGGCAAAATACTCACCTAAACCTAATAACATTTTCTTTCATCAAAAGGTTTAGTAAATATCTAGTACTGATGAGAAGTATTATAAAAAAAAAACAGATCATTCCGTTTGGATGGGTATTTTGGTCTCCAATTAAAAATTCAGTTGTGAATGAAACAGGGCGTACAGCCGTTCCTCTTAAAATCATTGTACTGGATGACTAAAATGATTTATACTTTGTAAGTTGGGACAGTAGACCATTTTTATCGAATTTACGGAAAACATTTTTATGCATATTTTTGTTCGTAAGAATATAACGGCGATTAATGGTGATTTTATGACTCGTTTCAACGAAAAGCATAAGCAATAGCTTTTGAAAACAAAACAAACACAAAAACATAATCATTGTATTCATTTGAATACACCCGGAGCATGCTACCATTCGAGCAAAAAGATTTCGATTAGTATTTTCAAGACACGTAAAAAACTAAAAGGCAGTTTTTTGTCTAACTTGAATCAAATTTTTTTGAAGTAGTAAAAACTGTGTTGGTGCAAGATAATCAAGGAGATCTATCTACGTTCTACACCAATCCACAAAAAAATGATTTGTTAAACACGAGGTATGTACTTAGTAGGTTTTTATTTATGACACTCATGATAAAACATAATTATAATGGATTCTTTAATGCCTGTCTCACTGGGAAAATTCCAATGTTCAGACAGACGTTGGAGGTACATACATTATTTTATAAAGTTAAATATTGTAATAAAGATTTTGATTTAGGTTAACAGAAAATTTTTAAAAGAAATAAGAATGTAGGTTTGATCTTTTAAACGAAAATAATTTAAAAAATGTAGGAAAAAGGGATTCATAATATTAAAAAAAGAACAAAGATAATACTAACATAAAAATAATTTAATTTAATGTACCATCTATTACAGAATTATATAAAAGAAACGCCTTATATCAAATTTATAAAGAATGTTTGATAAATAAAATACACTCCACTGATAGTACAAGTAATGGAATTTCACAACATTTAGGGGAACATGAAATGGGTGTCCGGTGGCAGAATAAGGATTTAAAATTTAAATAAAAAATAAAGTGCAAAGAATATACATTTATTTCAATAACTATTACAGAGAAGAGAAGTGCGGATTTTATTTTAAAAAAAATTTTTCGTCTAAATGTAGACCGTCACTTCGGACACACTCTTGGAAATTGGCCTCAGTATTTCTTGCCACTCGCTGGAGAAGCGACGTCGAGATGCCATTAACTTCGCGAACGATATTTTCTTTTAGGGCATAGATGGTTGCGGGGTCTACATTTAGACGAAAAAATATTTTAGAAATAAAATCCGCACTTCTCTTCTTTGTAATAGTTATTGAAATAAATGTATATTCTTTGCACTTTATTTTTTATTTAAATTTTAAATCCTACTTCTGCCACCGGACACCCTTTATAATCAATAGATTCAAAACAAATGGTTTAATAGCCATCCCATTGCCAAGAACGACCACGGCACAGCACCACTACTCTTATTTAGGTATAAGATGGTAAAATATATTATTATCAAAAAACAAAATTAATGTAACTGAAACTTTGAAATATGAACAATTAAAAAATCTAATTAATTCTCTGAACTTAGATAATGATACATTGTACCCTTAACGTATAAACAACTTAATCTTTTTTTATTAATACCCCACAAGAGTCCCAACTGCTCCCAACCGTCTGGAGTCAGTGAGATTATGGCATCTCCAATTGGGGAACTTTGTGAGGCTGAAGGCATTGGGGAGGGAAAGGAGAGCTGGAAGAGGAAGGTAGGGAAATGGCTGTTCAGATCTGGTCACCAAACACGTCAAAAGCCATTTCAAACAGCGTTTCAATTCTAAATGGTGGTCTTTTACCAGGGCTATACTGAGAGTATTTTCCACTCCGGAATGTGCGCAAATATACTATATATTATTTTTAATGAATTAATTGTGAAACAGCACAAATTAATTAAATAAAATTTACTTGCGCACTCGGGGATTTGAACCCGCGACCTTCGGATTCGTAGTCGAGAGCCTTACACCTCGACCATGGGGGGAGTTGCATATAAATTACTATTTGGTTATTTTCTTAATATTATTCTAAAATTGTTTTCTTAATTTACATTTGTAGTTATATAATAAATTTTTAATATTGTTTGCATATTGAATTGTTTTTTATTATTTTTTCATTACGTATGGAAATACTCCTCCCATAACCAAGAATTACTGGAGCTCAATTTATGGAGAGTAGATCAATAGGAAGTAAAAAAAAACATGTACGAGTATATGATGCATCATGTTGAAATTATGTAATTTTTTCTAATAAATATATAAAAAATAAATAAAAAAATACGTGGAAGTTAAATTTAAGTAATTATACGAAATAAAGATTGCACATATCACGTGAATCAACTATTCATAGGGACGAAAAACGATCAATGTTGGAGCATTTCTTAACATCGCTCAAGTATGTATACACCGACTATGCGGAATTATTTCTCCTAGCATGGAATCCTTGAGAACAAGAACTTAAAAGCATAACTTTAAAAACGTTTATATTTTTGTGATTACACATTTTACTAAATCACTCCAACAAAATTATAGAAATAATGCACTATCATACACAACGACGGTTAGCCCTATTCATTTTATTCATTTCATTAAACGGTTGACTGATACATTTCACATTTTATCAATAGTTTAAGGGGGAGAGGGACGTCGGGAAGGTATTTTTTCATTATTTTGAAATTATGGTAATATTATTATGCAATACGACAAACGTAACGTAAATTAATATATATTATTTAAATTTACAAAGACATTTATAAAAACCAACTCAGAAATATGACCGTTTTTGATAGTCCTACGTATGTTTTAAGAATATGAAAAAAAAATCGAAAGCGGAGACAAATAATTGCAATGCTTTACCGGTCCGTTTTTTTTTCAATGAACTTAATTAAAGTTTTGTAATGCACATAAAAAATAAATAAAATCGGTGTTCTTGGAAAAATTAATCTACACCATTTTAGATTTTTTTTTAGAAAAATTTGCTTCGATATTTTAAAGAAAACCTTCAAAGGATTTTTTTGAGCATATTCAATATTTCAAAATATTTTGTATAGCATTCCTAGGACGGACAGAAAAAAGGTGATATTTCGGATTTGATTTTGATAAATAATAAGCACATGTAAATTTTAAAAAGTATGTAAAAATATGCTTCTCTTTAAAATCATTAGGTTTATCGTATTGCGTAAGAATATGCTCATTACTTCGAATTAATAAATTATTTTTCTACGTCCCTCTCCTCCTTAAACCAGGTTAACCCAATTCAATTTGCTGGATATATCAACAAGTTGATCCGATTCCGATGAAAGTTTTATTAACCGGTCGGTTCGTCCGATTCAGAGACCACCCATAAGAGGGCACCAGTGTCCTCACCACTGATAATGTTTATTCTTTCGTGCCGTTTCTTTTTCCACCTCGTGCATGTTTCCTAGGTGCAATTCGTGCAATCGTGCATCGACGTACCGGCTAGCGGCTTGGCAACAACACGCGATATTCTGTACGTCTAGCGGTTCTGTTCCAAATTAATTATTTCGTACTTATTATCACATTCCAATAGATCTACGGAATTCACAATAAATTAATGATCGACCTTAATACTCGGTAAACGATAAAAATGATGTGTTAACAAAAATAGATCATAACTTTTAGTTGTTATGCCAAATAATGTAAATTAATTCAATCTGTGGCCTAAACTGGCATGCGTAAAAATAGCTTTTAGAAATAGAATCGATTTGTTAACAATAAAAAATCTTCGCGTGTCACGCTTAAAACTCTCGAAACGTGAGATCTAGGGTTAAGAGATTCGCTGGTTTGAAACGTTTTCTATCTTGAATTTCGCACTTATTTCCAACAAGAGTGATGGAGCTTGAATTTTTTTTTTCATGTAAACCTTGTCTGATAAACTTGCTTGGTTCTGTCCAAAGGAGGGCGGTTTGTCTGATAGTAAACACGTTGTCAACAGACCGGTTGCCATCTCTATGCATGGACGCAATGTAGGTATGCTGAGTCTGTTCGACAGATATTTCAATGGAGTCTGTTCAAAGGAACTAGCAGCATTGATCCCTAGTGCACCGGTGCACGTACGTGAAACTCGAAGGACACGAGCGGAACACCCGTTCACAGTTGATGTCGGCTTCACGAGAACGGGTCGATTCTCCGACTCATTTTTGTGTAAGGCGGCTCGCATGTGGAACGAGCTACCGCCATCTGTTTTTCCTTCCTCACGTAATCCGGGCATCTTCAAGACCCGCATTAATAAATCCCTTTGTATGGCCCCCAACTTGACGCGCCTCACAACGTTCCCCAGCCGGGTGTTGATATAGTTCCTTTGCCTTTACACCGTATGCACACACACTCAGACATTTTGATTATTATTTTTATTTTTTGTAAGTGTGTAAAATAAAATGATAAAAAATGTTTTAAATTTGTCCAACAAGAAAAAAAACAGTGTTTATTTTGAGCGAATTCGGGTAGTAAATATAAATTCTACTGAGTAAATATCTATAAATACATATATAAGAGTGTATCGTTGTTTGTTTTTTATAAAAATCTACAGTTCTATTCCGAGCTTGATGAAATTTTGCATACTTGGCCTTCAAAATAAGAATAAGGTCAGTGTTTACACGAGAATTTGAAAAACTACCTAAACCCCCCTTTCCCACACCTTAAAGCAGAATTTTGGAATTTCTTTGATGATGTTTTGCACACTTTACGATAAAAATAGTGGTAGGGGTAGGAGTAACATATCACAACCTCAAAACTTTACTCAGAATCATTCATAACCATGGGCAACGCCGGGTAATTCAGTCAGTAAACTATAAATAACATTCGGAGAATGCGGATTGGGAGATTTTTGCTGAATCATTTGAATTGTATACCCAGCTAAACCGTTGTTACAATAATTTGAAGCAGAACATTAAATTTCTTAATGAGCCAAAAAACCGCTTCCTCAGATTCGTTCTGCAGAGATATGCAATATTATGTTGTCTGTAAACTAACGACCAACATAAACATCTCTGGGGCCCGACTACGGTTATTTTTAAGGGTAATGCGTTGTCCTTATCTTAGCTTAAGAGGAACGGCTGCGCTGCCTGTTTCATAAATAACTTAATTTTGGATTTAAGGCCAAAATACCCATCCAAACTGAATGACATATATTTTTTTAATTAAAGGTTTACTAAATATATAGTACGGGTGAGAAGTATTTTATTTATTGTTGTTTTAAATTATGAAGGATGGGCAATAAAAAAAGTTTTTTTTGATCATTTTAGAGGCAACTTTGAAAATTATTGCGAGTTTAATGTTTTTTTTTAAATTATCGTATTTGCTATATAAATATGATTACGCAAATAAAAAATACAAAGACAATCATTTATATAAAAAAACCTTTTTTTCGGGTCGATATTTTAAATTTGTGATCCAATGTAAATTGGTCGTTTTTAATTTAATTTAATGTCCAACATGATGTATATTTTAATATTTTTTGAATTTTTTAAATTTTATATTTCATTATATTTTCAAAGCAGACGGGGTAAAACTTTTTTTTTGATGACCGATAGCCCACAAATAATTGTTAAAGGTGCCTCTAAAATCTCGAAAAATCAATTCCTTTAATGGCCTATATTTCATAATGTAAAAGAAAAATAAATAAATTACTTCTACTCCGTAATAGATATTTACTGTACTTTTTGATGAAAAAAAGATCATTAGGTTGAGTATTTTGGCCTGAAATCGACAATTAAGTTTTGTATGAAACAGACTTTAGTCTTCACTGCGGTTCCGGTTCTCTCAATAATGTCATTCAGAGAATGACATTTATAAAAAATAACAAATCAATAGTTTCCTAAATATTGACTTTAAACATTATTAGAATGCCATTTGTCGAATAATATTGTTATTAATGGAGCCGAAATAACGAAATTGCGATGTTTGTGAAGAACCTGTGCCTAAAGCCCGAAATGCTGGATTAAATTCTAAAAATTATGGTAAGTAATGATAAACTACACGAGTTAAGTATTTGTGATGTAGCAATAACTTTTAAAAATAATGCGATATTTATACCACTAACTCCTTCAAAAATGTAACGTCGTTGTCATGTAGACCCCTGTTGAGACCAGGGGTCCATACATGTCATTTTGTGATAAGTTTCAACATTACGGGATTTGGCATCCACATTCGCCTCCAGTTCTGAGTCCCTCCCGTCTTACCCCAATTCTCTTTCACGCAGTCTATCCACCTCTGCGTTGCTTTCACTGGGACACCCTCTTGCACTGGCATGCATTGATCTATGACCAAATGTAAGCTGTGCGTTTTAAAAGGATTTTTCTATTCAAACAGTCACATTTTTTCAAAATATAGATCAAATTGTTAAATTTACATGACAATTAAGTATTTGAAACATTATTAGGAAGTAGTAGAGAATACTCATAAAATACAAAACAATTGATAAAACGATAGGAAGAGGAATAGTTTCATAAGTGCATAAATGTTAAATCGATATTAGTATCACTATAAGCTGTAACCAAAGTGCATAAATTTGTCAAATAGAAACAATTTATCAATGTAGAACAATTGTGACGTAAAAAATTTTTGGAAAAAATTAATTGATCAGAAATTTGTATGTTTTTTTTGGTTAGCCATAGCTTTCCAGTCTTTATGAACCGCACGCCACTGCCACTGCATCTCGGTCATGCTTTTCGGTGTCATATGGCATTTTTTCATCTCTAATATCATAAGTCTATCTTCTGCAAACAACCGTTCACCGAACCAACCAAACAAGAGAAGCATATTAATTTACGATTTACAAATAATGTATCCATTTTTCACACATATTTTGACCAAAGTCTACAGACATTGTGTAGACCAAAAACCATTAAGAAAGACACACCGAATAGAGCGGCCACTTTAATCTAAGTGTACTTTGCAATATAACGACTTATTGTTATTATTTTAACAGTAAGAAATAAAGAATCTAACAATAGCACTTCATTTGGTTGTGGTTTTAGACCTCGAATGCCACCGCAGATTGCGGATCTCGCCCGTAGTGGAGGAATGCCATTTATTCACCATCTCATCGTTAAACTTCATAACCATCTACTTTATCTATCATCATCATTTACACTCCGGACAATTAGGAGCAGTTACTTTGTTTATTGGGAATAATTTAAGAATTGAACTTTTATTGAAATTTATTTGATTATTTATGAGTCTACTATTAGTGTTTTTGGCTTTCCTTATTTCTAACGCTTCTAAGTTATTTAGTCGAATGCCGGTTCCATTTTTATGCAGTAAGCTAGTGCCTTAAGTACACACTCTTCCCGGTCAGCAGGTACCTGGTGATCTCCCACCCTTGGCCCTCTACTCGCCTGTTTTTATCAATCTATAATACATGTGTATCTTAGTTCATAGTTTGGTTGTATACTGCCCCGAAGAAGCTACGGTAGTAGCGAAACCCGGTCGGCAAAAGTATAAATATAAGTGATGTGAATAAAGTTATTGTTTTATTTCTTAAATTATAATGTCACATCACCAAGTTACCCCTTCATATGAAAATATAAAATAAATCATTAAAACGTGTGCAGATATCAAAACCCACTTTTTAAAATAAGGTAGATTTAAGTTTTTTATATTACCACCCACAGGCATAAGTCGAATTCTATCAGATTTTGACATTATGTTATCATTTCGTTGATATTCAATTCAATGGGCCGCCCTGACGCTAAGACGCCTGCGTGCACGACATACTCGTACATTGCACTTATGGGCGCGGCGGCCCTGGATATAATAAAGAAGGTGTTCAAAGTAGAATTTTAAGTAACCGACGAGGAAGGGTACCGGACAAATTCATTACGCATATTCATGATTGAGTTGGTGCCACACCTACGTGAGGAATGCTCTGTGATTCGGAGAAAGTACCCGCCTCTTTATGATATTTGAAACCTGCTGTTTACGTTAAAAAAGCTGATCGTTACGCGTTACGACAGGCGTTCGTCTAAAACGGCGACCAAGCGCTTGCATTGATCTAGTTTCATAATGCGGCGTGTCATTAGCGAATGTTGTCACAAGTAACTGTGAGGATATAGCAAAATAACTTACCAAACAGGTACATTCTTAGTAAAGTATTGATAATGTTCAAATCGAGCGGACATACACTAATTAATTTAAAATAAGGAGTTTCTTCGGGGTGCAATGATATCCAAACAATTTTGGCGACTCTTTTTTCAGTGACAAATCTCTCGAGAGACGATTGGAAATGATAGCTAAAATATGCACAGCGGATGGATAAAAATAAATAGAAGTCGACCATAGACGAGATGAGATGATGACCAAATAATGGATGAAGCCTGCCAAGAATCATAAAATATTTTTATTATTTTTATATGAATACCGCACACGAGTCTCATCTGCTCCAAACCGTCTGGAGCCAGTGAGAATATGGCATCCCCAATTGGGGAATGCTGTGAGGCTGAAGGTATTGGGGAGGGGTAGGATAAGGGGAAGAGGAAGGCAAGTAAATACCTGGCTATTCAGATCTGGTCACCAAACACGGCTAAAAGCCATTACAAGTAACGTTTCAATTCTGAATGGTGGTCTTTCACCAGAGCGATATTGAGAGTATCTTCCACTCTGGAACTTGCGCAAATATACTACATATTATTTAAATAGCAAATTCTGTGCTAAAAAAACACTCGTCCGCCAATACTGCCTAAGAACGTGTCCGAAACGAATCCCATACGTGCGTTATGAATCTTGCATGTATAGGACTTTCTGTCCTAAGAAATGGTTGGTACAAAACATGTTATCATAGCGCTACGGCGGGAGACTTGTGAACCTTGGCAATCTTCGAGCAGCCCGGGTGCGCAGCGACTATGGGATTTGTTAATCCCAAAATTTAGTATTTGGAAGAATTAATCGATTATTTTTTTTCTTTTATTATCTTGTTTTAAGTTCTTATTAAAATAAGTTAATAACTGTAGATGTTGCTCTTTTGTTGCCGTATTTCAGAAGTGTATATAAACACGAACATTTCTTAGGTAAATCGTGATTTTCACAATACTCTCGTATTATGGACGTTTTCATGAATCGCTGAATTTTATCTCGTTGTGAGAAAATTTGAAAAAAAAGAGGAAGGTGCAAAGAGTTACCAAGAGTTAAAGAGAACCAAGACACAGTTGGGTGAAGTTCCATACTTTTTCAAATTCCCGTCGAAAAATGGTGTGATGGTAATTTAGCGACAGTTTTTAGGAGAGGAAAGGAAGATAACAACATGAAAAATATCCGTGCAATATTTGAATTGGTTAACAGCTCTAGGATACTGTAGATTTCGAATTAAAACATTAAAAAAAAAACATTCGTTTGCTTTGTTTTATTTTTATTTATTTTCAATAGATTTCTTTACATAATAAAAAATTACAAGGCTAATAAATTCAGAATGTTTTTCACAGTCCTCCGCACTAGGGGTTCCTGTGCTGAGGGGACTAGTTTTATTTACAAACTGATTGTTGATCCTATGACGTTCTTTTTAAAATGCTCAAAAACTCCCCTTCTTAGAGCCAGGTTTTGGAATCATTTGCATTTTCCGTTTTTTTTTTTTATTGCTTGTGGAAGTGAATTATAGAGTTTAGTGGAAAGATATTTATAGTTCCTTTATCCAAAATCAGTTTAAAATTTGGGCATATTCATAATCTCATTTCGTTAGTTAGTTGTTTGGCCGTCTGCAGATATGAATGCCAAGCCGTACTGATGTTTTGTCCATTGTTACAGGCCACTTTCGGATTGAGCAGCTGGACAAGATCTCCCGCAGTCTGTACGACAACTTCGGCCCCTGCGTGAAGCTGGCGGGCATCATGGGTAGGCCGGACATTGTCTTCATCGCGGATCCCGATGACATCGAGAAGGTGTTCAGGAATGAGGACCAGTACCCTCACAGGTAATTCGACTCATCACATTGTTATCAAGTCTTTATCAATCTCTAACATAGTCAGCCACAAGAAGGGTAGAATCAACCCTTCGCACTAGTGCTGTCATCCATTATCAGGGTTTCTCATAACTATTTGTTCAGTATTCAAAATATCCGGAGACTTGTCCTAAATACCATTCGAAATAAACTATCGCTTGCCAGCAATTATTATTTATTTTTCATAGTCTCTATAAAAGAGTTGTACACTAATGTATTACAGAGATTGACAGATGAGAAATTGTAAAACATATACATAGACAAGTATTATTAGTAACAAATATTACAAGTAAGTAAAGATTTGTGTATTAACGATTTTAACAAATACTTAAGATGGTAATCTGTATCAAATATGCAAGAAGTGAAAGGTTGATTGATAGGTAAAGTGTAAAAAGTCATTGGGGCAATTTTATAACTGTTTTGTAAAATGGTTTAAGAGATAATCACCAAAATGTCTGAAAGTGGTATTAAAAATGTCAACGGTAAGTGCAGCATGGTTGAGCAGTTGAGTCGCTCTGCTGATTGGCGTATTCTGGTAAACAGAAGATTTCGCTTTCGGAGCATAAAATAGTGCGTGGGATCTCCCACGAGTATACTTATTAGGAACGTACAAGTTTACCTCTTTCAACATATGTGGATTACATTTGGTTTCAGAGATTAACGTAAAGAAATGTTTACCTAAAAATATTTTTCGGCCGGCTTCTACGATATTGAAATCGAGCATTCTTGTTAAAAACAAGGATGGATATATGAATGGATAATATATATATATATATATATGCGTTATCCTTGTATGAGAGAATATATATATATATATATATATTCTCTCATATAAGGATAACGCATAAACCTCTTTTGCCTCTTTTTATGGAAGTCAATTAGCAGTGTTATTAGGTCTCATTTTGGGTTCTTTACGTTTACTTGATAAATATTTATTAACCCCGAAATTTGTGTTGTAGGTACGCATAGCTACATAGCCCAAATAATCATAGACAAATAGGCTATTTGAATCCCATGAGAACCCATCGACTATCAGACCCCATCAGTATTGACAGGGATATTTTATAATGATTTAATACTTACATTTACCCAATATTATTTATTTTGGGTCTAATTTAAGCATTCAGAATTTTTGCATACATATTGCAAAATTTTGCTTGAAAAATTAAAGTTTTTATGCACTCATTTTTTTTAAATAGCTACTATTTAGATATCTAGTTGAAAAAGTACTTACATGAAACTCCCTAGATAGAAAAAAATCGATAAAGTTTGCTCTGAAAAATATAAATAACACGTGATTCTGTTATTTGACGGCCTCCATGGTCGAGGGGTAAGGCTCTCAACTACGAATCCAAAGGTCGCGGGTTCAAATCCCGGCGTGTACAAGTAAATTTTATTTAATTCATTTGTGCTGTTTCACAATAAATTAATTTAAAAATAACATATAGTATATTTGCGCACGTTCCAGAGTGGAAGATACTCTCAGTATCGCCCTGGTGAAAGACCACCATTCAGAATTGAAACGTTGCTTGAAATGGCTTTTAGCTGTGTTTGGTGACCAGATCTGAATAGCCGGGTATTCTCCCACCTCCCTCTTCCCCTCTCCTTCCCCTCCACAATACATTCAGCCTCACAACATCCCCCAAGTGGGAATGCTATAGTCTCATTGGATCCAGACGGTTGGGAGTAGTTGAGACTCTTGCGCGATATTCATATAAATAAAAAAAAAAATTAACACGTTATAGGTATGAAAAAATTCACAGCTTTTCTTTAAATGCTACCTAAGTCAGTAAGTAGTCTCGAGATTTTTGCTCTCTTCTAAATATGTTTTAAACGATAACTTACGCCCTAAGCACTATTTATATTAGCGCGCTCCCTCTCTCTCCCATATTAACGTAGCTCCTTTTCAAACCATGCTCAGTGTTCTCTCGTAGGCTAATGCTGGATCTCAATAAGAATGCTATAGACGCATCAGTCAAGCGATATTTATATAGATTTTTACCAATTTTCGTAATACAAGCACGTGTCTCAAAGAAAAAAATAAATACGTATTACATTTCATACAGGGTCTCCCGGGGAAAAATACAGTAACTTCGGGAGGTGATTCTGAATTATGGTAGAAGTAAAAATGGTAAAGAATTTTTATTGGAAATATTTTTGTTTTTTTTCATTAAATATTTTTTTTCCCATACAGACAAATCACCTCTATTACCTGAGAACTATCTTTATACGTTGGAATTTTGAAAAAAGTCATTCATATTTTCTATTTCGACTATCATGTAGAATCATCTATCAGAATAATCTACTTTAATATAAATAATGTGTCCATAAAGCAGGAAAGTACCAAAAGTATTTTTTTTTACATAAAAAAAACTCTGTTTTGAAGGTTATAAAAATCATGTTTCACCTAAGCTTTTTATTTAGAAATTAAGTATGGAAACAACGGTACTTACCACTTAAAGTAATGGTTTATTAAAAGCAATGAATAAGACGGTTTTGTAAGCAAATATCGCACAACAAACACGTGTTCATTTCGGGACGGCATATGCGTCTATTGAACACGCAAACAGAAATACGCCCCCCGGACTCTTTGAATATCATGCATTTTTATTTGAATTTAATATTGGTGCATTAACGTCATGTTGAAAAAGTTGCTCGTAACAGCAGTGTTTATTTTTCTTTGTATGTGTATTTTATTGATGCGAATCTCAAAGCAGGAAGTATTGAACTTACCTCAACCCACGAGTATTCAGTTTATGACTCTGCCTAGGTATGCTGCGATCTTATGTATATTAGAAGTATACGTAATGAGTCTGTGATAACATTGGTTTTATTTTCAGGCCATCGATGCCGTCTCTCGTATACTACAAGACCGTTCTTCGAAAAGACTTTTTCGGCAAATATGCTGGCGTCCTGAGCGTGTAAGATATATTTTCCTTAATAATAAGTACCTGAAACATATACAATACGTCCTTAATCACTTATCGAGGGTTACGAACTATTAGCACAATCTTTATCCTGTCGTGTCGTTCCTTACGCGACCCAAAATGTTAATACAAGTGAAAAGTGTTCGTTGTTAATTAAAGCTGCATTGTATTTAGACAAGGAGAGGAGTGGAGTTCTTTCCGTACCAAGGTTCAGCAAGCCATGCTACAGCCCCGGACAGCCAAGCTCTACATCGGAGCCATAGAGGAAGCAGCGAATGCTTTGGTTGAAAGGTGAGACCAATTGGATAATACTTGTAATAACATGAACTTAAAGCGACATTTTACAGAGAAGCAAAAAACGTTTCAAGAGCTTTTCATAATAAGTAAAACATATGCTATTTCAGGACTAGAAAGGGCTGATGGTCAACATTTTATAGTTTTATGAATGAATAATATTCGGAGAATGAAACGTGATTTAATAATTGTGGCATATAATTGTGGATTAAGTCGTTTTTCATAGCTTTAAATTTGGGACAACTTTGAGATAAATAAAAAAAATTAAACTGATTTTCTACTAATTTGACCAAGATAACATTTACGTAAAAAAGTCACTATTACAAAGTAAAGCCTTTATAAAGTATACATAATGTTTTTAAATTCAAAAATATTTATTAAATATTTTATAAATTTACATGGGCTTAGATTTACCAAAATCTAATAAAAAAATATTAGTTCTTCTGACCGTCCTATTGTATGTTTTACAATTTAAAAAAAAAATGAATATGATTTTTAAAGTGGAGAAAAATATTTTTAATCCTTAAACTTAACCAAAGCTTTGAGATCCGCATAAATTAAAAAAAACATCAAAGTTACGAAGTGTTTATAAAAATTTAAACTACACACTTTTCTTTTTTTTTTAAATTTATCTCAACGACATCTTAAAGAAAAACCTTCACAGCATATTTTAAGGATATTCAACTTTTTAAATGTTTTTGTAAAACATGCGTAGAACGTTCAGAAATGTGTAATATTTCTGATTATATTTTGATAAATGCTAAGCAAATTTAAAAAAAAAACGTAATAAATATTTTTCTCTTTAAAAACACCATGTTTATCGTATTGCACAATAATATTATCATTATTTTGAATTTATAAATAATAACTCTCCGACGTCCCTCTCCCCGTTAAACGATTTTCAGTGTAGTTTTAAAAGTCGATGGACGATGGAATTTTTTCAACTGATTTTAACGATGTTTTCAGAGCGCGCAGAATTAAGGATGACAACCAGGAAATGCCCGCAGACTTCATGAACGAATTAAATAAATGGTCTCTAGAATGTAAGTACCAAGCAATATGAATATACTGTTTTACTACCAGTATAATAAAACAAAGGTTTTGGCATTTCATTTCTCAGACTATGATTAATTCCCCAAGGTCCGAGTTGCTTCATGTTTCTCATAATAACCGCGGTAATTGTTTCATTGTGTTTTCAAAGAATTATGCAGCTTTTACTTTTATGGCGGGAATAAAAATTTCGCGAATAAATTACAAGGGAAATGTATAATAAAATATTCTCGATAAGCGGTCTTCTAATACTCATAACTGTAAAGAAGAAAAATATATATCCACACAACAGAAACTCTGTTTTCTGATACGCGCTATAAAAATCATCCGATTATTATTATTATTAATAAAAAATTGGAAAATTTTAGTTTTAAAAATTAAATTTTCAATGTACCGATGGGTTGTAATATATTTTTTCCACGGAGTTAGTGCATAATAGAAAAAAAAAGTTTATGCATTTTTAGTAGAAAATAAAAAAATGATGCGATGTTTCTAAATATCACTTAAGTATTTCTGAAATATCGGTAATGGCAAAGGTAAAATGTAAACACCTACGACACTGATGCGAATATTTTTCCTAGAGTCCGTACGCAGCGGAGTCGTGGGAGAAACTGAGTGACGGACGTGTCACCGAATGACATTTGTCACCCGTGTGTGGGCGATCATATAATATTGTAGACACGGTAATAGCGGTGGGCGAAGCGGCTGGGTTTAGTGAGCCGGATCACTAAATGAGCTCTCTGTAAAGACAATCCACATGAAAACTGGATGAAAAAAGTATCGTGTAAGAGCGTCTTAAGGACGTCATTAGGAGGGCCAAGGGAGCGAGGGAGAGGGCATGGTGAGGGGAGACGCGAACCGTCGTTCAATCGAGCTGGATCAGCGAACCTGTAGTGAGTGATCCGGATCAATGATCCGGATCATCGAGCCGCTTCGCCCACCACTACACGGTAATAATAAAGTCACCGATTGGCGGAACTAAATGGTCACCATAAAGTCACGTCGTCGCGTGCGCGCTCTCCAAGATACTGTAATGGAATTTGAAACAGTGACGAAACTGTTACCGCGACAAAAGGCACCCGTGCAAAGTGCAGCCAACTCACCACTTTAAGAGCTAGATTTAGCTCTAAATCAAGGTCATCGATTCCCAAAAAAATGGTATAGCTTCTTAGCTCCCTTTTACAGATATTTTAGCTCTTTTTATACAGAGCTCATTCACGTAAAAAAAAAACCTGTGTTTACCAGAATATTCAGTATTCAAAATGTGATGGTTGTAAGATTGGGAGGGAAAAGGAACTTCCAAAACAAACACAAAAATCCCCCACACAACCGGTTCTTCTTTCTCAGAATGTCTCTAACCGCCCTCCCCCTAGGATGGAAAATTTGTTCTCGGAAATTCTTTACCAATTGTTTTTCTTTTGGAGGAGCCGTAACAAGATTTAAATATTTTTCGGGTGACATCTAGCATTAGTTTAAAAATCGAGTGGGCAACACTCTCCGTGCGAGCCTAGTCTTAACCATTTTTACTAGGCGCTTAGTTAAAAGGTCTTATGTAAGTTAGTGACATCAGTTTCTATTTTCGGTTGCAGCCATTGCTAGTATCGCCCTGGACACCCGACTGGGCTGCCTGGACGACAGGTGCCCCGAGGACACGCAGCAGCTCATCAACGCCGTCACCAAGTTCTTCACCAACGTCCGTACCCTGGAGGTCAAGTTCCCCTTCTGGAAGTATTTCAGCACGCCCACCTGGAGGAGTTACATCAGTGCACTGGACACTATCTGGAGGTATAACCTAACTCAACTGCTTGTTGACCTGACTGTTGACCTGGCTGTTGACCTGACTGTTGTCCTGACTGTTGTTGACTTGACTGTCGACCTAACTGTTGAACTAACCGACTTAGGCTGCTCTCTGACGGTCCGGTGAGGAATGAACATTTCACTCGTTACTGCAGACACTGCACAGAAAAGTCAAGTTTGCTAAAGTAAGGTAACGGTTTGCGCAGTGTCTCCAGCAGCGAGTGAAATGTTCATTCCTCACCGGACCGTCAGAGAGCAGCCTTAGTTAGCTCATCGACTCGACTGGTGTCTTGATTGTTGACCGGCTGAACTGAATCTCATACTGACTGTTTACCTGATTGGTGACTTGACTGTTAACTTGACTGTTGACCTGACTGTTGACCTTAGTGTTGATCTGACGTTTGACTTGCCCGTTGACTTCCTACTGGCCTCACTATTGACTTGATGTTGATAATTTCTCTAATATATGATACGAAAAATAATCTTTAAAAAAATCGTTGGAAATATAATTTCATTTTAATTTCGCTCAAACATTTTGATTTTGAAACATTCAGTTCTAAAAATAAGATCAAAATTAAATCCATGTATTTCAAGATCATTTGTCTATCGGGCAGTAACATCTGTGTAAATATTCTCAACTAGGTTTGATACGCACGTGCCCCGCCAGATGGCAATAATATCGTAAAACAAGCTGCATTTAATTTAAGCTAGACCATACATATTTAGTACACAATAAACCATTTTTAGAGAAACTTTCCACTAATATTGATACACCATTTAATGTAGTAGTATAAATTACAAACGTAGACTATAATAACCGTGTAAAATAACCATTTTCAGAGTATCTTTACACCACATCGAAGCGGCCATCCAGAGAACCAAAGACAACCCCAACAGCCAGAGGGAGGTGTCCGTACTGCAGAGACTGCTGGCCGCTAACACCAATGACCCCCACGTGGCTGTCGTTATGGCCCTTGAGATGTTTATTGTGGGCATTGACACTGTGAGTACCTACACACTAGATTCACCGAGTGAATAAAAATAACAGGAAGTGCCCCGTAATAAGTGCAAATCATTTTTGCATTAATTCCACACTTCAATTTATGACAGCTCCATTGTAGCTACTCTTTCTGATATACATGCTGTTCATGAGAAAGAGGGAGAGGTTGAGATGGAGCTATCTGAAGAAGTGCTTTAAAACAAAAATAATCTAATAATGAAATTTATGACTCAACAAGGTTAGTTCGTCAAATAAAAAAAACTTTGTCAACAGATCGAATGGATCTATGACAGTTAATGTTGGTAGCGTGGAGAATAGTTGTTATTTTGACTCGTTTGATGACAGATCTATGTGAAGCAAATTATTAATTTCTTCATCCAGACTTTGAGAGTAGTGCGACGAATGAGCTAGACAACGTGAGGAAGTATCAAGCAATAGTTGAATATTAATGATACGGCCTGAATTTATTACCATTGTCGCAATTGATTTCATACATTTGATTTTGACCCTTTGACTGCTAAAAAAATATTTTTTGTTTGGGAACTGTTTTGATCGCCAGCCGCGTGGTGTGTGGATGAGGCTAATTGCATTAATTCATCTTCCCTCACTTAATCCGGACCCACACCCCTTCATCACCTACAATTAACTACTTCCTTCATATAGCTTCTTTCTAAAGTCACATCACAACACAGTCAATTGCGTGCCAATATAGCCTTCCTGGTTATGGACAGAACAGACAGGATACTCCTGTGCCACAGGAGACGTGCAAAATATCCATAGATACCTTGCGTAGAGAGCTGAAGTAACAAACAAATTTGTTGTGGCTAGAACTCCTTAGGGATCTTCAGCATTAATTTGTTACCATTCCATTGCAGGTTTCAACAGCAGTCGCATCCACAATGTATCAACTATCGCAACACCAAGACGTGCAAGAGAAGCTTTACAAAGAGATTTCAACGATTTTACCCACGAGAGATACTCCCATCACCGCTACTCGCCTAGAGAGCATGCACTACCTCAAGTCTTGCATCAAGGAAAACTTCAGGTATATGTAATATATTCTCAACACTGCTTTTCCTGTATGCATAGACAGAAGTTAAAGATTTTTGTTGTTCGGTAAAGAAAAAATAAATCTGAATTCTGAACGGCGATCTAAATGTTTTCCAATGTTTTGGTTTCCAGAATGTTCCCAACAGTCATATGGAACGGCCGACACTTATCTAAGGACACCGCTATTCATGGATATCAAATACCTAAAGGGGTGAGAAAATATTCTTTGTCCAAACAGTTTTTTTAGAGGCTCATTCGACTATAATTCTCTGAATATTTCTATAATACAAAATTATAGGTACTTCCGTAAACAAATGCATGAGGAGATCAATATGCTACATCAACCGCATATGCCAAGAAAGCAATGACATACACTACATACTACCTGAATTCAAGAGAAGTAATGTCCCCGATAATCTGATGTGTGGAATTGTCTGGATTGGAGAGAGCCGACCGGCTAATGTCGCCTCGATGTCAGCACAATTGGGGAATTTTCCAAGCTGACGCAGCTGTAGAATTGCACAGTTGAACTCTTACACATATTATAAAACTGAAAGAATCAAGATAATCTTTTTATTTCCAGACCATGATCATATTCCAGAACTACGTAGCGTCCAATCTAGACAAGCACTTTGCTGAAAGTTCGAAGTTCTACCCGGACAGGTGGATGAAGTCATCATCATCCAATGGTCAATCCCCTGAGAGCAGACAGAACAAGGAGAGTGGGTGTCCTCATCACCATGCCTTTACTTCACTGCCTTTCGGATATGGAAAGAGAATGTGTCTAGGAAAACGGTTTGCAGATCTTGAGATGCAAGCGGTAATTTGCAAAGTAAGTTGATGAAAATCTTACATGTGATTTTCTATGAGTATATAGAAGCTTTTCTGTCTCTAAGAACTGTGCACTATTTTGTGCTTTCTTTTACTTAAAGTTCTATTTAATAATTCACCGGCTAATGACAAGTGCAAATTAAATTTGTCCTACTTTACGATTCAGTATTAGCTTTTAAGCACATGGTCAATAATGATAGAGGTGATAGTTATATATTTAAGAGGTTATGTTGTTTTTTGTAGATGATTCAGAACTTCAAGGTGGAGTACAACTACCAGAAGTTGGACTACGTCATGAGCCCCATGTACATGCCCAACGGACCCCTGAAGTTTAAATTGACTGACCGAGAATGATAGTGATTAGAATTCATAATACTATGGAATTTTTTTTTACGCAAAAAACTTGATGGCGTGGCACAAAACGTGTTAAGTGCAATATAAAATATTAATATAAGGATTGAAGGAACTAAGTAAGTATGAATGATTCAATTTGGGAGGCTGGTATGGGTACCGCCGCCGTATTAATTGGGTAACCAACACCTCTGTAATAGGCAGCCCCGAGTGGTTCACTACGTTTGGTGATTTTGCAGGGGTGTTCTGTTTCATGGGGTAAGGTTTGTCTAGGTCTTGGCTGTGGATGCGTCTGCCCACCAGCTGCATGATAGGGTAGATCGGGAGAAGCGGGTTGTGGAAGACCCCCTGGTCTCTCCTGCCGGACACTCTCTTGGGAGGGATGGATTAATACGTCTGTCACTCCTGGACACACTCTGCCTCCGATTCATATCCACCCCGTCATACCTTTTCCTTTCAAAAACTTTAAGAAGACTCTCCAACCAGAATCTCCAAAGATACTGGGCCTCTTATGTGGAGAATGTAAAAAAGTGTTAATTAATTCGAGGTGAATAAATTAAGTTATATGTACAAATGTATAAAGTTGTAAACCCGGGGAATATTCCATTTGAATAAAAATACAGTGTAAATTGGATTAATATTGCCCAAGTCTTAGGTACAGAAGTGGCTGAATACATTTAAGGTGATTGGTATAATTTTTTTTCATCTCGTTACTTATTAGGCTGCTCATATTAATCTGTTACTATGGACCGCATGCCAATGTTGTAATATATTATAATATATTAGGTAGGTATTTGGGAAACAAGTAAATAATATTACACCATCTTTACCAGATCCAGTCTACGTTTTATAAAATATTTATTGATAGGTATAAGTATATAAATAAATTTGTTAACCTGATCAATGTTTTTTCCAAATGAGAGATGCAATCATAAAAGGTTAGAGCTTTTATCTTTCACGAATACGTATTACCTAGTAATTGTTAGCAGAGAGCAATAACACTGGTGAAAAAACGAGAAATTACAAATTTTTAAACATATTATTAAACGTCTTTTAATATTATAAACAATGTCTGCCTTATTTATTTTTTAATAGGAACCCTTATTAAATACATATCAGTTTATTTTTAGAAATTACAACTATATTTTATTTACTTATGTATAAAAAATAAAAAGTGAAATCAGTACCTGCCTAATTTTAAGATATTCTACATCTTTCTAGATTTTTAATATAATTTAATGTTAGTAAAATAATATGACGTGCTATTGTTGCTTTGTAAATCATTTTTGAATACCGAGTTTTTGTTTAGGTACTTTTTTTTATGTAAACAATAAATATTTATTAAAAAAAGTATAAAGACGCATCTATGATAACTTTGTTTATCGCTTTTCAGTAAGTTTAGTAGTGGAAGACACGGTTTGCGTCTTGACTATAAAAGCTTTTATAATAATCCAACAGGGGCCTGCAAACCACAGAAACAACACTAAAAGATTTGGTTTTACATATTTGTATTGCCTTATAACCAAGGTAGTTAAATCTTACAACAGAGATATTATGCCTTACATTTGAAATTTGTTTTCTTTTGTTCGGCTGTAAGTTCTATTATTTTATAATAATTTGTGTTAAAAGTTTCTCCACTGATCGTCAGATGGCGATAGTATCAATGATAAAACAAATATTTTAGCTACTTCAATGTAATAAATGTAAGAGAAATGTAGAGGAAAGTGTTGTGTTTTGGAGAATTGGGAGAATGGTTTGGTCGTATCAACATATTTATTTCAAGGATTCAGGACTCCGTGATCTTGTCCAATCTAAGATAGGAAAGAATCACGAAGGAGAAGAAGAATTTCATTGTCTTTTCATAGTATTTTCATTTCTAGCTCCCAATCCACAATGGAGTGCTGATACCAACTCAGATCTATGGCAGTGAAGCATGGAACTGGCAGAGGAAGGATGAAAATATACTGAATGCTGTAGAAATGATATCTATCAGCTGAATGTGTGGTAAAACCATGTATGATCATGTGAAAAATGTTGAGTTTCGCAATGAATTCAAGGCTGGTGTAAGCGTAATGGAAAGGGACGCTTAAATGGTTTGGGCATGTAGAGTGAACGAATGAAGAAAAGAGTATAAGGAGAAGATTTGAGGTGAATATGGATGGAAGAATAAGCCGGGGAAGCCCGAGGAAGACATGGCATGATCAAATGAATCACTTAGTTGAGTCGGACCATGTCAGAAGTCAGAATAACAAGAGAATGAATGAGATGTATGAATGCGAATGAAGTAGAAGTGTGTGTGTAGACCGAGGTATTTGGGGGTCCGTCCTCTCTGCCGGCTCCTGCGGAGAAACGGCGTGATGGTTAGTTATTATACACGAATGACAAGAACACGCGTTATCTTTAAGTCATCAGAAAGTCACAAAACAATGTAGTCATCATGGCTAATGATCAAACCTTTATCGGAGATTACTCGATACAAACGATCCGCGGTTACGATCATTTCACTAATGCATAGATTTTTTTTATTATAATTCCCGCATCATTTTGGGGGTTTAGTACTTTAAACAAAAACCTACAGGGCAATGGAGGAAGAACAAAAGAGAATCTCGTCGACGTTAAACCGGGAAACGATATCGTTTTCGGCCAGAGCAGAGTAGGGACCTTAAATATTAAAATTATAAGTAATACAAACCATGAATAAGTAAACCCTTTGGGCTCGACTGAAGACTGATTTAGACCTAAAGATGTTGAAAGCTTTCAAAAACACTTCTTGTGATTAGTACGTTGATCATATTGATTATAAGAGGGAAAATCAAAATGTTCAGTTTATACATTTTATCCCTGAACCAGAGAGAGCTAGAGATTGCAATTATCTGGATTGCGAACAATCCATGAGAAAATATCTATTTTCTTTAATATGAAATCCGAATTATCTGAATTTGAATTTTATATAAAATATCTAAGTTATTTGCAAAGCAATGTGATATGAAATGAACGTATCCAACATGCTAATAGGCAGTGGCGTGCATTGTATAAAGGCTGAAATGCTGTGCCGAACCTAAGAAAAATGTCCCATAAAAGAAATTAAAAGATTTTTTTTTTTTTAAACACGACAATCATCTCATCAAAATGCATTTTCTCTACGAATTTGGTAAGGAACTTGCACGTTAATTCAGTTGAGTACAACAATCGGTGGAAGATGATAAAAAATTGACATTTTCAAATATCCAATGACATATATTCATACCTCAACTTGAAAAACTACACGCAGCCTATCTTTGGTAATAGCGCAACGCACGCCACTGCTAATAAAATTTAAAAAGCAGACTTTTCTAAGATATAGATAAGAAAATAAAAAATAATAAGGCGGTTAACTCAGCGCCGGCCTTGGAGTAAACGACGCCTGGTGCAAGTAAAATTTTGGCGCCCTTTGTCAAACTCAAAACCAATTTAGTTACGACTTACGATGATCCTGTCATTCCTGTATCTATCAATCCTAAGTTTGAAGGAGGAAGTACTACAGAAATAATCCTATGGAGTACAATCCTACGAAATTCATATTTTGTCGACATGATGGAGGGATACGGACGCGAGCTGAAAACAGAACTAAA
>JAHDVE020008830.1:0-123922 GCA_022606495.2 Halesus radiatus | reverse complement strand
ATACGAGGTGTGTTCAAAAGAAAAGGTGAATTTTGAATTTTCGCGGGCTGTGTACATTCGATTATCGATTTATTTTTTTTATGTTGGTACACATATGTTTATTATATGTTAGCATTATCAGCCATTTTGGATTGGTGGTTTGTTTTTGACAACTGGAAAGGTTAGTCACGTTTTGAGTGTTCTTCGATTTTTTATTAAGGTTCGTTTTCTGAGGCATCATCAGTCCGATTGAAGTGAAATTTTAGATTTGCTTTATTTTATTTTATGTTTTTAGATACCATACCTTATTACATTTTTACGTGTCATACTTTTTTTTCTTCATTTATGTGATTCTACGAAAGGGGGCGATTTACTTTGTGATTAGATTAAGTATCTCATATATAGTATAATGAACCCAAAATTTGCTTTGAGTGTGCAATATTTATATTTTGTAGATATAAATTCTTTGAAAGTAAAACTGAAGAAATTTTGCAAAATTTATATCTAAAATACGAAATTAAGGCTGAAACCATTATTCATAAATGAAATTAACACGTCAATATAACGAGAAAGCAAAGTTTGTATATTTTCACAGGTCTTTTTTTTAGAAATGCCTTTTACATTTGGCATTGGTTTGGTCCGTGTAATTTTCGGTCAATGGCGTTGAACCTTTTGTTTTGAAATTTGCCCACAAAGATCCAATATTCAGTACTAGTGAAACAAGAAATTTTGAAGAAAAAATGTTAATAAAGTTTTATCAAAGTAACATAAATTTCAAAATAAAAAAAATTATTATGTTTTTTAATAATTTAAAGATGGAAGAATGTGTTTTTTTTCTTTCAACTCCACCTAGCTTTGAATTTGTCAATATTTCAAAAGCTGGATATAAGTTTTTTGACTTATTTTTCTTTATAATTAGTTTTTCTTTCTGCTTTTACTAACACGATGTTAAAACAATTACCGAAAAAGGGACGGTTTGCGAAATACCTAGAAATATGTATTTACTTATTTTCTCTAATGTTCCCATTGTAGAGAGATTACTGTAAAAACGATATTTTTTCCGAAAAATAATTATGTACCTACACTATAATTAGTAACTATCGTAATAATTATGATTATTATACTACTGTACCCTGATGACGATGGACACTGTAAGGCTAAATGAAAAGTTAGCTAAAGAAGGTGGAAGCGCAACACTGCATGATATCCCAAAAATCAATCACGATAATAGGTACTTTTGGTCGTTAAAAATCTCAAACCTATAAATTAGTAACATTAACTCCTGAACCAACTTATGTCAAGTATTGGCCTACACGGGCCCACGGGCCTTTTCTATGTGTTTTTTTTTTAATTCAACATAATAACATCTTTCTACAATACAATCTATTTTTCTCGGATATTACATTTTTTCTTACTGTTTGTAAAAGCTTTGTTTTTATTATGTGTTTTTGTAATTTAAAAAATACTTATGTGACAAAAAAAACTAATTTAAAAAAAAATCCTTTATATACCGTTTACAATTGCAAAAGTTATCCCAAGCTCTTGTAAACACGCCTTAATGAAAAAAAAACACTACGTGTTTTCATTAGCTTTCAAGAATAATCTGCCCCCTTTTCCCAAATTACCTCCCTGAAATACGGTGTATTGTACATAATTTTCCCCCAATTTCACTACCATTATGTTGTTTGTCTTTTATCATTTACGTTTTATCATCATTCGTGAAAATATTATTATATACAGCGGAATCTTCACAGAAAACATTCAATATCTGAAAAATGTTTATGCAATTAGATATTATTTGATGTTTACCAGAGCAGAAAAAAAAATACAAATTATTAGATTTGTATCAACAAAACAAAAAATAATGTATTTCCATTGTTGTATCCCGAAAACAATGAGATAAAATGGGTTTATTTTCAATCCATAATTTATTCCACGTCCACAAAAAGTTTGTGCGTTTTGTTATTATCGAACAAAAAAAAAACTAAAAATTTCAAAAAATATATTGCCTCAAAAATGTAATTCCAATAAAAATATTATTTCTATACCAGGCACATTAATAGTAAGCATGTCAACATGTAAAGCTCGTTTCCCACAACTTATTGAAATGGTCTGTGGCACAAACCAATAATCGAGTGGCGTTTTACGTACTTAAAAGTGTGTAAAATAAAAGCGATAAAATAAATAAAAAATACAAGTTAAAATTACATATTGAACATTCCCGAGCTATCAAATGCCTCGTCGACTGGGAGTTGTAAAAATGTTATCGACGAGACTTTTAGTATGATCCTTAAAAACACATTTATGATCCTGGCGGTATTTCGCCCGGTTCTCCACGTTACTCATCCTGAGTAGATGTTGACTCGCATTAACGTCGGATCAAAGTAAAATTAGGAGCCTTTTCCGTCAGTCGATCTGTAGCTCCTGGTACGGCGCTGAATGGTAAATATGAAATGAGTCCAAGAATATTAAGGTTCTCACTGCATATAAAATTCCAGTAACAAAGATCAAGTCGAAAGACGAAAATTAAGAGGATGTGCCGTTCAAAATAAGTTACTTCCGATCAAAATTATTTTTTTTACAAATATATTAGCAATACTAAATGCATTGTTGGAGGAAAGTCCTTCTAGGTTTCTTCGAATTTCCGGTCTTTTTGGATATCCGATGGAGATATTCGTCACATCGACAGCATTTTCTGTTTTATCTCTGGGCATGCAATATTTTAACAATAGTCTTGCGACGGCGGAGAGGAAGCCAAGTCGAATCCCTTTGAATGTTGACATAACATATTTTAAGATGACAAATGTTGCTGTTAAAATAACACCAATTCTCTTTTATCCTTTTCATGTAAAAAATATTTTTTTTATTGGTCCGATGAATCGCAAATCCTAACAAAATAACACATTTTTGACCTCCACAAGCTCTAGCAGATACGGAATGAGATTGGTGGTGATTTGATGCTTTAGAAATATAAATTCACTATTTTGATTATTTACTTTGTGGGCAACAAAACCCGAGATCATCGGCACAGAGTCAAAGCTTTTACCCTTATGCCACCGTCGTCTTCATCATTAACGAAATTGGAACTGAAGAGAAAAAATAGTATGAAAACAAAATAAACCTACACCCAATTAAATTCCTTTTACTGCTCAGATCACATAACATTTCTTAGAAATAACTAAAATTATCCAATTGGCATCGGAATTTCAAATACTTTAATAAGCAAACGTTCAAAGAATCGTCAATTTACACAACTCTTGTGATTATTGATTTAGCCGAATTCTTCTAAGAAATATGAATTAAATATAAATAAAGGAAGTCGGCAGAAAACAAACTTATAAATTATTTATCAGGTAAACCAAATAATGTTTAATCATTAGCGAGGGTACATGAAGGTATTTGTTAATATGTGTTTGTTTTATTTGAAAATGTTATTCAATCCGATAGTCAAACAAAACATAAAAAAAATATTATTAACAAAATAAATATTTTTAACAGTGGTAATACGAAATGATTTTACATTAGATTAATGAATCAAGTTAATCAAGTTAAGTAATTGGTGAAAGCTGGAAGCTTTGAAAAGATAATTCTTACATGCAATTTTCTAAACAAAGCTATGGTGGAAGATCAACAATGTATCGATCGTGATATCGTTGCTGGATTTAAATCTACTGAAATACAAGAAAAGTGAACTATCATTTTCGGGTACATTATATTAGTAGCCTTACAAACAGATGGAACACTGCTTTGCTTATAATGGCCCTTACCCTATTGAACGGTCATATCAGCAATCCCGAAATTTTAGAAAAAAATTCCCATTATGTCCCTGACAATTTTACAAGCACAGATCTCCCTTGTTCCGAGATGCAGAGATAATCTACCAAAAGTAATGCCCCTCAAAAAAATGAACATGCTCTTAAATGAGCTAACGCCTGATGTCGACATTTTCCATGTGAATATCGTTCAATTCAAAACGCCGATAATGAGTATGTAACGAATATTGGCTAATAATGTAATGTACGTTATTAGAATAATTTCTATAAATATGCAGGTAAAATAATTAAATAAATAAATTATGGCTTTCGTGATATAATAGGGGGAACCAACATAAACCGGGACGTTTGTTTTCAAATCGCCCAAAAACCTTTGATAAAAAGCTTTCAGAGATTTAAAAAATCCAATGTAAGCATTGTATAACTGAGAATATTTTTTTTATTTTATATTATAAGGAATTAAACATAGCAAGTATATTGTTTATCCTGATGAGGCGAGCTTTGCTTCTGAAACACGTAGATATTGATATATTAAATAAGTGTTGTATACAAAGATAATTCTATTAAACCAACTATGTGTACCATAGTGTGGTACATATAATTGGATTATTGAGAGATCGTGAATAAATATATTAACAGAAACACCATTTGAGTGCAAAATAATATACATTATTTATTGAACAATTAAAGAAGGATTGTTTGAGATTCCATATTATTCTTAAAATAGATAGGTGGTAATAAATAAACAATCAATATTTATTGGTAAGAGATCGGTATAAAACATTTTTTAAATTCCTCAAACAGAATTCGGCAAGGAAATTGCATCGTGATGTATTTTTCCGTAATGTTCCCCGTTTATCTTTACCGAACAGATAAACCAATAGAAGGGCTTGTCTGTGTCTCACTTCGGATGAAATTCATCAAAAATTTTCAAATACCGACGTTCTTTCTTGAACATAATCAATTCCATTGACCCTCCTGGGGCCTACAAGTCAAAAGGTCTGTAATTTGACGAAATCAGTTTCCTTTGAATTCGTTAGAGAAAATGCTTCTAACACTATTCGTATTTCTATAGTTACCTTCATATTTCATCTCGAGAAAAATATATCCGTTACTCGATAATTTCTATACAAACGAAGTGAAGAATTTTCTTGGTTGTTGCAGCGGTCTCGATGTTTTGTATGCTTTTCATAAAATGTTTTCTCTTTTTTTTTTGTTTTGTTTTACATTTTATAACTAGCTTTGAAATGTTTTTGACGAGACGAAAGATGAATATAAATCTACATTTTGAAGATAATTCTATAAATTGGAATTGTGTTAGCAGTATTACAGATTCCAGATTTGGAAGAAAACAGTGGTCGAAAATTAAAAAAAAACGTTACCGGATTAATAGAAAATCTAAAAACCCACTACGTACCATGACCCAATACGTAAGGTGTCCGGGGGTAAAGTGCAGCAACTTTAGGGGGTGATGCTACGTGATAGTACAAGTAAAAAGGGTGAATTGCTTGAATGAAAAAAAAATCTTCTTGTATGGAAAAATATTTTTAAATGGGGAAAAAAATGGAATTTGGAAAAAAGTTATTGTACTTTACCCCCGGACGCCATGTATACAGTAGAATCATTTTAAAGAGATTCTTGCTTGTGTGGTAGTGTGCTGTATGATAGAACTAACGCGGGGTAAGGGTGCGACTACGGGCGGGTTATTAACAAACTATTTTGTACCAATTTGAATCACTATCTGTGTTTTTCACTATTAATTGTTTTTGTATTTAATTCGTAGAACATCATTTAATTTTTTTTTTAATTTAATGTAAATCAAATTTAATAATGTTATTATTAAGTTCTGCGAGCATTTTATTATTGTGACAGCTGTTTAGGCGTTCAATGCCATTTTAAAACTTCATATAGATAAGTCGTCTCAGTGTGGATTAATCCCAGTTTGCCTTGAACGCCGAAACAGCTGTCACAATAATAAAAACCAAAATACTTGCAGAACTTAATAATAACATTATTAAATAAGATTTACGTGAAAAAAATAAAAATCGGTGTATACCACTACATACGCAAGAAATCTCTAATGATTTACCTTTTTATCTTAACTTGTTCATATATTTATAGATGCACCCTCAGAAGATTTTAATGTAGAAGCTAAATTTTAATTACATATTTAATAATTTTCATAAATAATCTCTCTACATATTGAAAAATAATGTCGGCATCGCGGTGAAAACACACTAACAGAATTGAAAAGTTGCATGAGTAGTTCGAAACGCGCAGAAGTTTATTAAAAAAAACTCGTATATGGGTTTTATCATATGAATTCAATGAATGCAGTTAAAAAAATTTATGTGAACTTCACATATTTGAGGATACTCTCTGAATTGCCGTGATGAGAAACCACCACACAGTTGCTTCAAATAGCTTTAATTACATTAGATTTGTTTTTTACCACTCAAGATTAAAATCTTCCCCCTCCCCCTCCCCCACCCTACTTCCTTCAGCCTAATAACACTCCCAAACGGGAAATCCATAGTTCCTAGGAGTCTTGTTATTGCATTGGTGACCAGATCTAATAGTCCAGTGCCTAACACGATGTTTGCATCTAGCCTAAATTCGGATAATTAGCATGCATAGTGATTAGATAAGAGTTAGGTATATTTACCGTGCAGTCTTGATCTCCCACGTAGCAGCAGTCTCCAGAGACCGAGGTGGGAGACCAGAGGTGGTCCCCACTGACGGCCCCCTCGCTCCAGTCGGGCGTGCAACGCAGTTCTCGCGGACCCGTCTTCCTGCAACCGAACAAGGACAACCAATATTAGGATGTGAACTTTTAGATTATCCATCCAAAGAGACTTACAGAGGTAAATCAACTACGTAGGTATAAATGCATATTTTATAATATTCACATGCTCAATAATATTGTAAATATTTTATTAAGTGTTGCAAGTACTATTGAGTTTGCATGCACTCTAATACTGATGGATTGACAGTAGATGAAATATCGTTTTTTGTAATCCGTTAAAATGTCAATACTGTAAATTGATCACCACTTGAAAATACACCCTTTGCAAATTGCTAATACAAGTTTTACTACAACTGATTTATATAGATTTTCTTAACGGGTAGTTAGGAAAATTTCTAAGGATTCTAGTATCTGTCATCTTAAAATTATTATTCCAATTACTTCTAGAAAACAAATATCTGAAGACCTGGCTTACAACTTTCGAAATTTTCCAGGCCAATAGCAAGTCAAATTACATAATTATTATTTTTATTGAAAAATAGCCGTGGAAAACTTTTGAAAAATTAAATAAGTTTAAGAATACATACTCAAGGGTTTCTTTGTTGCGTTTTTTTTTCTAAATTTGAAATACAAAATATTAACATAAAAAGCTGCAAACAAAATAAATCATATACAATAGGCGTGTAAATATCTCAAATAAGGTTCCATAATTAATCAACATGATTTTTAAAAGTGATCTGACGTCATTAAAAGTATGAAAGATTTTTTTTTCTAATTTCATAATCAGTATGCTGACTGTGATAAAAATCATGTTTTCTTATGTTACAAGCGAAGGATATTGCTTTGCATTTGCCTATGTATAAATCCATCGCATTTTCCTCGCACCACAAACAAAACTACGTTTAGGTCATTTTGTAATTTTTGACAGCCTTGTTCTGATTTGAGGGATTTGTATAAGTTTCAAATCATCGGGGTAAAGTTAATATTTGAATATATTGAATTCGAAATTTTACGTCATTGATGAAGAAATAGCAAAGGTCTGAGATGAGACCCTTGTGGAACACCTGATGTGACAATTATGGGAGAAGAGTTGAATCCGTTTATCGTCACTAATTGACTTCTATAATACGATAAGTAGGATTCCAGCCATCTAAAAAGGTTACCATGGATACCGATGTTATATTACTTTTTACAGAAGCGGGAGACTAACTTTATCAAAGACTTTACTGGGGTCTGTAGATAACATCGACTTATATTTTAGAAATGCTGCAATCGCGTTGGTAGTCAACATATATTAGAAAGTTTGTGTTTATATACCCCTTTTACAAATCTACGCTGGTAAGGTTTAAAATGAATGATTTTGTAAACAATTGATATATTTTTTACCGAAACATGACAACAGACTAATAGGTCAGTAATTTGTTATATCACTTTTGCAGCCGGGTTTGTGTATGTAGAGTATATGAGCGATTTTCAAGGCATCTAGAAAAATGCCTTCTTTGAGTGATTTCTTGAATACGTTATGTAATGAGTTCGTCGGCGCAGTTAAGAATAAAAAGTGGAGAAATTCTATACGGCCCATCTAAATATGAATGCAAGGCATTGCAATGTTGTGTTATTAAATAAAATATAATAGTTTAGACAATGGTATAGGTACATAAAAAAGCTTTTTGTTCGGGAAAATCTCCTAATTCACAAAAAATACACGACACGCCACTGGTATAACACGTACATAATATATACATACAAACTATTCGTGCCGTAAATAATATTGACAACAAAAGACCCAACATATTAAATATTAGGGGTAGCATGCCTAAAATTGCGTACGAGGAGAACATAAACTAAAATGATATTTTCTGGAGCGAATCGAAAACGTGCAATAAATATACCCACTCCCAAGATCACGAGTTTTCCTCAGAAAAATGTATTGACACCTCCGGGAACATCGATCATATAGTTAAGACATGGTGTTTTCGTGTTTGGAATATCATAAATAAAGATTGCTACAGGATGGATGCATAAATAGAGAATGTTTAATAATTTACGCGGACACGATTAATATTTATTTCGTAACGCTTTATGTTGTAACTTGTAACTATGCAGCGTGTTATAATATGTTGCTAAACAAACAGATACACCCCAAAATGCCTCGCTTGCTCCGAGGAGCATTCCAGAAATATTTGTCGGTTGAAATAATGGAATCCGTTTGTTCAGAGCAATGTTACAGAAATACATAGTACGGCCTTAACTAGCGGTCAAGGTTTAAATATCTAACAATTTACCATTGTTTAGTTCCATTCATCATATTACTTGTTAAACCATTCGTAAAGGTAGCTCCGCTATTTTGACCCGGTTTAAGCTTGTACAGGTGCATACAACTAATTAGGCCAGGGTATTAATAACTGCACTGAACAAACAAACGCTAAACATTTATCATTAGCGAGAGTGCTTAAGGTGCAACTAAACAATTTAATCAGTTTCTACAACGTATGCTGAAAATTATATCAATGTTTGCATTCTTTGAATGCAAATTGTTTGATCAGAAAGTGACCTTAAAATACGAAGTGCCATAAAATGGTTGAATGTACTCGGTGGTGCAGTGGAAATCATAATAAGATGAAATAAAATATTATGGGATAAATAGTGAACAAAATAAATAATGAAAATAATCATGGTTCTAACCCGTCCAGAGGGTTCAATTAGACTGCGAGGAAACTATAGCTGAAAAAAAAAATTTTAAAAAAAAATCAAATTTGCTGAAATATTAAAATGCACTCTTCAGGCAACTAAACCATGCGTAGATTAGTGAAGAAGTGACTTCTTAACTGAAAATTTTAGTAACAGATTAAAACAAAAAGTTTGGGGTTGATATTATCTCCTCTGCAAGATAACGCTTTTCAGCGTATTCAGTCAAATAAGATACAAAACCAATTTAATATGAAATTTATGTTTATTAATTTACGTTAATCCCAATTGGAAGTAAAAAATAATCATAACATGTATATTTTTACATAAAGTAAAAAAACGCACTTACCTACATACAAACACTAATAAAATTGATCACCACGTAAAAATCATATTCAACGTTGAAAAAAATCGTGGCACATTTGAAGCTGTTTTATATGGACGTGAAAAAGTTTTCATATTTCGACACATTTTTAACAGAGCCCGAGTCGATTAGAATCGAAACCTTTTCATAAACAATGGGATTTCCCGGGGTGAAGGGAAAACATATTAAGATGTATCATTCCATTTGAATTCAGTTGAGTTATTGTTGATTGACTGTTTTTTTTTATTCCGAAAACGTCACAGGAATAAATTTAATTTTTATTTCGTTATTAACGGTTTATTGTGAAAAAAAAAAACATTTTCGACAACAAAGGAAAGGAGGAAACCTGGAGCAAACTTTCAATAAGTCGCTCATGGTAAGCAACAAGTACAATTATTCGATTTTCACACACTGCTGCTAATTATGTACCGTACATCCCATGAAAAAAACTTTGACCTTTATGTATTTTATGTATATTCTCTAAATGTTAACAAGATGGAGATATAATGTTTGTGTTTAGACTTGCGAAATTTAATAACTTAGTTTATGTGAAAGCACTATGAAAAAATACTATATATGTACACGTAGATTGTAACCTGTACGCAGCATATAAATTCACGCAAATATTAGTTGAAATGTAAAAGATTTCCTTTTGTGTTTTGGGCACTCGTGTTGACTAGGAAGTCACCAGGCTAAAGAATTTAGATAAGAAAGGAAATCCAATTAGTTGAGAACACTTCAACTTGAATTAGTATGTATTTGCTGTTCCACCATTCATTTTTCAACATCCACACAAAAAACACCAATGCAGACTCAAACCAAACCAATCGCAAACTATGGTCAACTGGGGGTGAAAGCTTTAGCACACGGATCAAGAAGTAGAATAACACGAAGTTTGGAGCTTCCTGAATATTACGTGAGAGGTTTATGATTGATATGCAAATTTAAAAAAAATCAGAAACCATCCACTTTTAATTTGTTAAAATAAACATCGCAAGAAAATATTCAATTTACGTGAGCCCAATAAGATAGCAGTTTTGAAGAAGAAATAATGAGCTTCAAGAAATAATGTAGATTCATGAAGAGAAAATTCGACAATCTGTTATTTGTAAACATATTTAAAATCAGACCTCAATTAATATTTAATATTATAAATATAACTTCTGTGGCATAACGCATCTTATAATTTATCGCTATACGTTGGGGCGAAGGAGATTGGTTGCACCCGAACAACGCCTCTTCTAAAATATGCAAGGAGAATAATTAAAGCATGGTCGCAGAGACAACAATGGCAAACTTATTGTACGCCATGTCATAAACGAAATGATAAACAGTCCTCTTGATCTTTTTTGAAGGCACTGTTTTCCTACAAACAACTAAAAAGCTGGAAAGCAGGACATTTCATGTTGATCCCTTCACTTTTTATGGCCACAATAAAAAGTGGTTTCTATAAGAGTGAAAAATTTTCGTACTTTAAAACTTAAAAAAGTCGCAAACACAAAATTCAAAACACAACATTTTCAACTGCTACTGGATTTTGTGTGTTGAATTTCATACTGCTCGATTTTCACACGCTACATATAATTAATTAATAATTATGTTTATTATCGTTTTTTTATAGAAAATATAGGTACCTACCACAGAGCAAAAAATACATAGAGGTGCCCTAACGCGCAAGGGGAAGAAACCAAAAAAGGGCAATGGGGGGCGAGCTAGACGTGCCGTCAATTTTGGTAAAACAGCAAATAAGTCAAAAGGTTCGGGTTTTTTTTAGTTCGACCCTTTTTATAAATGTTTTGTAATTTGCTTACCGTCGTTAAAAGCACGCGAAACAAACATAGATTGCAGTGAACTAAGCTGGTGCCAAAATGGGTGTCACGTGATCATCAAAATGATACTTAGGGCAAGTCTGTTAATTCTGGCGTCATTACAATGTGAAAAATTATCATATTTGTTAAAAAAAATATATATATACCGTAAACCCGCAAATAATTATCAAACTTTTTTTCATGGCATATACTTCATAATTTAAAGCAAAAATAAATAAAATGCTTCTCATGCGTACTAGATACTTACCAAACCTTTAATTTAAAAAAAAATACATCATTCAGTTTGGATGGGTATTTTGGCCTCAAATCCAAAATTAAGTTTTGTATGAAACAGGCCGCGCAGCCGTTCCTCTTAAAGGGTTTTGTTTTTAGCTTGTTGAATACTAGTGGGTATAAATCAACGCAGTTGTAAAATAAACCCTTAGATTTTCCTACGTCCATGTACCAATCTCACTCGGATCCACACGACCGTTGAATTGAAAATCGTTACCATATTAGTACTTCCTAAAATTAGGGTATGATCATAAATACATCGTTCGATCATTTTTAAAATTGATTTAAAATTCAACATTTTAACAGGGTTAAGAGGAATCAAACAAAATAAACATTTCAAGATAAATTTACAAATTGGAAAAACTTTTCAAAGGCTGGGTGGTACAGGCGCCGAATTGATTGCACAAAGCGGCGCTACATTTGTATTCGAATTTTCACTTAACACGTTCACGGCGTAATGACGCCTCATCCTAAAAGCCACTAAGGAAAACGTAATTAAGGGATCAAGTAAGAGGAAAATCCTTGGAGAATGCTTTTTACATTTACCTTCGGCACTTAGGAAAAGCTGGAATGCAAAGTGAAGGAAAAATCTTCATACGAAGAGTGATTTTCTCTCGTAGGTAGAAGAATAAACAATGCCTATGCGTAATTCGAGGGATTTTGAAGAACTTTAAAATAACTAATAATAAAATAAAATCATGAAAAATTATTACAGTTATCATTTAATCGTTAAAACAAAAATAAAAATGCCGTTTTGAGATCATAGTATACGAACATTTCTTAAACAATGAATTACTCTATCTGTCAGTAAAAATAATAAAAGGACCACCCAGCATGAAAGAGTTAGCTTTTATTTGACTGAACAAATTAAAACTGGCTTATTTTATCCACTGACGCGGAATCTGTTAGTAACATTAACTACCCGGAGCCCGCTCTGCCCACTTCCCGAAAAACTGCTACATTTTCCCGGTTATCCGGTTAGACGAACGTGCCATCAAAGCCGAATATTTATTAAAAATTTATGAATGCATTTAGCTCGAATAATTCCCCAACTGGCTGCGGTTAATAAATATTGCTGGAAAGCAAACAAAACCAAAATACTGGCAATAATTTAAACAAAACAATAATAGCATTTGTTTCAAAATGTGTGCGACCAAACAACAAGCTTTTCAAACAAACGTACGCGAATGGAAGAGTATTATGACGGTTCGGTTATTTTATTCCTGCATGTCGACAAAATTGTGGAAAGCGGTTTGGTGATCAAAAACAAATTTAGTTAGTACTATTAGCATTAATAGCATTTATCCTTCATTGCATTGCAACATTATTTATATTATATTCTGTAACATAATTACACGGAAACTTTAACCAATGATTACTGGACTTGTTTGCAGGAAAAAAATTAAGGGGGCATTTTGGTCTCCGGTGACATTTTGTTGTTTTTTTTTTTACCGTAACTGTAACATTTGTACCAAAGAATCCATTTGATCAAACTAATTCATTTGAGTTCTAAGCCAACTAGTATCGGATTCAACCGTGTCATATCTAGGGCATTAACAGAGTAAAAAATAAGAATAATACCTTAATTAGCAATAAACCTTATGTAGCCACAATAATATTATGTTACGTCTCAGTAGTGTATACTATATACGAGGTGTGGTCAAAAGAAAAGGTGAATTTTGAATTTTCGCGGGCTGTGTACATTCGATTATCGATTATTTTTTTGTTATGTTGGTACACATATGCTTATCATATGTTAGCATTATCAGTCATTTTGGATTAGTGGTTTGTTTTTGACAACTGGAAAGGTTAGTCACATTTTTGTGTGTTCTTCGATTTTTTACTTTAAAAAAAATGGATCAAAGAAAATGTATTAAATTTTGCGTTAAAAATGGAATAAAGTGCTCCAACGCATTTAAAATGTTGACTGTGGCATTCGGCGAGTCTACTTTGTCTCAAAAAAGTGTTTATAAGTGGTACAAGCGCTTTACAGAAGGCCGAGAAGATTTTAATGACGATGAGCGTTCTGGAGTTGCAATCACGACAACAAACGAAGAAAACATCGAAACAGTGAGAAAAATGGTTTTGGAAAATCGTCGAATCACTATTAGGAAAGTTGCAGAGGATGTTGGCATATCAATCGGCTCATGCCATGCAATTTTCTCGGATGTTTTGGGCATGAAACGTGTGGCAGCGAAGTTTGTTTCGAAATTGCAAAATTTTGAGCAAAAGCAACGTCGCATTAGTATCGCTCTTTCGATTATTTGGCCAAAAACAACACCGTAATCATGCCTCAACCACCGTAATCACCAGATTTGGCTCCCTGCAACTTTTTCCTATTCCCGAAACTGAAGAGACCAATGAAAGGAATGCGTTTTGCAACAATTGATGAGATAAAGTCAGAATCTAAGAACGAGCTGATGGCCATACCGAAAAGCGCATTCCAGAAGTGCTTCGAGGAATGAAAGAAGCGCTGGCATAACTGCATTATATCTGAGAGGGGTTACTTTGAAGGGGAGAAAATGGATATTGATGAATACTTTTCGAAAAATTTCGAAATTCACCTTTTCTTTTGAACAAACCTCGTATATCTTTCCAGAAAGAGCAGTTTCAAGTATTTTTGTCTATTAAAGTAGGTTTAGTTGTCTATTGAAATTTTAAAAAATCAAAGACTTTAAACATTTTTTTTAAACTCAGCATCTAGTTAAAGGTTTCTGGTGGGAAAAATGTTTCGTGAACAAATTATGAACTTTAAAGGAAACATAAATGAACATTAAACATGCCGTTAAGATAGGAGGTAGGTAACAAAAAATCAAAGTACAAAGGTTTTATAAAAGCGATTGTAGTAAAATAAATTAGTAGCATTAGAGTAATAGATGAGTTTCATAACGCAGACAGAGAAAGGGGATAAATCATTGTTTAGCCGTAAGGCGCAATCAGATATTTGAGGGTTTTTCGTGGTTAAAAATTATTACCACTTTTTTGGCATTTGCTTTGTTGAAAATATGTTTAAAAACACAGTGTTTTTAAGCCGAAAGTACAGACTGGAAAGTATTACGATTTAATAAAACATTTTGATAATCTAAAGAGTTTCTCAGTTTGAGAAGTGTTGTGAACCAAATAGTCAGATTGCATAGTAATTAATTATTGTATTTTGTACTTTACATTTATAAACGCGTACAAGCATTTAATATGGGTGTAATTGGGCTATAAAAAACGACGCGTTCATATTAATCAATAATTTATTATGTCTATTATTAATTAGGTCGTCAATTTTTCCTCGTTACAAAATATGGGTTGTAAAATATTTAATTATTTAAACCATTTCCTTTGTCTGTGCCAGTTCAGTGATGGACCATCGACAAGCTGAGAAAAGACGAGCTTCATATTAAAATACGATGCGGTAATTGTCGACGCTCCCTTCTAAATCCCCGGTCCCGTATTGTTGTGAAACCATAGTCAAACTGGAAATGCATACATCAGTGGCATCAAGCAAAACTTTTTGAGAGAACTCTCTTTCAGAGAATTGAAAAGTAAAAGAAAATAAAGATGATTTTTTTTACCGAGGATCCATACAGGGAAAGATCTCATACATTCACAGATTCCAGCCTCATAGAATGTAATTTTAGCTCTACTGCGGAGAGTTCAATGTTTTGGCAAAGTGCAAAAAGAATATAAAATTATTTTTTTCATTAAAAATACGTACTAACATGAAAATCGGGAAACCAATATAAATAGCAATTATGCAACAACAACAAAAAATCGTATGATTAAAGGTTTTTGTGGAAAGTTTCAACAACTCCATTATATTTATGTAATGTAATAATTAATGAAACTTCTAAAACACTTTTATAATATTTTGCTAGTTTGCTTGAACCATTGTTTGTTGAATGACTGTTTCGGCCTTCTAGGTACTTGTCAAACTATGCAATCATTCCAGATGATATATCACTAAAATAAAATATAAAAAACTAAAAATAAAATTCATATTAAATTCTTTGTATAAAGCGAAGCTTCCCTCATCAGGATACACAATATTAAAAAAATAATGACAAGTATAGATAAATCATAAACGTAGAATAATAGTAATGTTAATGGTTTAATAGAGAGCCCGGATATAATTAGCTTAATTAAATTTAATATGACAACTAGAACTACTCTAAAATTTTATTCAATTGTAACAATAATATCAGGACTGAGTCATTGAAAAATTCTCTTATATCTAGACTTCACGCAGAAGGTAAAACATTTTCAGACATAATAGACATGTTAACCGCTCGGAATACAAATACAAACAGACGATTATTGCATACACCCTCAATAATTATTAATATGTGTATAGAGCATAAGTATCAGTGAATGTGAGGTACGTTTGGAAAATTCGTCAATCTGTAGCTAATTATTTGGAATGGTACTTACACCATGTTATTCCTGTATTTGTTCATGAAACAAATGAAATATATTGTTGTATTTCATGAATGCTATCTATTTTATATATGTACCTACTGTGAAGTGTTTTGGACCTGTGACTATTGTAACTAACTAAATATGTAAAAGCCCATATAGGACGTATATAATATAATAAATAAATAAGAATAATCTAAGAATAGACAAATTACAAACAAAAACTAAAATTTACAATATGTATGTAAGTAATTTATTAAAAAGGTGAAAATAATAATAATAAAAAAAATCAAAATATTAAATAACAAACTTACATTATTTTATTATTAATATTAAAAAAAATCGATAAAAAAACATTAAAAAATAAAATACTATTAGTAAATATTATTCACATTTATATTAATAATGTTCTAAATATAGGTATTAATGTGAAAATAAATTTAAGAGACAGCAATTTAATAAAAAAATATATTTATTAATAATGACGCCACAGAATAAATACACATTTATCGGAGAAATTATAAAAAACAAGTCTAAAACTGTAGAAAGAGGAATCAGGGTTTGAGTTTTCTCCTGGTACTTTCAATATAAAATTAATTTTATTCGCGGAAATTTCATTTCCGCATCGGAAAATGCCGCCCGCCATCCCCCGGTCAATTTATCATTCATCATCCCGATATTGTCTGCGACTGATTATCGTTCCAACTGGGTGATAAAATGAATTATTGAGTTATTGAGAGCGATTTGAATATTATTCTACTTTTAGACACGGCCAATATGCGCCAAATTTAACACGTGACCTTATCCAATGTTGATTTGTTACTCTCTCCATACCGGATATACTCGTACTCGAACCTCTATACGTTTGCCAGTGTACCGAGCGCCACCTGACGTTAATTTGGTATGAAGACATATCGATATTTACCTACGTTTAATTCGGTAGTGACGGTGGTTGTAATAGAAAACTTCAACTGCTTTAACCGCCGGCAAAATACAAAAACAAGTACTTCAACTCTGAATTGAAAAATGAGAAACTTTAACCTCGGGTTTGAAATGTTCCATTACATTTAATTTAAAGTAAGATACATCTACCAGTACCGCAGGAGATGGATAACGATAAATCATTTGAATTGTTCAATGAATTCAGGTTATAAAATAATAATAAATATATTGGAATAGGATAATATCCTCAAACATGTTGTGGCGGACGCTAACGCTCGGTTGACAGCCGTACTCGCGTCTGTGCTGTGCTGCACGGTGTAATGTAAATAGTCGCGTCTGTGCTGTGCCTGTACTGTACCGTTCTGCTCTGTGCGGTTCTGGTAGATGTGAATAGACCTTTATAAGAAGCGTACCATTATAAATTGAAATGGACATTCATAATTAAAAAACGAACGAACAAAATATAACATGGCACCTCGCCGCTAATAATATAATACTAGGCGGAATATATTAATAATTCTGGGAATCGAGATAAAACTTCTCCGTACATCATTTTTTTTTTCAAATTTCTACATCTTTAAATAAAACTATTTCACATTTGACAAAGTGAAAAACAGATCAGTACGCGTAATGTTAGGGATTTTGTATTGTACAATTGTTCCATTTTACTTATAATAAGAAATCTTAACATTTCAGCAGAATATTCAGGTTTTTTTTTTGTTTAATTTAATGTAAATCAAATTTAATAATGTTATTATTAAGTTCTGCTAGTTAAGTTATTATTGTGACAGCCGTTTATAACTCCATTTAATGTTTTTATTAAATTGGATTTACATTAAATTTAAAAAAACAATAAATGGAGTTATAAGAATTAAATACAAAAACAATTAATAAGAATATTCAGGGCCTAGGAAAATATTTACATTTTTTTTAAATATACATAACGCCATTTGCTATACAAACATAGCATATACAAACGCCAAATGCAATTTATTCGTTATCAATTTCTTAATTATTATGAACTGAATTGTGAAAAAAATATATATGAAAAAAACTGTTCTCGGGCTCAAAAATAAATAAAATACTTCTCATCCGTACTAGATATTTACTAAACCTTTAAACAGATCATTCAGTTTCGATGGGTATTTTGGCCACCAATCCAAAATTCACTTTGTATGAAACAAGCACCGCAGCCGTTCCCCTTAATGTAATAGGTAAAGCATTTGGAATATATGCGAGTTTTGTGAATGACACCAAAATGATAATCTGAAGAAGCCACCATTAAATTTTTTAACAAACAATAGCTTCCCGGAATATTAAGTAGTTTTCCACAGAACATTCAACGGAGACACGTTGAGTAAAAAAGTGATAGAATTTTGTTTTTCCATGATGTAATAAAACGATGTTCGGCATTAAAATTTACGGGTAACTCGATACCGGTGGGAACTCCAACTTTATACCAAACAACAATTGAACCAAATTATAATGATATTATTTAGGTTGAAGGATAAACATTATGAACAGAAAGGTACCAGGGTAATTCGATGATTTTAAGAGCTTTTCAATGGTTTTGTTCATACCGTACTACTCGCTGAGATGAATGGAAGCCTTTAAAGCGCTCGCTATCCAGGGTTTTGTTCCCTGCATCGCAAGAGAGGGTAGTGCAAAAAGTGAGGAGGCAACCTTCCGAAACTCTAGAATAGGGGGCTGAGTCAAACTTCGCGCATTATAAATAACTAGCTTCCCATCACGCCATTTCACGGAAGGGTGAAAGGGTAGCAAGAAGGGGTGTGGTGGCCATAAGCAAATTGCAGTTTTACTTTCTCATAGCTACGAGGGGTGTCTGATAGAAAACGAGCTATGGGTAGTAAACGTCAATCTAATTCCATTTTTTTAACGTAATATTTTTGTACCGTTTCTTGTAATTTGTTACCACAGCCTTATAATTAATCGAGGGTTGGACAGATTCGAAAGTTAAATATATATATTATTCAAATTAAAAGGACGGCTAAAACTTATGTTAACATAAAGATGGTAAGGGTTTAAAACCTAAGAAACGGAATATTATGGTTAATTTAACCAAATGCATGTAAAGAAATGGTACTTGTAAAATAAAATATAAAAAAGCATTCCGTTTGATAGACCGTAGCGAACAGACCTTTAGTTTTCTGCTCCTGCTTGCTGTAAATTTTACTCGACAGCCATCGCACATATTGAGGTGATTTTTCACAAAAAAACGGCGCTATACAAATTATCCAAATACTATCTTCACTTTCGTGTTGCGCAAGTAAGATGAAGACGTAAACACATTTTTATTTATAAATTAATTTAAAATATTTATTTTAATTTTTTTAAATAATTTGCTTACATACGTTTAGATTTTTTTTAAGGATTTGGGTATACTCTTCGAAACATCTAAAACAATAAGTAAACCATTCCTTGACTGGGATATAAATGATAAGTACGCAAACATTATTTTAAAAGATTTCAATACAGTTATTTCAACGTCTTTTGCAAAAAAAAAAAAAAAACACGAATTCTACCTCCCAACACATAACTCAAAACTATCTATGACGGTTGTATAAAAACTTCAACACATGGCTAATAAACAAAAAAAATACTTGTAAACTCTCCTAAATCTGAATTCTGTTTTTAACTTATCTAAACACGTATTTTTATTCGTCTTTAACAAAACTATATTTTTAACATCTATATCTATGTAAACCATCTTGGTTTTCCAAGCAGGTTTATATGGGTACCTTATCTGCTACTGAAATTAATCTGGATTTTGGCTTATATTTTTATTGTTTGTATTCTACTTTGCGTACACTATTCACGAACAATGTTTTTCTCCACCGTTTACTAACATCAGTTATTTGTGGATATACATTGTGGATTTAATCATTTTTTTCTTTATTTTTTTGTTTAATATATTATCTATTATTTTAGTACTACAACCGTAATTTATTAATTAATTCATATAATAATACTAGTTTAATCAATGTTTATAATTTATCTGTTCTTACATTATTGTGGTCTAATTTTTTTTATTTCTCTATATTTGTCATTATTATTTTTATTATTCTATATATTAGTGATGAAGAAAGCATCGCTTTCGAAACACGTAGATATCTGTATATATCAATAAAGTGGTGAATACATAGTATATTTTTTTAACTAATTTATAAGTAAAAATCAATCGAATCAACTTTTTAATGCCAATAAACGCCCGAGCTGCCAGCAATGAATTAAATTAAAGTCTTCTATTCTCTAGATCGCCATTTATATAAAAGGCGTCATTCAATCATACGGTGTCTCCAAAATCATGACAAGTTTGATTAATCTGCGACGAAATAAACCAAACATAAATACGACTCTGCGAGGGGAAGCCTTTGAGAAACGGCGGCTATGAGTTGACTTGACGAATGTACATGAAGGGCTCAAGTGACAGATGGAAAAATCTTATATCAGTAGATGCAATAAATACAGCATCATGCTCTTAGAAAATATGGAATGTTGAGAGACTTGGTTGAGAGGTGGTTAACGATGTAGGCCATGTTTATATTATTAAACGACTAGTATACTTACAGCTTCGACCAAGGTTCTACTCTTTTTCTTTATTGAACAATTTTGACGGTCTCCATGGTTGAATGGTTATGATCCTAGGCTACGAATCCGGAGTTCGCGGGTTCAAATCGCCCGGTGAAAAGCCATTATTCAGAATCAAAACGTTAATTGAAATCGCTTTACCCGCGTTTGGTGACCAGATTTGAATAACCAGGTACCTCCCCACCTTCTTCTTACCTATCTCCTCCCCCTCCTCAATTACCTTCAGCCTCACAACATACCCCAATTGGAGATGCCTCACTAGTCTCACTGGCTCCAGACGGTTAGGAGCAGTTGAGACTATTGTGCTGTATTCCATAAAAAAATTGAAAAATACAAACATACCCCAATTGGAGATGCCATAGTCTCACTGGCTCCAGACGGTTAGGAGCAGTTGAGACTATTGTGCTGTATTCCATAAAAAAATTGAAAAATACAAACTATTATTATCATAATTTAATTAATATTATTTACAGTGTGATGGGTATTTCAAAGCTTAAAAGCTCGTGGTGGAAATTACGTTGGAAACTGAAAACAGTTACGTTACCTAGAAAACACACAGTCCGTGACTTTCGAACAACAACTTTCGAACACGGTGTATCGGGACGTACACGAGAAACTTAAAACAGTGATTCCTGAGTTCATCTGGAGTAAAAAATATAGATGGCATTTTGGGTCTGCAGTGATTTGTTTTTTTGCAATTAAAAACATAAAAAAAACAGCAGGCATTGGAGTATATTGGATTGTAGAGAGGTTGGGCGGTTACTCGGCAGAGCGACCAATGACGATATATGAAAGGTTTTCTAGATTCATTGTTTTTTTTTTAAATAAATAAAATAAACAAACAAAAAAATACCGGAAATAATCCTACACATAAATTAAAAATTAATTGTAATGCAAAGTTTCAGTATACGTAAATATTTATTAAATAAGAAAAATAAAATTTTGTATAAATCAATGAGTGTATGCCGAGATACAGTTTGGTGACGGTCTGTCCTCTCTGCCTACCGCTGCGGAGAAAGGGCGTGATAGTCAGTTAGTTAGTTCAGAAAAATAAAAGGTTTACGTGGTAAAATAACGTGGTTTGGGGCTATTCTTATGTCATTATCAGCTGGTCATCCGCTATTCTGTTTCCATACAAACTGTTGTAAATGAAAAAGAGAATAAAGCTTTCAGGTCATATGTATTTCACATAAATATGAAGTTACTATACTATTATATACACCTTTCAGAAGAAAAAATGTAGGTATGAGTTCTGCATCACTTATTATTAGAGTTTAACCCTTTGAGGCACAAGATTTGAAACAAAAAAATGCTTGTGTTGCACAGATTTTCGAAAACTTCGAAAAGTACGTACGAGTATGTACCATCTATTGGCCGATATAGTAAGCCGTTGGATTGGGCGGGGCATAATTTAAACGGCTGTGTTTCAAGTTGTTTTAATTTTCCGAAGTGATATAAATTACATCCCACCATGCAGCGAAAGATGAAAAAGGTGGGTTATTTTTGATACCACTATGCTTCGAGGGGTTAAATATACACTTGCGACCCTTAAACCAAAAAAAAATACCTTCAGCGGGTAAACAAGCTATCAAACGTACAAAAATATCTTAGTTTAATGTATTTTGTATGTAAAAAAAATAAAACAATTAAATGATCAAGAGATATTTTGTATAAACTAATATTTTTACCAAAAGAAATTCAAATGACAGATAAATTATCATATATTTATTACTCCTGATGAAGAAAGCATCGCTTCACAAACATGTACATATTTTTATATTCAAAAAGTGGTGGATGCCAGGTACATTATTTAATTCATTTTTTAATGATAAATTATCACTCTACGTAAAAGAAGTAAAATTACGACGGGCTGATTTAGATGTTGAAACATTACTTCCATAAAATCTTTTTTTTTATATCTATCCGCTTACTTAACTTTTACAAATTTAAAAAATATATATATCTCCATACTTAAACTATAACTCTAAAATTTCTATTACATATGTACTTTCTTGCTCATACAATACTTAAATATTCCAGTAATAATATTGCTTAAATTTCTCATATTACCCACAGAGAGGCAGCGCCTATGCGGGTTCCATTTCTTGCAGTTTTAATTTAAACAATCATACAAGTAAAAAAAAATATGTTTAAATATTATGTTATGTTAAAAACTGTCGGAAAAATAAAGAAAAAAAAACTTTATTTAACGATGGGATTCAATAATGGCGTATCACAATGAATTTTTATTTTTCATTTAATAAAAATTGCTTGGCGGCATCATTTTTTTTTAATTAAATGATTAAGAGATATTTTGAATAAACCACTATTTAATAAAAAAATATTAACATGTTTCGAAACCAATGGTTCCCTCGTCGGGATACACAATATAAAAAAAATATTTTTAAAAAATAAACATCGATAAAAATTAACAATAAGTGATGGGATAAGGTAAATAATTGAATATTGATGTAAAAAAAAGAATTAGATAATAAAAACAAAATTATTATATTTACATTAGAAAAAAAGAAATAATAAAAAAACGAGGAAAAATTGAGGAGAAAATGCAACAAGAAGGGAACCATTACTTTCGAAACATGTTGATATTTATTTATTAAAGAGTGGTTTGTACAAAATATCTCTTAATCACTTATTTTAAAATGATGGGACAAAGGATTCCTTAATCGAACAAATAAAATAAAAGTGTTCATTGTGATACGCCGTTACTGAATCAAGCCGTTAAATAAAGTACACGTTAGTGATAATTGGCAGCGGCCCGACAATTCAAAAAGCACCGAGAGCTTTATCTGTAATTACAATGAATGTGTTGATATGGCAATCGGCTTTCGGAATGCCGTATTTATAGCGTGGTTTTATTTAAATGTATCTATTTATTACGCTGTATAAATAAATCCCTCCAAACTCTCTCGCGTGTCGAAACGCCAGGATCTATATTGGCAGTAGTTTGCTAATCAGCGTCTATTTGGGACCGAGAGCGTGGGCTAAACAGCCAGTACTGAAGTCGCATACAACGACGAAATTAAACTGTCGGTCAAGCCAAAAGGAGGATTCGGAAAAATTATTTTTGTATTTAATTTAAGCAGTTAAACAACGATTCTTCCTTGCCACAGCTGTAAATCTCCCTTTGAAACGGATATACAACGCAGTCATATCGATAAAACACCCTGAAATACATTATGTATTACAAAATCCTTTACACAGCATCGTCCAACGATGACATAGGCCATGAGGTAAATTATTTTCCTCAGGGCCTCCTGCGTGGAGTTAATGAAAAAAAAAGTGGCAGTTCGTTAAGGCTGAAAAGCTGTGCTTACCCTAAGACAAACGACGAACCATAAAGAGGAGAAAAAAACGAAATATTTATTTAAATGCGACATTTTCAAATAAACGGGTAAGAACTTGAAGGTAGTATATTATTAATTGTTATTGTGTATAATTCTTAAAACTATATTTAATTTTTAAATGACAGTTTCAAATTGTTCGATTAATGGAGAATCGAGTGGAATTATTATTTGAAAACCTGTCACAATAATAAAAATACTAAAAACTTGCAAAACTTAATAATAATATTATTATATTTGAATAACTGTAAATTTTAAAAAGAAGAAGAAAAAATACGCTCATTTATTCAGTTGGACACAACAATCAGCAAACATGATAGAAAATGGCCATTTACAAATATTAAATGCACATTTCACTCTCGAAGTTGAAAACCTACACATAGCTATCTTTGGTCATAGAGCGATGTACGCCACTGATACCTAATGAATGTAAAATCAATGTTTATATTTTTACAATTATAAATCGAACCTGTAACTGGCCAATAACCTATTGAATGGTCATATCAGCAATCCAGAGATTTTAGAAAGAAATTCACACTATATCCCTGACAATTTTACAAGAGCGCGAGTGTACAAATCTTTCGTTGTTCCGTTTTCCACGTGAAAATTGTTTAATTCAAAATGCTAAGTAAGTAAGTACGTAACGAGCATTAGTTAATAATGTAATGTACGTTTGTTATTGGAATAATTTCTGTAAATGTGCATGAAAAATAGAATAAATAAATTAAAATTATGTTTTAACAATATTGAATACGCTTCATTGAAAACATGCGAGTGTCTTATAAACTCTTTATGATATTTTTATTTAACACAAATAATGGGTATTATAAATGTTCATATTATTTAAATGAACAATTAGTATTCATGATAGTTTGTTTGTTTCTTTGTTCTCGGTGTTATCGAAAATCACTGGACCGGTTTCTCTGAAATTAGCACAGTTTGTTCTTATTAGTGCCGGGAAGGTTTAGAAAGTAGTTTGAATGAAATCCAATATGTAAAACTGTTGCTATAATGTTTAAAAATTAGTATGAAAAACATTGAACCCGCCATGTTTTATTCAGGTTAGCCCATAGATATAACACTCTGATTAGCCATAGATTGCATATTCAAAAGAAGGGGGGATTTTTGGGGGAGAGTATTTTTAAAATGTAAAACACAAGTAGGTACCTACATAAGAACTCCATTAATTAAATATATTTAAAAAAAATAAACGTTTGGAATGAAATAAAATTTTGGTTTGTTTGTTTAGAGACAGTTAGTTTCGCTGTCAGATCAATTATGGCACCCTAATGACAAGCAAGAATTCACAACATCATAACTTTATATAAACCCGAGAAAGGCCGGGTACACATCTGCTAGTAACTTATATTTTTTTCTGTTTTTTTTTCTGCCATAATGTGCAAAACTTCCACATCTCATTACAAAGCGACTGACATGATTTAGTCCAGAGTGGTCATTACAGTGCAGATTGCAGGAAGCGGGACTGAATTCTGAGCAGACTACCAGAATGTCTAATGCGGGGCTGCGAGGAGTTTCTATTACGGGTCCGTACAAAGCGTCTAACGCGGAACTGCAAAGAGCGTCTGAAGCTTAAATTCGGGTCTGAACGAAACGTCTAATACGGGACTGAATAAATCGTCTACGGACCAATAGAACAGCGACCCGGCCGCCGAGCCGCGAAACTCGAGGTAATGAGACCTTTTTAATTAGACGACACATTTTTTAAAGCGTGCGACTTAGATTATAAATCACCAGTCAACGAGTTGGACACTTTTATACTATATCACAGTCGCGCTCGGTGGTCGAAAATTCAAAAGTCATTACTACAAAAATTTTGAAATTCTATGTAATGATTGACAATTTTCATTTAACATTTCAACAGATTTTAAAGTTAGCAGCCATAGTAGGAAAAAAAATTATTATTATTTATAACGTTAAACGTTAATGCTGATAAAAATAGGTGGGAAATGACGCTGTGAAATGTGGCACTCTATCCTTTAGTATGTTCGCAGAGACACGTGGTCTGGTTTACTAATATTCCTTCATACGTAAAGTGATTGATCTAAGGCCCATAAAACGTAAACAATAACCAATGAGATATGTATACCGGAGAAGGTGTTTAAGAAAGGATGCAGTTGGAAAGTGGTCAGTTCAATAGAAAGGTTAAAAATCAAACAAGCTGAGTTAGTAATACCTGAGCAAAACCGAGACTCGATCCGACAACCTCTTGAACATGACACAATACTTAAATACTAATTCACGAATTGAGCCGCGGCGGAGACTTGATACGTGATTACAGAAGATGTGTGTTGTCGGTAATCAAATACTTGGTTTCACAACCGCCGGAAAATGTGCGAGAAAATAAGGATAATTATATATAGTAACCACGCGGACATTTTGCGCGTCCATCCCAGGGATGAAAGAACTCGATAAATCATTCTCAATACGTAACGGGCTCATTCTTCTCGCAGAATATGCTGGCTTACCGAGTTGTCAACGTAACACGTTAACAACGTAACAAACACTTGTTCACATAGAACACAGAGGGAATAACCCACTTAGAATCAAGATTAAACAGTAATTGCTTAGACATGGATAGATGAATACTAGCAATGTGTTGACTATAAACAAAAATATACAAGGTTCTTAAAATTGTAGGATGGTTTTCGTTTTTATTTTTGTACTTGATAAAACAATAATAAGGAAACAGATACCTAACGAGGAAAAACACCGCACAATTCAATACAAGGCATGGTAAAATGAACAAGGATAAATGTACGGACGGATTGCATATTGAATTTTACAAAACAATAATAAAGTGCTATTGAAGATAGATATGTACTGTGAAACATTGAAATATTTTCTTAAGCACATGTTCCGACGTTATTAATCTGTCACTCATCATAGACAACGCATTTAAAACATAAAAACACGTGTCAACTCGTTGGTTACTTACTGCCGTGAAATTAACACATCAATAAATAAACGGCCACCGCGTCAATAAATAAAGTTGTATATCTATATTTAACACCTTGAGAGCAAGTGCCGCGCCGTTGATTTTCGGATAAATGATTCAATAAATATTGATTTTTGCGTTTGTAACGTGTAAACACTGGGCACAAGGTATGACGTCAGAGAACTGGGCGTATGCCAGGGGACGCGGGTTTGGCAGGGCCTCGGATTTATCTAAATATAAATACATTAATAAGATTAACAAGCGAACAAAAAATTACATTAATCTTACAACAGAATTACTATCGGAATCAAAGTGTAAGGCGTGTGTACCTGTAACAAATATACATATAATATTATGTATCTGTATTCATGCCAAAATTTTAATATTCAAATGTGCTAGAAAGCACGTCGAAGATTCAACAAGTCGGAACATTATTCACACTCATTCGGCTCGTTGGCCTGGATTTGGATGGGACACATAGAAGGGCAAAATTTATATTAGACTTAAACCAATGGGGAAAAACAAATCATTTTTATGGGACATTAATGCGGAAACGAGAGCGCATGCGCAGATTTAAAAAATCCGGGCACATTTGATAATGTATTGTGCCCCGCCAGCAGCAGCGTACAGTCCATAAAGACTAAAAAGCTATGAATACCCTAAGAAAAACGAATCATAAAATGAAAAAATATCAAAACTGCAAAAAATCTCCGATCAAAATGTATTTTTCCACAAATGTGAGGATATAATATTTTACGCCACAATCTCTCGACATGGATAAATTGTTTCTATATGACAAATTTATACTTTTAGTTGCAACCCGATTTATGACAATACTTCTTTGACCAAGTTTTTTTGCGGGATACATAACGTGAACCCACGCATCCCCATACTGCTCGAGTGCTTTCACTAAAATAGTTGGACTGCACTGGTGCTAATTTTTGCACAATTAAAAAATGATCATTTTTTAAATTAGAGACATAATTGTGGTTCCTCCACCAAAAGTTATTTTTTCCTTTTTAAAAATTGCAAGTTTTCAGTTTCAAACACATTTTTTTAATTTCATAGAAAAATTCACCAAAAATTCGTCACAGCCTTTCTTTTATCACAGAGCAGTGCACGCCACTGCCCGTCAGCATTGATATACTCCCGAATCCCGTTGTTGAATAACCATTCCTACCGGTAGTATTTAATCAGTTTATTATGTTTTATTGGACAAAAACCCTTAGGTACTTTTAATAATTCTTCTAATTATGATGGTAACATGAAATCTTTGCAGAAGTACGTAGGCAGCTAAGCAAAGTGCCCAAACAAGTTCTATTTATACATTTCACTCTTCATTAACAGGAGTTTGACCCAGGATTTAATAGGTTTCCAGAAAGCAAAGTACTTAAGTTCAGTATTAAGGAGCTTCCAAATTGAACCACAAGACCTAAATGAAAACATTTGCCAATATTTCGATCGCTATTACAATTTTGAATTTAATTAATATGTCAACTTAATATCACATATCTAAAATACATAATTTTAGATATTAGATATATATATATATATATATATATATATATATATAAAATAAGGATAATTATATATTGTAACCACGCGGACTATGTCTAATATTAATATAATAATAATATATGTCTAATATTAATGACCACAAGCAAAAAGTGCTTCCAAAGTGGGTAAATTTATTCGCATTTGAAGTTACGTGCTCTGAAATTGAAGTAGTTACCCACACAAGAAATTTTTTTAAAACACACATAATTGACCATCGGCAATTTTGAAAAAATAATCAGCGAAAATTTAAGGGAAGGGCTTTTAGCTCCTAAACAAATCTGAATCATGAATAAAATGGGTTGCCATTTATTCATTTAAAAAGCTCGAAACATGAAGGGGTTTTACCACAAGAAACCGTTTCCACAAAATAGGTGAGCCAGAGAACAACAACAAAATGTATATATTTTTAATTGACAATCTACACGTGTTTATTTTGTAACCGCAAGACAGAAGGAAACAAGTCAAATTATCAAAGAAAGATAATATCCCTTCATTTTAAGTGAATTTCCTCAAACACGTACCTTGTTTTGTAAAACTGTTTACCAACACAACCGTAATTAATTATATAAAACATCATTAAAAAAATTACTTACAAATATTTTCTTACAAGTAGATAGCTTCAAATACCGTTACAGAATTTTTTAACAATCCTTGGGAGATTTTCGATGTCGTTTTAGGAATCAATTGAGCTGTTGTTTTTCATAACATTGTGAATCATGTTGATGATCACATCGCTCCTGGTGCTGCGGCGTAGTTACATACGAGTATATATAAAACAAGAAACCACAACAATATCTCGCCTAAATGTAGAAGGTGTTGACATTAAAATAAACATGTTACCTTTGAAACAGGATGCTACTTGGACCAAGACACATATTTATATAATTCTGGATACACAATGAAGGTTCTCTACAACGAATCTCGCGTGTTTTCTTCACAACTAATATTTGAGTTCTTTACATACATTACAAAAGCCATTGTGCGTAATGCAAACAATATGACGTAAGTACTACATACATTTTGTATGTGCCTAAATGTACTTTGGACGGAAATTAAGTTTAGAAATATTTATTTTTATGATGGGTTTGGTGTGGTTCTTATAATTATGCAATAAATATTAACATTTATCTCCACCTGATTTTTTTCTGCTAGGTAGGTATATTAATGTGCGTAACAGCTGTTTCGCCTTTTGAAACTGTTAATTAAGTTGTTGAAATGGAATTTGATGTAAGTACTTTATTACACATTATTAAAATAATGTACTAATAAATGAACACACCAGCATTTAAAAAAACAACAAAGATGATATTGCAGTGACTTAAAATACATACATATTGTAAGTAACGTTATAAGGTGAGTAGGCGCAGCATTTAAAAAACAACACAGATGATATTGCAGTGACTTAAAATACATACATATTGTAAGTAACGTTATAAGGTGAGTAGGCGCAACCCATACACAGGGGGCAAACAAAATCGCACGGAATTAAAAGGTCATACACAGGGTGCAACAGAATATACCCGACAAATTTAAATTATTTGGAGAAAAACATGGTAGATGGCGTTTTGAACACCGAAAACTTTTTTTCTATTGCGTGAGGGCGGGGGACGGACGGTTACTCGACCGAGTGATCGGTGATGTTAAATCACTTTCTGTTTTTTTTGTTTTCCAAAAAAAAAATTTAAATAACCAATAAATATTTCACGGAAGACCGAAATGCCATTCTCATTTTTAATCCAAATAAACTCAGAAATCACTGGTTAAAGTTTGTCTGTTACGTTCTGATACACCCTGTATATGAAAATGAAACGAGTAATTAACTATATACGTACTTAGGGAATAATCTTCTTTTTTTTACGTATTACCAAAAATCTCAACTGTTTTCACGAAATTCATATTTGTGAGTGAGATGCTTTCTCTCAGGAAGCAACTCTCTTGGGCAGAGCCAGAAATACATTTTTAAACGGATCTTGAACGAAGTTCACCGTTGAAGTATCATTCCGTTGAACCTTTTTCAAAATTTCGTTTTCTACTTTACATTAAAAAAAATCAATTTAAAGTTTTCTTGCTCGTATATATTGTTTGCTGATCCTTTTAAACTTATACAGCAATATACGCAACACGTGATGAATTATCCAAAATTGAAGAAAAAACATCCTCAAAAGCGTCACTCTTGAGTCATTTGAATTGTAAATTGTTTTTGCTCCGAGGCAAAAGCAGCTTTTATATTTTCAAACGTGGTTATTTATGTGGAAATATGTCACATGATGGGAAAACATAATATTATTTTTCAATATAGATTTTACATAATTTTGACTCCATTCGTCGATATCAAAATGTATTTTTCTAAGAAATGAGACTTTTAATTTTTGCTCGTGTTTATTAATTTCCTATAATGTATTATACCTGCAATATAAATATGGGTGGGAGAATGAGACTATTTAACGTTAAATTACGAGGAAGCTTTTTTTGTAGACGACACATTTTAAGATACTCTGTGCAAATTGATCCCGAGTGTTAACGATTAAGATTGAGGACTTATTCGTAGAGTAAAACCTAATGGAAAAAGTTGTAATGAAAATTTTTTAAACAGAAACAACAGAAATATGCCTACAAAGTATATATTATAATTAAGTATATATTTGATTTCTTTCCATGAACCACGTCAATCAACATTGAGGCAGTATTTACCTTATTATCGTGACAAACTCCGACACTGTATCACAATTGTATACTCCGTATACAGAATTTAGGTAACAATTATAAAGATATTGTCGATATATTCAGTACATCAATATCAAAATATAAAAAAATCTTAGTTAAATTTATTTGGGCGTGTTTCATGTTGCTCTCAACTAGTCTAATGAAATAAATCACTTAGCTCTGCTTCGAACTTATTTAATTTGTTATTATCTTAATTAGATTGTTATGATATTCCAACTTACTGGCTATGAAGGAATGGTTAAAAATTTTATGCGAGTTTAATGTTGATCATTACATTTATCATTAAAATATCTCCATTAAATACTACCTTCTTCTTTACATGTAATTATTTATACTTATTCCGTGTCATATCTTCAAAAAAATTTTTTTTCTTTGTTATATTTATATTGCTGCATTACTATGTATCATATGCGTACTGTACTGAAAAAATATGTTAAATGTATGAAGCCCTATTTGGGAGTAAATTAAAAACAAAAACAAACAAAAAAGTGATGGAAATTTTATTCAGATACTTTTCTTGATATTGCAACCATGACTCTCCGAGAGAAAAAAAAGAGACAAGGCACCACTAGCGCAAATGTCAAAACGACGCGTATTGAGTTAATTCGTGTGTTTATGGGCTTCTATCGTTATCTATTAAGATTTACTCACATCTACCAGCACCGCGCGGTGCAGACACGTAAAGTGGCGCGACAAAATTAGTTGCTTACATTACCTATGAACACATTCACGCACGGTGTAATTTGAATACTCCCTTCTATGCCGTGTCTGCCACTGTACGTTCTGCATTCCACTATGTCGGTAGATGTGAATAGACCTTTATTCGTAATTAATGAAATTCGTGGCGAGCTTCCCCTCGCAAACATGCAATTTTCACTTTAAAGATATTTCATTTGACATAGATTTTTGTCTTCGGAACTTTCCCCATTAGCTCTAAAAAATGGTTTATTTATTTATTTTGGGCGGGAGGGGGGGAATGGAAAATTTTGAAGCGTTGGAGTGGGGCATGGACCGAATAAGGTTGAGAAACACTGGGATACACCACCGTGTCCCAAGACGTAGGAGGGCAAAGCTTTGTAAGCTGCGCGATAATAAAAATACAGATATGCAGTATTTTGTGCCATAAAAAAAACACCACTTCTCATTAAGTCGTGTTACACGCTAATCTGGTTTAGGAAATTAGTAATAATATTGACATTGTGCGTAACGATTAAAGTAAAACTCGCTGTTCTTTGTGTTGTCTGTTTCTTACTTTGTTCCGGTGTGTCTATAGAAATTGGAAATTCAACGAAAAACGGGGCAGCTTAGCTTTATGGTACTTAGAAGTTACAATCAAAGAAAAAGAAGAAAAAATGAAAATCAGACATCGAAATACATATTGTCTTGTCTTGGCGGTTTGTGATTCTTTTAAAAGATTTCCTCCTTTTAACTAACGAATCAAACAAACAAATACACATTTTATAGTATCTCTTCCTCAAAAAAATGGCATTGCAAATTGAAAGTTAAATGATGTCGATGAGTTGTTGATAAAATATTGACACATGTAAAATCTTAAGTACAAAAGTTATTTACGCGGTATCTGTATTAAATTTTAAACGAAAATAAATATGATATTTCAGTATCAACTGGGGAAAACGTTTCATGTTAAGTAAAACCCAGACATGAACGCTCAGGGGAACACAGACTTTGCTCGAACTCTCGAACAGGCTCACATGATTTGGTAAATGATCATGCCTATCAACAGTGGCGGCTCGTAACTTTTGAGTGACCTAGAGTGCTATGATTGAAAAATACGACGTTATTGATGTTGTTGAAGCCGAAAATAATTTTTTTTCAAAATTTCATTATTTTGTATGGAAATTATCTTAGAACTCTAGCTCACTCAAAAGTCACGAGCCGCCACTATCAATATAATATAATTACATACCGCGTAATGTATTAAGTGATTCCTGAGCTAATTTGGAGTCAAAAATGTGGATGGCATTTTGGTCCCCGGTAATTTTTTTTGTGATTTTGAATTGTTTTAAAAAAAATATTTAATTCAGACAAAAACGTTCACCTGTCATCACTGGTCACTCAGTCGTGTAACCGTCCAACTAACTGTCCAATACCAACTGTTATTTTACATATTTTAGGTGAAAAAACAAAAAAATAAGCTTCGGTATCGCTGAAACTTTGTCGGACACTTGATACACCTCTATAATCTATATATTTCAATCAATCTAAGTTTGTTTGTCCTCGATTTTCTCAAAAATCACTAGACCGGTTTCGCTGAAAATAGCACAGTTTGTTTTTATTAGTGCCGGGAAGGTTTAGAAAGTAGTTTGAATGAAATCCAATATGTAAAACTGTTGCTATAACGTTTTAAAATTAGTATGAAAAACATTGAACCCGCCATGTTTTATTTAGGTTAGCCCATAGGTATAACACTCTGGTTAGGCACAGATTGCATATTCAAAAGAACGTTTTTTTGGGTAGAATATTTTCAAAATGGAAAACACGAATAGGTACCAAGATAAGAACTTTATGATTTATGGTTTGGAATGAAATAAAATATTCAAATGAATGTTTATTTATTTTGAGATTGTTACTTTCGTTGTCAAATCAAGTATTGTACACGAGCAAGGCCGGGTACACATCAGGTAGTATAACATAAATACGTTGCTTGAAATATCTGCAGCCGTGATTAGTGGCCAGATTTCAAAAGCCGGGTACTTCTCAACTTTCCGCTTCCACATCTCCTTCCCTCCCCACTCCCTCCATGTCGCCATCGCGGTATTCAGCGTTGTTCGTTTAGAAGTTATTTTCGATTCTTAATTCATTGAAGAGAAATGGTCGATTTTAATTGATGTGTTATACTGTATTTTATTTATTTTTTATTATTACATGCAATAATAGGTGAATACAATATATTATTTTGTATTTATTTCTTATTGGGAAAAATACTCTCAGATCCATAAAAATAAATAAATAATATTTGCATATGCGGAAATAAAAAAATGGGTTCTAGGTTCCATTTCTTAAAAAAAACCCAAACTAAGAATATTATACAGGACCATACTTACCTGGCAGGTCACATGAGATAAACAGTTAAGGCTCTGCAAAACAAAGTTTCTATGGATATATTACAAATATCCTTTAAAAACTGGAAGTTTTATGTACTTAATTTTTTTTTTAAATTTCGAAGATAATCTCGAATCAGTCAACGGGCTGAAAATATAATTATATGAAATTCTGTGGATAGAAAAAAATCGTTAACTATACTCCGAAAATTAAAAAAAAAACGGGTTTGTTCTGTGTTTCTCTAAATGCTACTTAAGACATTCGTCTTGAGATTTTTGATCCATCTTAAATATGTCGTGTTTTATTAATATTTTTAGAATTGTCACATACGCCCATTTATTGTAAACGCTATTCACATTGGCGCGCTCTTTCTATCTTTCGAATGATCACATCTGCCTTTCAACAGCGGTCAGTCGGGATTCAGAGCCGATGCCAGACAGACCTCTTGCCTAAATCTAAATTCTCGGAGATCAATGCGGAGCCTTAACTGTATAATGTAAGTGTAGCATATAAGCACTGACATTTATTAGCGAAATTTACATATGGTTCTCCAAACAGTTGGAAATAAAAGTAATTGATATTGGTGAAGAATTATAAGGATTGCGAGAATTGCGGGTAATAAAATAATTAAAAACTTAAAATAATTACAAAATTAACAGAATTGTAAGTAATTGAAATAATTACAATAATGAAAAGAATTGAAGAGTTGGAATATTTAAAAGAATTAGTACTCAAAACTGATATTATTATTATTTAATAAAATTTAAAGAATAAATAAAAATTGGAATAATTATTTTTATTTCTTCCCTATCTTTCCCTTATTTTGTCCAACACCTTTAAGGGTTCCTAACGCATTTTTTAACGAGTTATGAACATTTTTTTGAGAAAGTTTACATCCCACGCGATTAAGAGTTTTACATTTTTTTTTTAATTTTTTTTTTTTTTAAATTTATGTTTACAATGTTGCATTCCCATGTTATCAATTCAACACATTTTGGAACTGTTAATTTATGCTACATAATATTAAGTTTATCAAGTTTTCAAAGTAAATGTGTAAATGAAAATATGAAACCAAAAAAAAAAAAAAAAATATATATTTATATAAAATACATAAAATAATACAAATAAATGTAAAGGCTGGAAACATACAGATACAATAGAAATACATAACAATGTTACAAGAGAGAAATATACATAATTCTTTTCATATCAACACATATTCGGTGAGCTTACGCAGGGGAATATCAATGCATTCAGTTACTTGAACCAACAGAGCTAAACAGAGAAGACTGTTTGCTTAAATTAATAAGCTCCCCCGTTCTTCTCGAAGGGCGGGGATGAAAGTATTTTCGTTATGCGAGTGGAGACACGATATAAAATGGAAGACGATTCAACATTCTATAATTCTATAAACATAGCTACCCTACAGAGTATCTCTCGTCTCAATTACCGGATTGTTATTTCAGTAGGATAGATATTCTGGGAAAGCGGGTAATTCTTGTATAAGCAAATAAACACAAAATTTTAGAAATCTTCCAATAATACTGTGTGATATTTATTTCTATCTCAAATTCATTTTTATCATATTTTCCTTGCGGGTTGTTTGACTCATCGTTTTACGTGTGAGACTATTTGAAAAAAAAAACGTAATAATAATAACGAAAAATGACTTTAATCTAGTAAATATTTCATAATTACGACAGCAAAAATTATCATACACCACATATTCGTGTACAATTTATTATTATTATCATTATCATTAGAGAATGCCAATAATGAAACGGGTAATATTTCAAATTATGCAAAGACGCATTATACCTTTTTTTCTTCGAGAAACTATGAAAAAAAAAAAACTTTATTATAATTAATTATAATTAGGTAGGTTTAGCTCTGATAAAAACGCCTGCCATGACAAAGCGGAAATAGTTTTGATTCTGTGCCAGTGCGTGGATTCGGGTTCGATTCGTGACAATATAATAATAAAATAACAAAAAAAAAAAAAATACTATTTAGGGATGTCCGAATTATGTGTTTTATTAACATACCTCCACAAATGTTTCGAATAATATTAATATGCAAGATTGTCTCTTCGGTTTGGGTATTAAGAATGTCACACACACTGGCCCGCCTGGGCAGGCCTTCATCCAGCGGGAGATCAAAGTAAATAAGATTCGTAAAATATTAAAGCACGAGTACATAACCCAGAGATTACTCATCCAACAAGCTAAGAGAACTTTAAGGATTTACTAACAGAAAGTGTATATTATGCAGAGTACTAAATTAACATACATATTTAACTAGGTATAACTCAATATTTGTACTCAATGTACAGGTAAAATATTATGAAAGCGTAATAAACGTGATAAATGTTACGTTAAAATTATAACAAAATATTCATGCTAAGGGTACATGGAGCCAACTAAACCAAATCACATCGAAAAAACAAAATCTAATATTTATTAACTTTTTAAAATGTTTTGAAATTCGAAATGTATCTTGATATTGCCTTACCATTGTTTATCTAATTTAATTGTGTATTCTTAACGCTGCTTTGGTATCATCTAATAACATATGTAGGTTTTTAACGCGACGAGTGGTAATACGCCATAAAACACCCTTTTAACGTTTACTTTATCCGCTCTAAATTAACCCAGATGCTTAGAGTAATAATATTGTTAGTCTAAGCCCAGGCGTCGCATGCTCAATTCCCAACGTCGCACAGAAGAGTATTTTACCTCGAAAGTTGGCCAAAACTATTGAGTGGGTTTTTTCGATTTGATTCGTAATAAAATGTATTTCAGAGACATTAATTTATATATTTTTCGCTAATCATTAAATTCAGCAAAACGTGAAAAAGCCTACTTTCAATGAAATTTGTGATAAAATAACTATGATTGCCCTACTTTTGCAAAGATAGACCTAAAAAAAAATTTTATAGTAGACCATAACTTAACTTAAGGTGGATACAATATATCAAGTACATTTTTTTATTAAAAAACCTCAAATCGTAAACATTAGAAACATTCCTAAATCAAATTAACTGAAAATCGCATATCCCTAATCGAAATCGTACTAAAAATAATAGAATGACAAACATAGACAAAAAAAAATTCACCTATTTGGCACAAAAGAAATATTTAAATAAAAACCCTAAATAGAGCAAATTAAATTTGCACAAAAAAATCCTAAACCCATTCTTCATCAATTATTTCGTCTTCCTGTTCGCTGTCATTAGTGTCCAAAGTCTCTGGGAGTTACGGTTGCATAGTCTCAGTGCAAAAGAGCGTGCTTTTTTCTGGGGCCTTAGTCTTGAACTTCTCAAAAATGGATCAAATCTTAGCAGAAGCCTGTTGAGAATGTTCATATTCTATTCTTGGGACAATTTCCAATAAAAATTATGCATGTAGAGGCGAATATTTATTTCTCACCTCAGCAGTCTTTTCTGGCAATTGTCCGATGGCAGTAACGCGTAAAAATTACTCTGTAAAAGAATGTTGAATTTTTTATTTTTTATTTGTGTCTGCTACAATTTTTTATGTACTTTGTTTCTCGCTTGCCACTTCTTAATATGATGTTTGTATGATAAATGCAGAAGTAAAAAAAAATCGAATTCTTGCATGGGGTATTGATAATCCAATTTCAGTGAATAATCATTTGGGTGGTATATTTCTTTTTAAAAATAAACTTAAATGACTTAAAGGAATTTTAAGCCAACCCTTTATCACTTTCTGGGCCTTTAGTGATTTGTTGAAGACTGTCTTGCAAAAACTTTTCGATGATTTTTTCATTAAGATATTTCTTAAGCTCGTAAAAGAACTTCCCAGTAAACTTTACCATTCTGGATTATCTATAAAAATATATTTAAGAAAATAATTTATTTACGCCTAAAAAGTTTAAAGTGACGATAAACTAAAAAGCACAGATAAGCGCAGGATGTTTTTTTTAAAACTTAACAGGAATAACGAAAGTCTACTTTACCATCAAAATTGATGAACAGCTGTATTTCCTCACCTTCCTGTTCCTCTTCTCCTTCCCCTACCCAATACCTTAAGCCTCACAACATTCCCCAATTGAGAATGCCATAGTCTCACTGGCTCCAGAGGGTTGGGAGCAGTTGGGACTCTTGTGGGGTATTCATATAAATATATATATATATATATGAATGTAAAAAACACAAGCGGCGAGAACAGATACAAGCGATTCACACAACGACTGCGTTAGAGTAGATTGCCGGTAGTGTAGTTATGGTAGGGATGGGAGGCCATTATTAAAATGATCGCCGTGTGATGTGATAACCATCGAGCTTTCAGAATATATAATTTTTTTCGAATTTTAACGTAAACGTTTTCGACTTATGACCAACTTTCTTTATAGAGATACTCGCCTGTGCGTCCGTAAGATTAATTTACATGGGTTTTTCACATTCTGAAATTAGACTGTATATCGTTTCAGAGCGAAATATATTTTCAAAATTGCTCTGATGAGATTCAGAAACGAAACGTTGTTTAAAATGACTTTACCTACATATAGTGACCGGGGCGCTATTCCCGTTCTTTTTAAGGAAGATTCCTAACGTTTTTCCTCAGGGTTCAAGACTACTTGATTAATTGCGGAATTCCGGTGAGACATAGTAAAAAGATACAAATCGACGAAATATCTTCAAGTGACATAAGATTTTGAACTAAAACTTTTAAAAACAATTATATTATAATTCATGTTAATACATTTTTATTTTATTTTTAAATACCATAAATAAGCCTTCTAACGAAGAATCACGATTTATAAAAAGGTACCTACCTCATTAGATAGTAATGACCTTTTTCTGTCTCTAGTTCTAAAAGTGACATTTGAATTTATGCCGACAGAAGAGGTGGGTCATTCCACTTATTTTAAAAACTCGGTTCCAATTCCGAGTTTATCCACATGGACTCGATTCCTCGGACTCAGTCTTTGTTCCTTTCGGTCCGCATAGGTCCGCCGTTCCGGAATCAAAAATCGTTCATATTATACTAATGAATAGGGACGCCTTTCATTTCTGACTCCAATCCAAAACCTTTGCTGTTCCTTGAGCGTGAGTTCGAAATGAGTGAATCCGTATTTGCGAACTCGGAGTGAGTCCGCCGCCTTCGGAATCGAATTCATTGGACTCGGCCGGTCGTACCGACTCTATTCAATGCCGCGCTTGACATGAATTGTCAAAAATGTCATCATCTATATAATGTTTAATAATGTTTACTAGCTAATTATGTTTAAAGTAAATATTAAAGTAATTTGTAACATACTTAATATTGAGTTTTTCTCTTGTTAAAACGTCGCAAATATTGACATTTTTGACGAATGTTGCTCGCTGAATTCAGCTGACAGCTGTCATCCGAGAGAATTGGAACCGCAGTTAAGTAAGAAGGCTTTAACCCTAAGGAAAAAGTTAAGGAATCTTCCTTAAAAATAACAGGAATAGCGCCCCAGATATGAATACCCAAATATTTCCCAAATATCCTCTTACACAATTCTTTTCCCGGCCTCGATGGGAGATTTCCCCAAAATGGGGAAGGTTTGGTTCATCTTATTCCAATCCACTGGGACTATTATGATGTATCTCAGAATTTAAAAAAAATCTATTGAAAATATTGTACTTCACATGGGTCATCATATGCACTAAGAAATAAAATAAAATCTCCTTTATATCATACCGAGAGATTACCCCGTCTACTGTGAAAATATAATGGAATATAAAATAAATATTAAAAAAAGTTTTAAATATAAACATTACGATGGACTTAAATGATTAAATTAAAAATGATCAATTTACGTTGGAACACAAATTTGCCAAACATGATTTCAAATATCGACCCGAAAGAGGGATTTTTTGAAGATGTATTGTTTTTTTTAAAATTTATTTTATAAATATATTATCAAATAGATAAAAAGATTAAAAAAAATCAAATTTGCCTCTAAAATCATGAAAAATTGATTTCTTTAATGGCCTTTATTTCATAATTTAAAACAAAAACAAATAAAATTCTTCTAATCCGTACTAGATATTTACTATACCTTTAATTTTAAACGAAATATAATACAGCTTGGATGGGTATTTTGGCCTCAAATCCAAAATTAAGTTTTGAATGAAACAGGCCGCGCAGCCGTTCCTCTTAATCCGATTTACATATTCTTGAAGCCCGGTGGATCTTATCAATGCAAAAAAATATTAACAAGAAATTTTCTGAGAATTTTTTTTTTTAATGTTCCAACTATTCTAAATTCCATATTTGGGGTTAGTAGTTAAAAATAAACTGAAACAGGAAACTGCTACCTCTTAACAATGGTTGAAGTAACAACTTTAGGAATCTCTAACGAAGGTAAAAATTCAATTCCAACAATGCCGCGCTTAGGTACATCAATCAATGTCACCCATCACCAGAGACGAAAACATAAACATGCCGTCTAAATCAAGGAACTTTTCAAATGAACGAATTCAATTTGAAGCTGTATTACAAAGGCAAAATTAAAACGCCATTTTTTCGGAATACGTATCTATTATTCTGACGTAATTTAAAAAGGGTCCAATTCCCGTGCTGAATTGGGTTCGGGACGAATAATGAATTATTCATATCATGGGCTTTGTGATGGGTCGATTCAATAATTCATCGAAAGTTTTGGCTTAAATTAGTATTGACATAAGGTTGACCATCAAACCTGGCTATTTAAACAGTCTTTCCCAAATTGGAACGATGAATGCCAATGTCAATTCTATTTTCGGTATTATAGTAGGTATATTTGCATTGCGTTTGGTATTTGGATATTGGTCTGGGGAAAGGAGAAAAGAGTCAAAATAGTGAGGTGGTTAGCTAATATTAGAAAATTTATATTCACTGAACAACACTGTTTTGTAAGAAAAATCACCAACGATATTATTTTCAAAGAAAACCAAAGAAAACATTATCATAAATAGCAAAGTTAGTTTACGTACAAAAACTCCCCGTGTTCTAGGAAGTTTGTAATAATTAAATTTATCAAAATGAAAAAGCTTTTACTGAGAAATGAAATAATATTAATCTGAAGTCCTTACCTCACTTTGAACCTACCGGTAATCAAGCTAATCCCCTCCTCGAGAATGGGCTGCGATACGAAACTTCCCTTTGAGAAGTTGTCCATTCTTAGAAAACTTTTACAGTATATTTATTGTTAAAAATGGCAGTTTTATTTTTTTAAGTTACTACGTAGTAAGAATGAAGATTTGCCATTGACATTGTCCAGATGTTTAAAATCGGAAAATTCTTGTCAACCTGCCAGGCCCAAAAATGTATAACAAACTATCTATATAATAAAGTGATAGCTGGCGAAATGGTTAAATTAAAAATAACTAAACGAATTCACGTGACTCATAGTTTTTCAAGCGAAAAAGCACGATGTAAAAGAACAAAGAAGGGAAACAACCCTTTTCTGAGATATTCCGCTTATATAACATTTATTCTATCTTGCCTTTGTGACCGATATTTACTTATTAAGGGCCCAAGGCATGATAAAAGATTCGGCTTGTCATCACTAAAGGTTTTTGTTACCTCACAGCGAAGCATGGCGAATCGAACAACGTGTTTTGGATAGAAATACAAAAGAAAGAACAGTAATAATAGAATAGCAAATAAAGACACGACAACTTGTTTCATTGGGGAAATAACTAATGAGAGGACCAGCTCTTCTTCAACCATTATCCAAACATCGTATTATGTTGGTATTTATTTACTCACACAATACTTCAGCATTGGGCTGAAACCTGAGAGTATGGATATTACAAAGACGGGGTGTAAAGTCTGCCCGCGCGATCCAACTCTGCCTTATTCGAGAATTTTACCGAAACGGTTGACATTGGATGTTATACCTCGGTCACGTGTTGAGCTCGTACTAAAACATCAACAAAACATATAAAAATGGTTCATGCGCAGTTAAATTATGCATAAGCAGTTCTATGAAGACAATGAAGAAGAAAGACGGTCTTACTTTTCACATGCAAGTGTTTAAACACCGCTCAAACGCGGATGCCAAATGATAATGGGCCGTATCAGGCAACTTAATATTTAATAATTAAAAATTTCCAAAATACCTTAATATTTTATATAATAATATAAACTGTGATTTGCACGAATGGTACACGTGATACCATCGATTCGGGACCTAGAGGACACAAGTTAAAAAATTATAATAATAATAATATTGTAGTTTTCATTTCAAATTATTGCTGAATGAAATCTGAATTTGTGCATGTTCATGGATTCTTTGCAAACATTTTAAACAAATATTGGGATATGAAATGTTAAGAAATACGATATTTTATTGCATAAAATGGGATACCCGATTAATATTACTTTCGACCCAGGTGCCGGGGGCGTAGCGTGATGCGGGAGCGTTCCCAGACACGGAGGAGCAGTTTTAAAAAATATTACTAAATGCATTCGTCGGTCTATGGTTTTTTTTGGGGGCGTTTTTTATCGAAAAAAATATGTTATGTGTAGTTAGTTCACCCACAATTCGGCCCCGATATCCACGTGCACTGAGGTCCGCCCAGTGTTTCCTGCGCCTATCGTTTAGGCTTAGGTGGTCACATCGGTACTGGCATGTTTGTAGGTTACAAAATGGCAATGACTATTGTATCTAATCCTAGTTCTATGGTAGAAGCTATTAAAGTTTCTGGACATAAAACAGGTCGTAGAGAAATTTCCCGGACACCAAAAAGACATGATATTATGGTAGACCGAACGGATTTTAAAAAATTTCATGTTCTTATATACATTTTTATCAGCAGCGGTGACCAATACAATAGATTTTAAAAAAAGTATTAAGATCAAATCAATATTCTTGCAAAAAGTATAATATGCATTTATAACACTTCAAAATAACTGTTAAACCACTATTTAGTAATATTATTGATGCCAGTCAGGTATTGCTTAGACGGGAGCTTCATCAGAGCGGAATATTAACAGAAGTTATGTGATTTTTGGTTTATTTATTTTTATAATTACATATACATATGTATATATGAACATTTGTTATCGGCTGACGTATTGCCCATCTCAGTAGACTAAAAACGCCTGTTTTGAGATGGCAACATACGGGAGTCGTTGCTCAGATAGGATATTTAGATGACAAATAGATTAATATATTAGAATTTAGTTTTTTTTTAATGTACTAATTTAAACACATAAAAGAATTTAGAAGCAGACAGGTTTATTGGAGGTGATCAATGATCTTACTTCTAAAGGATCTTTTGGTGTGCGTGCTTCTAATATCCCTAGGGAGGGAATTGAATAGTTTAATAGCATTGTATTTAAAACTTCTTTGTCCATAAGAGGTTTTACAAACTGGGATATTAAAACATTTTATATGTGATTGTCTTAGGGCTCTAGTCCTTGTTCCGTCTTCAAAAATAGTGATATTTTTTAATAGATGCAGCAGAATATTTTTTAATGTATTCTTTTTTTCAAGTCAGGAACATTTAGTTTCTTAAAAAATAAATCAGCACTCTTCCTTACTGGAACTTTAAGAATAACCTTCAGGATTAGTTTCTGTATGTTTGCTAAAGGCTCCAGGAGAGTATTTGTTTTAGTACCTCAACTAATAATTCCATACTCGAGAGATGATTGTGCAAAAGTTTTATATTTAAGAATAATTCACTGCAAGTAATATCCTCGACCGGTCAGTGGCTGAGTTGGCGTCGCGTCTGGCTCCCACCCGGGCATCGTGAGTTCAATTCCTGGACTGGCCAAGTCCTTCATCACGACACACGCAACATATTCCGCTTACTGTGGTGGTAGAAGGAGATTTTCAAATATTGAATTACTTTTAAAAAAATGTATATATTGATGAACAAACATGTTGGTGGGAGGCATTTTTGTGAAATAGTATAATATATTATGTCATGTAGGTACCCACAGCATTATGCACATATATATAAAGATTAAATACATGCTGCTCAACGTATTAAAATTACGAAGATACGGCAAATCAACTTCGTTCATCCAACGACCCATTTTCTTCAATTTGATACTACTTTTAAGCATCGTATGTCAGATGTCCAATAAAGCCTTGAAACGTATTCCGCCAGTCATAATTGGTCTCACAATCACAATGCATGCCTTCTTGATGAACGAACTTCTAATGACTTAAAAGTGACGTTTACCACGTGAACGGGCCGGGTAGGTCGGCGCGGACGTGCGTGTGGCAGGGTACGTCGGCGTCCATCGCGTCAAACGTCCGGTCTTCGTGCCCGTTAACCGTGAAGTTTCCTCTAACTAATAATTCAATTATTAAAACGAGGGTCCAACAAATTCCCTGGCGGAAATAGCATGGCTTCAAGCCTCGTGGTTTGCAGGACGTTTTTGGAATGACGGTGCTGAACACTTTCCCATAGATTAACGGACATCTCTACCTATACGCATTGTATATAACTGGGTTTGTCCTATAACATAAAAAAACAACAATTTATTTACTTCTGGTAGTTGCCATTGACGCTCCATGCCCCATAACGGCCTCCATGGTCGAGGGGTAAGGCTCTCGACTTCGAATCCGAAGGTCGCGGGTTCAAATCCCGGCGTGCACAAATAAATTTAATTAATTTGTGCTCTTTTACAATTAATTGATTTAAAAATAATATATAGCATATATTATGTTCCATTATCGCCCTGGTTAAAGACCACCATTCAGAATTGAAACGTTGCTTGAAATGGCTTTTAGCCGTGTTTGGTGACCAGATCGGAATAGCCAAGTATTTCCCCACCTTCCTCTTCCCCTCCCCAATATCTTCAGCCTCACAACATCCCCCAATTCGGATGCCATAGTCTCACTGGTTCCAGATGGTTGGGATCAGTTGGAACTCTTGTGCGGTATTCATATAAAAAAAATAAAATTTCTTTGGACGATGGAACAGTTGCACAAATTTTCAAACAGAAAAAACTACGTAAATCAATTTAGTATTTAATAGTTGGGATGAGAAATCGGACCTTCGTAAAGTTAATTTATTTCTATCTTGGAATGTGTTCATATGTGTAATTGTGTACACTGAACAAAACACCAAACAAAAGTTCAAATACCTACACATGTATTACGTCATGAAACATCTCGTGTCAGGGGTATCGGGAAGCTAATTCCCACGCAGTGTCATCAGAACCAATTAAGACACAACTCCTTAAGTTCTAAATTGTTTTTCTTAGAAATATTCTTTTCTCTTGGGATCTTTGAAAGCTTCAACGATGAACATTTTCAGTGAACAAACTTTTCCAAACATTGAAATGCCCCAAGTTTCTTTTGGAACTTTTTAAACTGGTGAAATTTGAGAATAAATACAGGACGTTAATGGACCTCCCCTGACTCCAGACCCGAGTTCCCAGGTGTTCCGAAACTCTCCAACTCGGTAATTACAATTAGGTATACACGCTGTATGAAACTTTAAATGGACGATATAAAAATCAAAATAAGACATTTTAATAAGGTTTATAACGAACGTTCGAAAAATAAGTTCTTATCTTAAAACGAGTAAAATACCCACATTTACAGCGAATACGCTATCTTGTCATCTACAAGAAACAACAATACTTTAACCATATAAGTATAAACCGCAATAAGTATAACCTCTATAATTATATTTACTATATAATAACCATACTTTGCACGAGTAGACTCTGCTGAAATATTCAAGCTTTGAGACGTTGTGTTAATTATGCAACTTTAAGCTAAATCCGCAATCCTTCTCCTAAATCTAATCTCCATATTCTTCTATAATGCCAATCAGCAATTATAACCAGATGTTCAACAAACTGCACCCTTAGCTTCCCATTAAAAAATACCCCCATGGACAAAGACGTTTTAAATACTACCCAAATAAACTATATTATAATAACATGGCAACATCATAGAACCAAACCATAGTGAACACACCGATATATATTTATAATCAACAATAATATTTCGGTCTGGATAAAAACAAAAGGCACATATTTATTTCATAACTTAATCAGACCAAATCAACATAATATGATAACATTTACATTAAACATAATTTTTTGTTTTTTGTTTTTCTTATAATTTTCTTTAACATGATAAGTATATTCTTAAACAAAAACGCATGAACACCTCAGTATAGGTTCTCCTAGAGTGGTTTTCAAGAAACACTATAATATATAAATAATTTACAGTACCTACACATCGTTCTTACTTGATACACAATCTACATATCGCTTATATCAAAATTTGGCTTTATTGACTGTAATTTGACTGTAAAATAAATAGAAATAAATGAATAAAACAAAAAACATTATGAAAGAACTTTATTCCGAGGAAAGCGATTATTAAAAAAGTTTTATAAAACAGTTTTGTCATTTAATGATTGCTAATAAACTCCTACAAAATATTTTTAGGAAGGATATAATATTTTATTGCGGTTTACTTTTATACAGCCTTGTGCGTAGGTATGGTAAAATAAATAGTTTTTGTTGATGTTTTTACTACAATGCTTCAAATTTTAGCCAGACAAGTATACTGTATGTATTATGAGCAGTGGCGTGCGTTGCTCAGTGAACAAAAGTATTTTTTTTTTTTATAAATATATTACTTTATTTTTTGAGTTTACAATAAATAACACGGGAAAGTGTTTTCTTATTAAGATCATTATTAATTACTTCAGAAAGTTCTAGAAGTAACCCTGTGCTCTTTTTTTCTGGAACCCATGCTTATGGGGATCAATAATAGAATTTTTTTTAAGATAATTAATTAGTTTTACAGATATGATTTTTCTAGAATGGTTTCAATTGTAAGTAGAACACCAATGGGTATGTAGTTTTCAATTTCACTGTGTTTATGTAGAGGAGTATGATGATGCTACATTTGATATCTTCTGGCAGAATTGCCTTTGTAAATATCATATTAATTAATATTGTGATGATTGGTCCTAAAATATTAAATGTTTTTTTTTAAGATCATACATTTTAATTTTTTCTATCCCCGGGTATTGATTATTTTACAAACTTCTGACAACTTTTTCTATGTAACTGTGTAAGTGCCTACCTTAAAGACAAGTACCTAGAAGGGTGTGTAATGTTTTACTAGTATGAATTATTACGGATTGCATATATATGAAAATGGATATTTTATTATCATCTTTCGCTAATTGCTGTGGACAACTGAATAAAAATGTATGTACAAAATCATAACCAAAAACATGGTAAAACACATTTCGACAAAAAAATTGACGTATTTTTCAAATAATCCCTTAATATCTTTTTACAGTTCGTTTTTTTAGGGTAGGTAAAAGTTTTCAGCCTCTGTGGACTGCACGCCACTGATTATGAGTGACGTGTTATGTTAGAACTCATATTATTGCGTTGATTATTTTGACCAGTCAACTCAATATAATAAAAACTTTTATCACGTAGATTAATTTATTACCTATTTCAACAATTTTAAATAATTAAATCCCGCAGAGCTTTTGCCACCAGCACCAATTTATTGGTACTCTGTGCATTTCGGAAACGCGTCAAAAAGCCAACTTTGTGAAAATGGACTTTGGTAATTTACAAATTAAGGTAGCGATATTTATTAAATTGAATTGATTTTCAAGTAAGTACCTAATCAATATACGAGTATTATTGTTATATTAAATCATGTGTTAGAACTTATATAAAAACAACAAGCTAAGTAAACTAACAAATTACAAAATTGTAATATAGGAGGTGTGTTCAAAAGAAAAGGTGAATTTCGAATTTTTTCGAAAAGTATTTATTTATTCATCAATATCCATTTTCTCCCTTCAAAGTAATCCCCCTAAGATATAATGCACTTATGCCAGCGTTTCTTCCAATCCTCGAAGCACTTCTGGAATCCGCTTTTCGGTATGGCCATCAGCTCGTTCTTCGATTCTGACTTTATCTCATCAATTGTGGCAAAACGCTTTCCTTTCATTGGTCTTTTCAGTTTCGGGAATAAGAAAAAGTCGCAAGGAGCCAAATCTGGTGAATACGGTGGTCGAGGCATGATTACGGTGTTGTTTTTGGCCAAATAATCGAAAGAGCGATACTAATGCGACGTTGCTTTTGGTCAAAATTTAGCAATTTATTCATTCTCGTATTTGTCATCTAAACTGAAATTTATTTACCATTTTCATAATATGTATACATTAACCAATAGCTGAACAACCACTCCAGTAAATTGCCATCTCAACACAGGCATTTCACACCTAGCGAGATGGGCAATACGTCAGCACCAATAACAAATGTATATATATGTGTAATAAATAACATATAAGAATCAATACCTCTCTCTTTCACAATGTAGGTACGGAAAAATCGATGGCGTGCGATTACTTTCATTCTTGATCACACAACGGTTTTTTTAACATTGTTTATAGTCAAGTAATGCACAATAAGAAACGGGTATATGTCATGCATATAGAAAACTGATTATTATTGGGTAAAAAAATGCCCTGTTAATATAAAATGTCATCATTGAAGCCGTTTGTGTTCGACGCTGCAAAAATATGTTAGTTGAAGAATTTTATTGTCCTATTTCACCTAGAAGCTGTTAATAATGATTTTTTCTGCCTAAAATATTCATTTTAATCTAATTATTTATTTTCAAGCTTCAAATACTTTGCACGCCACTGGAAAAGATACGTGCATTTGTTTTACACGTGTGTCCGAGTATATTACGGTATAACGATACACGTTGGGGGTTCAAAGCACAAAGTTTAATGCTTTCAGACTTCTAAGAATGCGATAGCGACAAACTTGTAGGGTATTATTCCTTTATGTGCGACAATTTCCAAAGCAAGTAGACAGGGAATAACATGAATGGGCATCTATTTGTATGGAGGTGGCACTCCGGCGGGGGGTGGGAAGGTTTTGGGGACAACTGACTCCACAGGTAGAATGAGAAGGGAAAATTGTATTCTAAAGGATGCGAATTATCTCGTGTACCAGACTGGAAATCAGCAACAAACACTGGATCTATTGAAAACAGATAAATTGTGAACTCTCGAATAGTCATACTGCAGAAAAAGACGTTGCATTGAAATACGTAATAATAATAATACAGTTATTTATTTTGTAATGCATAATTTTATGAAATCTAGTAAATAGAGATATCAAAAAAATACTTTTCGAGATTTTATTAAATGTCTTAGTGGCACAAGCATGCAGTGGCGTGCATTGCCCTATGACAACAGGTAGGCTGTGTATAGTTTTTCAAGTTCAGGTATGTATTATGATGGATTGAATTTGTCATATATAAAAAAAAATATTGAAAAACGATTGTTACATTGAAAGTTCTTTATTTTTCTTTAATGACTTGTTTTTCTTACGGTAGGCACAGCTTTTCAGCAAATATGGACTGTAAACCACTATAAGCATGCGACTGAGATGTACAAGTCACAAAAAGAAAAGTTATTTTAAGATTTTGGCTAGGTTGGTTAATTTACCAACTTACTCGTAACTAGCCGAATTGCTCCTGCTGCCCAGAGATCTCCACCTGCAGTGTTTAACTTATATGGTAAACAACATACGTTGCACAAGTATAAAAATTGTTTAAAATATTGATATTTACAGAGATATTACATTATACATTATGTAGCTAAGCTAACAGACTTGCATTTGAATTGAATTCCTACCACACTATTACATTATACATTATGTAGCTAAGCTGACAGACTTGCATTTGACTTGGGTTCCTACCACACTATTACATTATATATTATGTAGCTAAGCTGATAGACTTGCATTTGAATTGGATTCCTACCACACTATTACATTATACATTATGTAGCTAAGCTGACAGACTTGCATTTGACTTGGGTTCCTACCACACTATTACATTATATATTATGTAGCTAAGCTAACAGACTTGCATTTGACTTGGTTTCCTACCACACTATTACATTATATATTATGTAGCTAAGCTGACAGACTTGCATTTGAATTGGATTCCTACCACACTATTACATTATACATTATGTAGCTAAGCTGACAGACTTGCATTTGAATTGGATTCTTACCACACTATTACATTATACATTATGTAGCTAAGCTGACAGACTTGCATTTGACTTGGGTTCCTACCACACTATTACATTATATATTATGTAGCTAAGCTAACAGACCTGCATTTGACTTGGGTTCCTACCACACTATTACATTATATATTATGTAGCTAAGCTAAGAGACTTGCATTTGACTCGGGTCCTTACCATACTGTTACATTGTATTTATTAGAGAAATATTTAAATTAAAACAAAGGTCGTTATAACAAAAAAAAAATAAACGATTATACAATTAATAATAATATAAAACATTTAACTTCGTAGGTTACCAATAAAGTGTGAATTGAGATCGCATATTATATACGACTTGTTATTAGCAATGTACGTCTATTATTACAGCATTTACCGTAAACACTATTAATTATGAATGTGCAGCAGTTCACACCAAGGGTAATCCAGTAATATGTTATTAACATCATGACATGGTCGCCATACAAAGTTTAGTGGCAATTTAGGAATTATGTGTCATTGCTAGTTTCATACTTTTCTTGGTGAATGTTATGTGAAAAAGTGAATAAAACATTATTTATTAATTGTTTTTGTGTTTAATTCGTAGAACTCCGTTTTTCCATTTAAATAAAATTTAATAAATTTATTATTAAATTTTTTAAAAATAATTACAATTTGTAATTATATTTAAATATTTAACAGATTAGGCCGATAAAATAGGCCGATAATGTAAAATATCAGCACAAACCATTTGATTTACAAAAACGTACAAAAAATAACATGAAAAACCAATAAATTTAATAAAGAATTTTTGAAATTTTTTATGATGTATTAACCTTACCAATATTTCTCTCTTATTTTGGACGTCAAGTGGGCAAAATTTCATTAAGAAATAACAACAATCTGCTTTAAGGGGTGGGAAAGGGGGATGAGGTGGTTTTCGAGAACACATCTATACAGTGACCTTACTCTTGTTTCGAAGGTCAAGTGTGCAAAATTTCATCAAGCTCAGAATAAAACTGTAGATTTGTATACAAACAAACACACACTTAGTCTATTTCTGATCATCAACTGCTTCAAAATGACCTCGATACACTCAATGAATGTTGTATTGTCAATGATATGCACTTAAATGTTGAAAATGTTACATTTTACACTTTACTCGAAATAGAATTATAAAGAACTTTTAATACTTTTTTTTTTTAAGAAATACAAATATTCCCTGGTTATGAATAACCTGACAATATTTGAAAACCTCCTACTACCATCACAGTAAGCGGAAGATGTTGCTTGTGTCGTAAATGGAGGACTTAGCCAGCCGAGGAATTGAACTCACGACGCCTGGGTGAGACCCAAACGCGATGCCAACTCAGCCACTGACCGGTTAATAATACTATCTTCCATAAGAGATCTAGGAATCACTCTCGATTCTAAATTCATATTCGACGTACATATTAACGACATTAAGTGTAAATCATTCAAAATGGTAGGATTAATTCACAGAATATGTAAACCATTCAAGAACCCCCGATCAATTCTAACCCTTTAGAGCGCCTTAATTAGAAGTAAACTGGAATATGGAAGTTCTATTTAGAATCATCATTACTACAAATATGAAATTAAAAAAAAGCTAAGAATATTATCTTTTGAATATGGTTTACATGACCATCTTAGATCATACGACGTAAGCCTTGAATACTTCAACATTAATCCAACAAATTACTGCTTTAATATGTTTATACAAAATAATTAACGGTCATCTATATACTACATTGTGTCTTAGCAGTATTGAAATAAATGTATCTAATTCCTATTGTTTAAGACGCCATAGCACATTCCACCTGAATACCATCAGAAATAATATTGCGTGCTTTAGTCCTCTGCCTCAAATGTGTCGACTATATAATAAGATAGAGTGTGCCAATGTAGACATTTTTCTCGATAATCTACAATACAGTTTCAGAAAAAATGTCCTGCTATTATTTAAAAATATATAATAATGTTTGGGCTAATTATATTATGTATTTCTTGTGTCTCTATTTATGTCCCTTGTTTCTATTGTATCATGTATCATTGAGTGAACTTTGTAATTTTATGTTTTGTGTATCCTCTGTCTGATTATTTGAAATTAAATGTAATTTATATATACTGAGTTTTTGTAATTTTATGTTTTGTGTATCCTTTGTCTGATTATTTGAAATTAAATGTAATTTATGTATACTAACTGATTTTTTGTAATTTTATGTTTTGTGTATCCTTTGTCTGATTATTTGAAATTTTATGTAATTTATGTATATATTAACTGAGTTTTTATAACTGGATTGTTCCCATGTAAGTGTGAACATCTGTAAAAACCCAGTAAAAATAAATAAACACCTCTTGCCCGGGACATTCTTCTTTATATAATAGAAGAAGATAGAATATAATTATTATTACAGTACCTACCTACTCACTTAATAAGGAGATAAGAAATAAATCTTTTTTTTTTATGTCTCCGGCTTTGACCTTTCAAGGGTCATTTTTAAGTCATCGTTTCAATAGACGTAGAAAGGGGAGGGAATTATTATTTTATCGATAAATATACACGTAATTTACAGAATAACCGTGAAAAACGTACAAGTTTCTTTAATTATGACTTAACTTATCAATGTTCCATACCAGAGATTTACAAAAGTAGTCATTTTTTAAAGAATCGTCAAAATTAATAGCATCAGCATGGCGACATCCAGACCTAGAAGCGACGAAACCAAGTAATATATTTTGCTTTGTGTGGGAATCAAACCCGTGACCTCTAGATTTCAGATCAAATTCGTGTGACACAACGCTACGGAGGTCGTATAGTATTACCGTGTAAATGAAAATAAATAAAGACAAACTAAACAAGTATCTACCTAGATAATGTATCATGTTTCAACCGGTTCGCCAATGCATCATAAAAGAAATCGTTAGAGCGAAAAATTCAAATGCTAATTGAGGTGATGGCCAAAAAGATAGCAAAATAGAATGATATAGCTTTAAGTACGTCATTTTCATAGCTCCTTTACTTCAAATATTTCATTCGTACCAATTCGCATTTTATGCCACTGCTGTTAATTTGTAAAAAAATATTCAATGGTCATAAAAGTGAGTCAATGTCACGAATTTGACCTTCGGTAATGTCGGGGGAAAGAGGTTCGTTAAACGCTCTTACGTGTTTATTAATATGCGAATAAAATATTTTAGATATGCGAATACGAATAAACAAAAGTGAATAATACGTAAATTATGACCGGTTTATGTTAATTGCGGGATATAATTATGTAATCAGTTTATTTAAAAAAAATGAATTACAAATTCAGTGAGTTACAGGCAAATCATTTTAAAGAGATTCTTCCTTGAATAGTGATGTACTATATTGTGTGATTACTGCGAGGTAACAAGGACGGCGGGCAGGTGTTCCAAACTAGTTCGAACCAGTTTGAACCACTTTCGTTGTGCACAAATACATTCAAACGTGCGCTCTTTAAATCGATTTGCCTGTATTACTTTATTTAAGTCAACACTCTTCGGAGGAAATTTGTTCAACAAATCTGTATGATATTTTAAAACAGTTTTTATTTCAATTGAATGCATTAGATAAGTTTTGGAAAAAAGCGACAGATTTTATACAGTAGAAAACTAAGATAAAACATGAATAAAAACCGCTGAGTTCTATCCCAAAAAGAGTTAGTAATAATACAGAAGAGCAAACCTTAGACACTAGTACTCACTTATGTGAAGTGTTAAACGATTATTATGAATAATAATTAATATTAGTCATTGCGTACTTCTTCATACCTGACGCAATGATTTGTAAATTTCCGTTATAATATTGCTGACTCGCATAGCATTCGATCATCATAACTACAAAGAAAAAATCTGTTCTATGTATGAAGCGGCAAAACGAGTGTACTGTAGCTTTTTTGTTTGGAATTCGTAGATCATCGTAACTACTTTTAGATTGCAATATCATTTCCATGGTGAAGTACGGAGCTTGAAACTATCTATTAAAATGTCAAAAATTGGTAAGACGCACATTATTTTTTTCCTATTTAAAGGTTAAAGGTCGGGCGAAACCGGACAGCAAAGCTAATGAATTTTGAAAAAAAAAAACATTTCCTAAAATAATATATCAAAAACGGTCTCAAAACATTTCTCCATTCGTCTAGTAATGGTAAATTTAATGAAGAAGGTCGTATATTGGACAAAAAAAAGCTCGTTAAAAAAGAATCTACTTTTTTTTATATGAATACCGCACAAGAGTCCCAACTGCTCCCAACCGTCTGGAGCCAGTGAGACTATTGCATTCCCAATTGGGGAATGTTGTGAGGCAGAAGGTATTGGGGAGGGGAAGGAGAAGGTGGAAGGAGGGAAATAGGGAAATACCTGGCTATTCAGATCTGGTCACCAAACACGGCTAAAAGCCATTTCAAGCAACGTTTCAATTCTGAATGGTGGTCTTTCACCAGGGCGATACTGAGAGTATCTTCCACTCTGGAACGTTCGCAAATACACTATTATTTTAAATGAATTAATTGTGAAACAACACAAATTAATTAAATAAAATTTACTTGCGCGCGCCGGGATTTGAACCGGCGACCTTCGGATTCGTAGTCGAGAGCCTTACCCCTCGACCATGGAGGCCGTCAAAATACGGCTTCATATACGGCATTCATATACGGCATTCGAAATGACTATTGCAAGAGTAGAAACCAAATAACCAAAGGCATCAAGATTAACATCTCAGTCTAGTGAATCCACTCATATTGATGAAGATTAATTATTTGCTTTACCTACGCCACATGTAATCAAGGTCTTTTGCGTGCAAACTTTATACATTCTATTATTTATTAATGGATATGGTTAGCCGTTTTTTGCTGTTTTAGATCGGACGAAAATAGAACGCTGCAAGGAGAAAAATAATGTATTGAAAATGACGACATGGTTTAGCAAAAGTAAAGAGCTGCGTGTTCATCTACTTTCTGCAAGGAGTTTATTTACGGTGGTTTACCGCCATGCATCCAGGGCGATATAAGGTTCTAGTGCCTGAACAAATGCACATAGAACCAGCTGAGCTGTGTTTCGGGAAAATGCGATGAAGTTTCAACCTTCACTTAACAGCACACTTATACATACACTGTATCGGGCTACACAAGAACTTGAAATGAATTCCTTAAGAGAGAAATACTAAAATACCTTCATGTTGTGTATGAGAATGTAAGGACGGATACAACAAAGAGAGTTATTGTTATTTTTAAGGGGATCCACTTCCTAAAATTTGAACCAAAATACGCACTTCTTATGCAGGTGGCGAAAAGGTTGAAATTTCCGCTTAACACATTAGATTTAATTATTTCTAATTTTGAAACTGTCAACATTAGATTTACGCAAAAAAAAACATCACCAAAATGCGTGTTTTGTTTTAATTTGTAAAGCTCGGGGATAAATATTAAAATGTTTTTCGGTCGTAATCTAAAAAACTTAATTTGTCACAATTAACAATAAAACAATTTCAGAAAAATATTCGTAAGTGGGAGATTTTGCACCTAAATTTCTTTTGTGGGTTTGATACTTTACTTTTTCTATGTTCATAAAAAAATGCCCCGTTAAACAGAAGGCTAAAGTGTATTTTACTTGCAGTATTTAATTAAATCATCTAAGATATTTCTAGGCCATAACAGTTTCAACCCAAAAACACATTATTTTTCATTACTTCGCATTGCATCTCCTTAACTAAATGTTCCCATGTGAAATGTGAATTCGTATGGGTTGGCGTTGTAACAATAAAATAAAATTAAATTAAAACGAATTATAGATATTCGAGTTTAATTTCATCTATAAGATGCGCAAAACGGTATGTGCGAAGAAAACAACATGAAATAACAAATAATATAAGACGAAAGGTAATATCGGACGTATTTAGAAAAAAAAACGATTTTACCAAAAACGCGCCAGTGCAAAGCGTGCAGGTTTACTATTATTCATAAGAATAAAAGCTTCTGTAGAACAACAAAAACCATATCGTCATTTAAATACATTCGCTTCCATTCCATAACCTAATTTGTTATTAATATTTTATTCTGAAAACAATATTTATGTACATTTCCAATTCCTTTTCGCCAGTGTAAAGAATATGCATTCGGCGTTACATGTAGCATATATTTTTCATTAAAACATTTACAACGTATTTATAACCATAATCATAAAACTATGTGTGTATAAGGTCAGTTATATCTGGGCCATTCTTCGTGAAATATGCAAATCAATCCGAGGGCAAAAACGACTTCATTAAATCAGTCAATGTATCAAATAAGTCCTAAATCGTCAATTTTAATTACAAATATAACACGATCAAATTACTATTCTATGAAGAGAAAATAGAATAAACAAAAACACCAAAATTATACGCAGCTTTTGTAACACTGAATCACAGACAGCAAATCGACCAACAGAAGACGGAATCGCAAAATAAAGTTATGTGTTTTTCTGGAAGAATAATCACAAAAAAAAATCTTTGATCTAAAGATCCTCGTCTTAATGATCCGTATCCTTCAGGGACATTTTAGCCGAGAATTTTCACCATTCAAACCGATTTTGTTTTCGTTGAAATGCATAAACGAAGGAAAATATTAGAAAGAATTTCAAGATCTCGATTGAAAAGATTACGTTTATCATCTGAACCATGAATCGTCGTGAAATTATCAGTGTGCCTGCAATAAAGGGAAGGAACAAAAATACCTTTTTCAAATGATATCTCGCTTGAGATGTCTATTTCACGCCCTAATGATTAATATTGGAACTACGTGGATCCCGTAAGAGCGCGTGGGCTTATCTATGATCAATTTATTTTCGTCCCCTTTCATTATTTTAACTCATTTTTATTTCTTTTTTATCACAGCAAAAGGCACTTACGCAGATTTTAATAAAAAATATGTCCGCCATTCGCTTTATGGAGATTTATTTGGTCTTATCTGTTTTACGGCCTTTTTGGTAAGGCCCCAACATAAATATATAGTTGACTAAAAGGCAACTACAATAAAATTATTCCACCCCATAAAATAAAACATTAGATGCAATGCAAAGAATGATCACACGGTAGTAAAGATCGGATAAACCGAGATTTAACATTACGGAGTGTATATAAAATGTACATTAATAGAATCTAGTGTATTTGAGACTCGGAACATAAAGGTCCACGACCTTTTAATAGTTAATCAGAATAAGAGATAATATTAAATTTATATTCTTACAAAGGTACCGTTCGTTTCAAGGAGGGAGATTTTCTAAAATGTATTCGCAAACTGTTTAATTAATTCCACGTAGGTGGGTAGGTACGTTATAATTGCGAGAATCTCTAAGGCGGGTTCTTAGCAAGCGTACATACAACGTACAAAGGTCACAGTGAGCCTTCAATATTTACCCCTCCAACACGTTAAGATTCATCCCTTGAAGGGATCCCGGGATTCGGGATTTGGTCGTTTCCTGCACCCGGCTATGTACCATTAGCAGATCTCATTACCTGCGAAGGCGATTACGGAGCAAGTCACGCGTCGTAGCCTGCTAAAGAAGGAATTATTCATCATAGCATTATCAGTCACGGAGTTATCTCGGCTATTCATTCCATAAAAAACTTGCCTAACACCCCTACACGCCACTCCATGTGATTTAAAGTGTCTACGCGTATACATAGCATTTGAAGAAACGTTTTAGTTTATAAATTTGATGGAAAATATAGTATGTCTATCTTTTAACCACTTGTTTATAATTTGATGTCATCAAGAACAAGCTGCATCGGTAAGTTTCGCGGAAAATATATTATACATACATTTATTAAATTCTTTTTTATGTGTGCAATAAAGATAAATATTAATAAATTAATATTTTTTTATATTGTGAACGAAATTTGTTCTCATGAAAAATGAATAAACTCATTTTTAAAACGTTACTTTTCTTGATTCCGTAGACCAAATGTCCTACCGCCAAAATAATTATTAAAAAAAAGATTAAAACTAAACCATGGTCCAAATAAAAAAAAATTGTTACGAGTGCATGTAGAGTTTGAAGGTCCCGTTTAAATAATTATAACACATTAATTTGCGAACTAAATATTCGGCTTAAAATACAGGTGTTTAAAATTTATAGCCAGTCTGCAAGGACAAAGGCGGCAGTGAATATTATGTGGGCAACGTTAATTATATTATGTGAAGGTTCCAGGAAATGTTTTCAACATAAATAATAAAGCAAGACATTAATGTAGAATAACTCGTGAACAGAGTATAGCAAGAGAAGAGCATTTTAGTATATTATATTGTAGCATAAAAGGAAACATAATTCTTACGGTTTGTTTTAGTAGTTAGTTATAGAATAAGTTCACATAATTAGGATAATTAAGTAAAAACATCATAAATAGTAAAACAATTACGTATTATACCAAAGGCGCAACTAAACAATGGATTATTATAAGTGGAAAATGACTCAGCTATAATATTAAAAAAAAAGCAATTATTTTAATCTGTGGAACATAATAAATGATTAAGCTATTCAATCGAGCCATTCGTTGTACAACGAGACAGATCGTCCCTCTTAGTAGAAAACGAGACTATTCCGAAATAGCTGAAATCCATTATTCAAATAGCATTCCATGAAGCCTCGCTTTGTCTTCACTCAAATGAACTGCTTCAAAATCGTCTTCGTCGCTTGGTAAATAAACTGAGCACAGGGAATACGAAATACACGTAGGAATATACATAAATGGGGTAGTATTGGAATATTTACTTAGTTGATTTTCTTCTCTTCCTGCAGCGAGTGCTTGTGTGCTTAGTGCATCTGCGAAATAGTGCTAATGGCAGAGATGCAATTGCTCCTATATATCCCATCGTGTCTGTATGACTGTTATCACTTATTACCGGTTATCACTCCACAGCCACTGCGCTACTTGCTGGAGCGGCTACCTGCTAATTCACACAACACACTTTTCCGACAGCAAAGACATCAAAAAGGATACTTCACAACAATAAAACGGGCTCCATTGAATGTAATTGTTCTCGCAGCGTGTCTTAATTTCCATTTGTATTCACCCGATGACATTCAGATATTTAGATGACATTAAATGATATTCTAATAGATTAACATAATTATGGAACAAGTATTAGACATATAAACTGCACATTGTTTGGGACAGAAACTACAGAATGAAGTACATAACAAATGTCTTCGAGAGAAACAGCGCTATTATCGCGTAAGTGGGTAAGAACTATTGTAGTTTTTTTCGTCATAAATGCACACTTATCATTTTAACTATGTTTACATTCCGCGTCGTTTCACTTTTCTGTAACAAGATCATAAAACACTTTTAATTTCATCCCGGCTGCGCGGCATGACGCGCTGATGAACACTGCAACTGAACAGGCTAGCGAGCTAAAACAAAGCTAGCCATTACGATTTCATGGTATGCAAATGAACCGTAGAAATCTCAATAAATAACTATGATAACACAGGCAAGATGGCCAGATCCGGCTAATAGCTAATCACACACAATTGAAAGATGGCCACCCAATAAACTTAACAAGTCGAGTCCGAGTGGTGTGTACTCGTGCACTGGACGAAGCTTCGGTGCATTTAACTTCGGATATCCCTACATGGACCAAACAAGACCAATCAGCGGACCTCGACGTCCGACGCAACTCGAACGTTCTTGTTACACTTGACCTGGTCTAAGGGCGACAGGCGGTATTGGTAGTACTCCACGGTAACAATTTTTTTGTATTATTTTGTTTTGTTAATATCGGCTTTCTTGCATTAGCTAGGTTGGAATTAGAAAACCAACAATTGCACAAATACCTTTTTTGCCTAGCGGATGAATATTAATTCTTGTTTAAAATACAAATAGCTAATGTAAATGATTTCCAAATCAACTATTGCAATCCAAATGCTGAAGGTGACAGATAAATACCACTTCATAAGTGAGTTCGATAGCCCGATGCATCATCAGGCTATCGAACTTTGCAATAATATTTCTCTAGAAGTATAAATAAATATGCGCACAAATAAACAAATGAAGTCTTACTTATACGGTTTTGTATAACCAAAACATTTAACTAAGTACCGCGAGACGAGATTAAACCTAAGTCGCATTTTATATGGCAAATACTGTGAGATCTGTTATATAATTTGTTGTTCGACATAAATAGGCAGTTACGATGTAAATGCTTAGACCAACATAAGTGTATCAATCTTTACGTCTGAACAATGAATTAGGCAAGAGTCTAGTTTATCTAATTCCACCTTAACCTTGAGTAGTACCGCGATTTTTTTTTTCAAATAAACTACGCAATACACGGACAGTAGTCAAGTTCACCGACGCAGGGACACGGAACAGCGCCTATAGAGACAAATACCCGGCGATGTGTATACTGTAACTGACCGGCGCTGGTAGGAGGCAGGCCTCCAAGCCTGGCCGAGCCGCGAGAAGTAAACTGGTCTACCTTGATTCCTCGATTTTGGCTGAGGTAAAATAGTAATAGAGGTGAAATAATCAAACCTACCGCTGTGCACTCGGCGTGTCACCGGGCGAAATAGGTCGCATCATAACGCGGTGGGACTGATGGAGATTATCCGGCGAATTTCATTGTTTGATTGCTGATTTGATTGTGCAAATGATTGTGTGTTGCGCGGCGATTTCACAACCAGAACCCATTATAGGGACATACAATATTAACCGACCTAATAGGAGATCAATGCGCTCATATTATTATAAATAAAGTATAACTAGTAGAACATAGAAAATGTTATAAACAGTGAGGGCAAGACCGGGCCCTACCCTTTCAGAACGAATTCGATTATATATGTAAATATGACAGGTGGTTTTTCAGGTGTGTCTTCATTATAATGTGCTTGGTATTCGTTGGATAAAATAAAACTACACCCCGGCCCACAAAAAATGACATCACACACAAAAACTAGAGAGATCTGTAAATACAAGAAACGGATAGAGGAAGCTAGTATTAAGTTTTATTAAACAAGGTTGTATAGGCAATGTTCGCATCTTTCATGACGTAATATAGCTATAATATCCATGGTGGCTATTACAAGGAAAAAATTACTTCGGTTACTAAATGTCTTTAGTTCACATTTTTAACAGGTGCAAAAAAAAAAGTATTCCATTGATAAGAGTCATAATCGTTCTCAGGTTGGTTTAAATTGGGGGGGGGGGGATTAATGGCTACGGTACTCATTGTAACGAACTCATTTTAAAACGACCGAATTTCATTGTTTGTCTGACCATTACGCAAGTAATTGTGCATTGCACGAATCTTAAAGAATGAGAGAAAGAGACAATGGTGGATTTGAATTTCATCACAAGTTTATTTTGTTCGTGCTCCAACATCCGGATCCGTGTAAAAATACCTTGAATCTAAAAGATTCCTTGATTACCTATTATTGTTTGCTCGTCGTGATTTTTCGACTGTTGCACAGGCAAGAGCGAGAGCACGTGCATTAAACAAATATGAGCATCTGGGTTATCACGATGTCGCGAACACCTTGTTCAGGAAACATGCGATGCGAAAAGAAGAAGTCAAAATGAAAACTTATTGAGAACCTATATTCTACGGACAACGTTCAAGACGGGTAAATTCATTAATTTTGTATAAAATCTTTAAATTAGTTTAGGAAACATCACATACGTACGAGCAATAATTAAAACAATAAAACCAATATTTACCGATTTGACTCTTATCAAAATCAGCCTAAAATTATATGATTTTAAGATCAGAAATTTGGCACGCTAAACATATTAAATTAAAACATCAAACAGGATTTGGGAAATTATAGTGTAAACATCTCTTAAAAGGGCACAAAACGACAAGCGGGTACCATAAAATAAAACATTTTCGGATGCAATAATAAAGGCACACCAACTCAAGGATAAGTTCAATATTTTACCTGAAGATATTAAAGTATTTTGATCACTATTTAAGAATTCTCAAAAATTATTTACCATACCCAAATGAGCCAATTTAGAAACATTAATATTTTTTGCATGAATTTTCCTCAATTTGGAATAACAATTTTGAACAAGTTGTTCTTGCATCATAAAACAGACACAAAAAGCAAAATTATCTAATTTCACGGAAATATTTATTATGTTATTAGATGAGTCACAGTAAAATCAAAGACAAGAGTGGGTATTTACAACGCAAATAATACATCATCTTCACGAAATTATTTTTTTTTACATGGGCACGTCCATTGCTCGTGCCACCACCATTTACATAATTTTTAATTTAACAGTAGAACCATTCAGCTTGATAAAATATAATAAATGTAATGTGTAGGAATTTAAAAAAACCTTTATATAATTTTTTCCTCGCAGATTTATCTCATAGAACCATTCGACTTGATAAAATATATGTGTATTTAAAAAAAACAACATTACATATTTTTTCCTCGAAGATTTAACCATTCTGCTTTATAAAATATAATAAATTGTGTGTATATAAAAGAGCAACCTCATATCTTTTTTCCTCGCAGGTTTAACTCGACAGTAACTCCATTCTGCTTTATAAAATATAATAAATTATATATGTATTTAAAAAAGCAACATAATGTATGTTTTCCTCACAGGTTTAACTCGAAAGTAGTGCCATTCTGCTTTATAAAATATAATAAATTATATGTGTATTTAAAAAAAACAACATTTCATATTTTTTCCTCGAAGATTTTACCATTCTGCTTCATAAAATATAATAAATGTGTGTATTTAAAAAAGCAACCTCATATCTTTTTTTCCTCACAGGTTTAACTCGACAGTAACTCCATTCTGCTTTATAAAATATAATAAATTATATATGTATTTAAAAAAGCAACATTATATATGTTTTCCTCACAGGTTTAACTCGACAGTAGTGCCATTCTGCTTTATAAAATATAATAAATTATATGTGTATTTAAAAAAAACAACATTACATATTTTTTCCTCGAAGATTTTACCATTCTGCTTTATAAAATATAATAAATTGTGTGTATTTAAAAAAGCAACCTCATATCTTTTTTTTCCTCACAGGTTTAACTCGACAGTAACTCCATTCTGCTTTATAAAATATAATAAATTATATATGTATTTAAAAAGGCAACATTAGATATTTTTTCCTCAAAGATTTAACTCGACAGTAAAACCATTCAGCTTGACAAAATATTTTAAAAAGTATTGTAATTTTTTGAAAACTCATTATAATATTTTTCCCTAAAAGGATACAAAATTTAAAAAAAAAATGATACTTGATCAGAGGATCCCATATACCGACTACCGAGTAGTAATAAATGCATCGTAGTTTCTGCACACAATACAGAGTCTAGAATGCAAACAAGACTTACAGTGTGTACAAAATACAGGAGCAGGCAGTGATCGTTAGTGCAAATACAACGTTTTCTTTGTCAGCGCGAAAGGGAAGATTACGTGGAAAAATTCGTTATATTATCCAGCCCCGTCTTTGATCATACAGAATTACAAGAGAAACATAAAATTAATTAAAGGGTCACATTCACCAATCAAAGTAAGAGACCGCTGAGACAAAAATTGTCTAAAACGCACAAAATCGGAGTCACCAAAGCGACTGAGCGTAATTTTCAAAACAACATTACGCCGGCCTCAGTCAGACGCGAGTAAACAAACATTCGATAGTACTTTACTAGCCAACAAATGCAAATAGAAAGGTATTTGCCATATTTTTTTCGTAAATAATGATAAAATTGGCTAATCCTTCATTTAGTTAGGGTACCTTTTGATTTACCTTTGTTAAATTTATGCGTTTGCTCTGTTTTGATTGGAACATACGTTGATCATTTGAGCTGGAGCCTGATTCCGGTTCTTTTTAAGGATAAGGCATTGCCCTTATCCTTAGGGTTAATGAAATTTTGCTTATCTGCGATTCCGATTACATGTCAATGACAATACATCGTTAAAGGAGTTTGTGATTTAATTAAGACAGTATTATTAAAAATTATAGGTGCGTCACACGTACTTGACACGTGTAGTTTATTATTACTTACTTTTCACTTGCAGTTTATTATAATTATTACAATTTAAATTACTTTTACCGGACATTTCGGGCTTTTGGCATAGGTACATTACAAACATCGGAATTTCTTTAAATTTTAACATTATTTTTAAGGAATGTCATTCGCTGAATGACAGTTGTCATCCGAGAGAACCGGAACCGCAGTTAAGCAAATAATCTTTTTTTTTGTTTTATTTTATTTTTTATTTCGTTCGATATATTTTTTACAATAAGTATATAAATAAAACATGATTCATATAGTGTCGCAAAAAACAAAAATAGCTGTTCCTCACCACAAATAAACTAGGTTCTTGTGCTTGTATAAGCCCAAGGAAAGGCCCAATGTCTTATCCTTTAAAAGAACAGTAATCAGGCCACTGGTCACACTTTTACGACCTATTTTTATTAATACGAGAACATCTCACAGTAAAACAGAGACATCGCATTGAAGGCGTTCAGAATTAATACGTAACAACGCTTAAACGCCGGGAACCACCAATTGACCGTCTCACGTGCAGACTTCGGAAACAGCCAATTGACGTTTTAACCTCACACATACCTAAAATCCCAACTCTTGTTCTCCATTATATACAAAAGTTTTGTTGATCAGCAGCCAAGTTCGGGATGGGGAATACAATAAATCATGGTGAAAACTATCCAAAAAAAAAAATTTTATCAGAAAAAGAATTGGGATAAATAAATGTATGCTCTGAAGGGGAACGTCATAATTTTTTTTTATTCTGTAGCATCACATGAAAAACCTCTACTGTCGTTTGAGGGTTAAACTACAGTGTTTTAAATTCTCAGTAAATTTAGGACAAGAGCCTTTCGATGGGAGTTGACAAACCTTGCTGTTATAAGGTTGCTTTACTTCAGCTTAGTGCGTAGCATTCTCGAGAGTGAATCTCAGGGGCAGGGGACTCCGTCTATGTAGTAATGTTAGAGAAAGTTCAAAATAAATATTTTTGATTCCTTTATATGAGAAAGGTCAGTTTTTACTCATGGCTGTTTCCAACAGCATTTATCTCGAGAATGCTAAGTATCTGCAGGCTTAGTTCAAGGAGGGATATAGCATTACTGCTTATGGCTCATAAACTCTTGAACGGTGTGCTATTAATACCTGACATTCTGGCTGAAATAAGATTCTATGTCACTGATAATTTCACGCGAGGCCGCCAACACAGACTTCTGTTTCTTCCCAGGTGCAAAACTAACTTACCAATGGTGATGCCCCTGGGAAGATTAACTAGGTTAATTAACTGCCTCGCAGGAAATATGGATATTTCTCACATGACCTACAATAAACGAACTAGCTATATTATGTACCTACTTGAAACCTTTTTAAAAAAGAAAATGGTCGCTCTAATCACCTGTATCTTATATAATTATGTCAACTATATGTTTAGTAATATTTTTATCGGTTTTATGTATTGGTGTATATAACTGTGTTTGTAAAATAAATTAAATTAAAATACAACAAAATTACACACTTACTAGAAAAGTACAAATAATTGTAATTAACATTACAAAAAACGAAAAAAAATTATCATTTTGAGTTCTTCTAAGCTTCTAACAAAGTTTCGTGAATTCCAAACGAGTAATTTTTGTATTTCTTGAATTAATTTTTTAGTAAAACAATTAAACACTGACTATCCTTATAGAAGTTGGGTTCTGACATGACGATTGACAAGTTTAACTAAACTTTATTCTCGGTGATATGTTCTCGTTCTGAATGTGAATCCAATTATGAAATTGATTGAGCGGGAAGATTGAAGGTATATTTACTAGTGGCCCAGGCAACTGTGAATCTGGTTTTGTTGACATTCGTCCATCTTTGTTCTGACGCTATCTAGTTCATTATCAAAGACACGGCATTGAAAGATAACTGACGTCATAGTCATGGAAAATTTTATCGGAGAAAACTGTGTTTACCTAAAGATAGCATTATCAACAGATTTTTTTAAGTAAACGTATTTCAAACTGCACCAATGCTCATATACTTGTACTTATTTACTTTTACTTTACAAATAAATATACCATGACTATACTGAGAGCATCATCCGATATATGACAAGGAACAAATATATAATATGTTGATTCTTTGTATGAAATCCTTGCGACCTCTGTATTTCCAGAGAGACCTCAATTCCAAAGAGCACACCGTTCTGCCACAGAGGTCACCAACAAAAGTTACCTTAAATCAATAATCTAGGATTACTATAAGACTATATGCGTGAGAAAAAATGTTGCCACTGTAACAGTTTGATAATGGCTTATCAAGAAAAAAAAACTAAAGTACTTAATTCCGTTTTATTTTATTTGGCGATTAAAACTGGTTAATTAATTGTGTAGGTAACTAGGCAAGTACATCATTGGTCTTGAGAAGTTCAAACAATGATTAAAATCAAGTCCGGGTTAATTGCAGTAGTTTTCCAACCTTACTTAGATAATATTGAGTGCTCACATTGTCAGCAAAATGTTGTTGTGATAACATAACTCTTAGCAGGTTATTGTAATTACCAAGGTATAGGTACCTACTCATGTCTATGTAGAAACTAGGTATATTATTAAAAAATACATTAAATTATACCTTTGAACCTACTTACAATAATGAACTAACTAATGTAGATATAATGATATAAAGATTGATGCAATTTAATAAATTACAACACAAGCAACACGTGTAATGAGCTGTATTAAATATGTTGTGAATAATGCAATTATTGCTAGCGGGTACGATTCCCGTCCTGTTATAATATATGGCTGTGCCATTTCATGGAAAGTGGTGTTGTTTGCCAATATATTGATGGACAATACACAAATTAACTATATTACATTTTGTTAATTTTTATGAATGCAAATATAGCTTTTTCCCGTGACAAATTATACAGAGTGCAAAATAAATTCCCTGAGTATCTACCTGAAAATATCATTTAAGAAAAATTCCATAATTATATAACCTACGTACATACTCGTATCTGTTGTTGAAATGTAACTTTATCCCTAAAACGCAATATGCATGTGATATGTGCCACACAATTTACCAAGTTCTGCAGTGCAATTGGTTTACGTCACAAAATAAAATACATTTATCACGAAGGCGGTCTACTCGTGGGATTCCAACAAGTGACGTCACTTAACAGGAAAACAGAAGAACCAAGGTTCTTTCTTTCTAGAGAGGATCTCTACAAAGAGAACAATTTCTAAATCGATTTACAAGAAAGAAGACCCGACAGCAGACTCATTTCTAATATAAACACTTTGTCCGAACTTTAAAATCTCACTATCGGTACGATAATGTAGAAAGGTGAGGGGGCAACTCTGTTCAATTATAGGACGCTGTACCAAATCGTATTAGATCACATAGAATTTAAATATAATCGTTTAACCTGTACTATATTCTACTATCCGGCGATCGAAATTGATACAGAGAGTCACATACTATTCGCACTATCGCCGTGCGTTGCGCAGCGAGCCATTGTTTGCGAGGTTCATTCAATTTTAATTATTTTAGTATATTATAGAGGTGTGGAAACAATACTGATAAACGGTATTACTGTTGTAGCTTGTGGAGAATCTGGTCGAGCAGAAGTATCAGCTATTTGGTTTTGGTTTATTTTCGGCTGTTAATAAAAGACGCAAAAAATTTCACTAAATAAAATAAAGGCATACTGTGATTTTTATCATAATCATTCGTGCTGGAAATGTTGCCTGAAGGATACATTTTTGAAAACAGGTTTTTAATAAGTTCATCACCGTGTGACAATACTTTTAGAATACGTTGTAGATTTCACACATGAGAATAAATAAAGACACGCAGCAGAACTTAAAGTTTTTTTTGTTCTACCAAAAAATACCTTAATAATTTTGTTAATCATGAGTTTATCTAGTTCACTTAGTGTACAAGTTGGACTCAAACCAATTAAAAAATTATTCAACCCACCCCCGTAGACATCTCCCCTTTTTTCTGCCAGGATCAAATTTGCATAATCTTTAGAGCTTTCGCCAAACAAAGCTTTTCTTGAAAAGAATAACAAAAAAATATATCTCTCGTAAATAAGAATAATATAGTGCAGAACAATTTCAACTCAGTCAAGGCTATACGTATATAGGTATCAAATTAAACCAACGCAATCAATATTCATTTTGATACGTAATAAACAGTAATCTCTCCATATTTTTTTATGATCTTGACTCTTGAACGAAGCATAAGAAAATTATCATTTTATGGAGGACATCTTGTACCATACAAATTAATTACAATATTAATGACTTGCCACTTTTATGACGCGAAAATTAAAAATGTTTTCAAGGTGAATAAAATTTGGATGATGAAAAGTGTTGAGACTAGTCTATAGTTATTTATATCTGCCAAGAAGACTAGTTATTAAAACAAGGTTACTTATCGTTTAACCAGTTGGTCTACTAGAATAACAAGTCCAGCATCCAATGACGCAACGTCAAGGTGATATAATAATCATTATTTAAACGGCAGTCAATTACCGTGGACATTCATATTAATGTTGCCCGTTTTTAAGCATACATGCAAGGGATTATAAAAAAAACATTGTCTTTTAAATATTATAATGAGTATTATCATCATTAGTATTACAACATCAAATAGTTCCCGCTCAAATTAAAGTTTATCTTTTGTCGAGAAAACTCGCTAATCTATTTGAATTTTTGTTTTTAAAATCAGTTTTTTAAGGCTTTATGTACCGCCTTGAAATTTGACACAAAACTATGATAACGCCATCTGTTGGGTACAGTCGTTTGTAGTAGGAATTTAGAGATAAATCCACCTTCAAAACCTTTCACCATACTTTGTAAGATTTCAATATTCACGGGATATTTAATAATCCTTATTATACTAAATATACCCATAAAAAATCTGTAGGTAAGTTTGATAAAAAAAAAATTAAGACAAAAATCTCTGTACACGTTTCTTGAATGTTAAAACTAACGCGAAATATTTATAAAGCATTAAATTTATTTTTAAGGAATTACTACATACATCTGTAGAAATGAAAACTGAAAAACATGTGAAAAACCGGAATATTTTTTGGGGAAAACTCCTTCAACATTCTAGAGTTTAATTCGCAAAATTGTTTTATCACAAATAAAACCGACGAGGGAATTAATAATTTCGCATGATAAAGTCTAGCTAAAATTTGGTGAAATATTTAACACGTGAATATTAAAGCAGTGTCGTTACGAGTACTAATTCTCCGTGACATGTAGGTAGGTGTATACAAGGAATGAATGCGGCGAATTAAAGCTTTCAGTCAACTTAATCGTTGAACTTAGCTTTGAATTTGTTTCAGATTATAAAATTAATCACCGACTTAGGCTTCGAATCGGGCTTGCCGCATCGGGGAATCGTACGGGTATTATATTATTTATTCACAAGGCATTAATTATATTTACAGAAAGCCACAGATTGAACATAATGCCTATTTTTTTAATTACCTATCTGAGCAGTATATATATTCTGGTAAAAATGGTAGATGAAAAAAACTCACACTTAAGCATAATAAGCAAAGAAGTTTAATAAATATAGTAAACCAGCTGTTTTTTTTTTAATAAAGTTATGAAGTTGTGAATTCTTGCTTGTCGCTTGGGTTCCATAATTGATTTCACAGCGAAAGTAATGCCTTATGACGACTATTACTATCTCTAAACAAAGAAAAATTAATTTGAAAATTTTATTTCATTATAACCATTTAATTTTTTTCAAAACATATCTAAATAATAAAGTTATTAAGTAGGTACCTACTTGTGTTTTCCATTTAGAAAATATTCTACCCAAACAAACCTTCTTCTTTTGAATATGTAATCTATCACTAACCAGAGTGGTATATCTATGGGCTAACCTCAATACAACATGGCGGGTTAAATGTTTTTCATACTAATTTAAAAACGTCATAGCAACAGTCATATTGGATTTCATTAAAATTACTCTCTAAACCTTCCCGGCACTGATAATAACAAACTGTGCTATTTTCAGCGAAACCGGTCGAGTAATCTTCAAGAAAAACGAGGACAGACTGACAAAAATTTATTTTTATACATGTGGAGTATGCAATCAAGAATTTCTTTCAACGAAAAATTACCATATAACACTCCTAAAATAATATATTGAAATTATTTTGAGTGGCGAAATACACCTTCCTCAATTAACTGGTTACAGCAGGCAAAGGAATCTCAATAATGCAGTTTACGTATGTACCTATCTGTAAAAGGCAAAAGGCAATTTGTTTAAGAGATAAGGGGTACTTTATCACCAGATATTGTGTTGAAATATTATGAAACATTAACAAGTGAGAGCAAATTCCACTTTCCCTTCATTATTTTTGTAAACGGCCTTTTGAACCTTCGTTATGTAATGTTCAAGTAAACTCTCAATACGAGACAAAAGGGTCCCTATAAAAAAAAAAAAAACACTTGTCCAAATTGAAAACTGAGGATCGTCCAGCCATTTATGTCTGTAGTAGTAAAACCAACAAAAAATCGAGAAAACCAAGAACACACAGACAAATATTAATTTTATACATATAGATATATACTAAAGTAAATATATTGACCTGTATAAAAGCAGGAATAATATCAGTGATAGCACGCCCCGATAGAGTCTAAAATAATAATAACATTTATAAGTGGCGTGCAATCCATAACGGCTGAAAAGCTGTGCCTACCATAGCGGCTCTGGAACATTTTATCATGATGTAATGCGTAAGTTAAAAAAGGAAAGTTAATAAAATTAGAATATAAATCACCAACAGAAGATAATAATAAACGACTTCTCCCAAGGCTAGGTACATAAATACTCAGTGTTATGCAATTACAATCAGGAAAGACTGCAGCCTTCCATTGATAATAGAGCAATGCACGCCAATGTCCTTTATATAGCGCAGTTTTGTGAAGGTTCACCTGAAGTCCGCTTTACATTCACCCGATTTTCGAAACACCAATTTGATTATTCCTGTAATTTATTGCATTTCTATGAATATTTCAGATCAAGTAGGTTCCTGCCAGACACTCCATTATAACAAAACATTTTTTTGTTTAAAAAAATATATATTTTTATTATTTCTCGCTATTATTCAGATATCAAGATGGAATCCGATGTTTTTGCCCACGTTACTGCGTATTACCAACGCCCACGCGAGGCAACTTTTTAACGTAATATTGTATTAGGTAATGTAGTAGGTAGTTAACATGCATGATGTACGGTTTAGACAATCATTACTGAAGGATACTAAAACGCAAACAAGGTGGTAAGAGATGAAATTTTTGCATCGTTTGAATAAAGATCATTATGTGTGCAGTGAGGATAAAAAACCATTATCAGTGAGATATTTGCATCATTTTTCTACCAGTTTTTAAAAAAAAAATTTATTGACAAATAATTTTATTTCATTAATTGATAAACTAAAGTTCTTAAAAACTTAAGACAAGATTTTTGTGCATAGCGCAAAGGGTAACAATTATTATTTTTATAAACAATAATAGCAAAGATAAATGTCGCCGGCAGGACTCGAACCCGCACCCTTCTAATGTCCGGTCAGATGCTCTACCGTTGAGCTACGTCTTTTATTATATTTTTCACCTTTACAGGTGAAAAATATAATAAAAACAGTAATTATTGAATGGAACACTAGTATATATTGATTAACTTGGCGGGTTTGCGATAAGCCGACGTAGCTCAACGGTAGAGCATCTGACCGGACATTAGAAGGGTGCGGGTTCGAGTCCTGCCGGCGACATTTATCTTTGCTCGGAAGGTTTTTTCAATGTGGATGAGTGTTTTAGATTAATAATTATTGTTTATAAAAATAATAATTTTATTTCAGTTTACTCTCAACTGTATGAGTCTAAAAGGTAATTTAATTTGCAATAGTGTTAATCAACGAAGATTAACGATAGCCAAAACCATTTAGCGAAGTCGCTACGGGTGAGAAAAGTTCTCGATTTAAACGTTCAACTTGTGCGATATTCTCAGATAAATCAGCAACAGCTTAGATTATTATTATTTTATCTCACCAGTTATAAGTTACAAGGCTCGTGTTGGTTATTATTTGAAACGTAGATAAATAAATTAATTAAACTTCTCCAAACCGTATTCTGTGGATGAGATGAAAATGTTCATTACGCTACTTTGTTTCTCATTTTCACGATCTTAGAAAACCACATAAAACTAAAGTAACTGTGGAAATCCATAATACTTTTATCGGTTCGGAAGGTTAGAAATAATTTTAATGCTCGGACAGGAAACAAAACTATCAAATAAAGCAACACTAAATATAATTTAGTGTTACTTTGTTTTAATGGAAACTAACTTTAAATAATTGAAAAATCCCTTGCGCTAATGAAAAACTGATGATGTTTTTGTTAAATCAAAAAATCTTAACTATGAAACAAAAAAGCTATTATTTGAATCAGCAAAAGCTCTAAAATATGAACTCTGGTCTCATGAAGTTTGCAAAGCTATTTTTGTTTGTAATTTCTGAATTTGCAACTATCAACAGTCGACCATGAAGTCATGAAATACACATTGAATTGTAAAAAAGACACCATACTATTAATTTCCATTTTTTCAATGACTTTCCAATACGAAAAGAGAATTAAAATGTCAAAGGGATAATGAGTATATAATTATGAAGGAAAAAAATACTGTTTTCTCTTTGCACTGAAAATAATCTCCTAAAATGGTTAAATAAATTGGAAAATAGAATATATGACTTGTTCAAATGATGTAAAATAACTTTCTGGAGTCATATCTATTATTAATTTAATTGTATGTTAGTTTATTTCTAAAAATAAAGAATTATGCAGTTGTTTGGCTAAAACATATCTGTACTTCAGAGTCCTAAACGGTCGGTTCTATCCACCAAATTTGACAAATTGATATTATGCTGGATTTTTTTCTCTATTCGGTAGTAAGTTTAAGGCACTAAGTGCTAGGTATTCTAAAACCGCTAAAATCGATTTAGATTTTAGATCTATATACCAAAATACTACTGTATCTAAACCCTAAACGCTTTTTAAACATTTCTCGTCATTTTATTGTAATTTACCTGATTTTTATAAATACAATCATCATAGGTCATAGGCATAGTCCTACGTCTTTTTTATGTTATAGTTCTTACACGTCCCATATCCTCTAAATATTTTAATTACAAATATAGCTAATTGTTATTCATACTATACATACATATAATTTATATAAGGTATATATCAAATTTTAAAAGTTAGATATTATAAACAAAAAAAATAAAAAATAATTTTTAATTAAATAATATTATTAATAAGTTCTGCAAGTATTTTTGGTTTTTATTATTGTGACAGCTGTTTCGGCGTTTAAGGCCATTTTCAAACTGGGGTTAATCCGCATTGTGACGATGATTTTATTATACATAAGATACTACAAATTTATAGTTCGAATTGCGTCATAACATTACAAGTAATTCAGTTAACCCGTATGACATATTTATTATTTACTTAACTACCTCGGGAAGTAATCTGTACCCATTATCTTTTATAGGGATTAATCGGGACAATGGTAATTAATTATCCGGTAAGCTGAGGCCGGCGGCTATTGGCTACATGCGGGTGCTTGGGGATTGTGGCAGTCAGCAATAATAATACGATTTTGATTGAAATTGGTAACAAGATAATGATTCTTATTAGAAACGTAGTTATATTTCAGGAAGGTCTTACATAGCGTAATAGATACTTCAATAATAAATCGATAATAATATAGCGTTTTCAGTTAGATAATGGTACAAAATAAGATAAAATAACATTACGAAATTACACAATAAACAACAAACGAGTATTAGTAGAATAAAGATCGATTCAATCTTATTAATGCTTTTAAGTAGCTTAGTTATTGTGTAGAATTGTGGATAAATAAAAATATAAAAACAACAACAGTGAGAAAACTTTTTGATAACTAAAGAAAAAAACACCCTCCCATAGACATAAGATATTTACTTATATAAGATCCTACTATAGAATAATATAGAATGTTATAAGACATTCTACACTTTACCTGTTAATGTTTTAATGAAGTAGTTACATAAGCTTTTTTTCAAAGCATTAACACCAATGAAAAAACTGGCTCTTGAGTTTGGCGTAGGAGAAACATGTTAATAAAAATAAGAACAGTTAAACATAATAAACAGGGCTGTATAAAGAATGATTAATAAGTACTAGAAATTAGGTAGCATTAATAAATAAAATATAAATAATAAATAATAAATAAATTAGGTAGCATTAATAAATACGGCTTATAATTTTTTGGATTCTAAAACTTTTTTTTAAATTTTTACTTTTTTGAGAATACTATTAAAATATGTTACCCCGTTGTAAATATAACTTTTTTTTTTCTATAATACCTTATATATATAAAAATTTATGTAAGTTTGTTTGTTTGTTTGTCCTCGATATTCTCGAAAATTACTAGACCAGTTTCGCTGAAAATGCACAGTTTGTTTTTATTAGTGCCGGGAAGGTTTAGAGAGTAGTTTTAATGAAATTCAATATGTAAAACTGTTGCTATTACGTTTTAAAATTAGTATCAAAAACATTGATCCCGCCATGTTTTATTTAGGTTAGCCCATAGATATAACACTCTGGTTAGCCACAGATAGCATATTCAAAAGAAGAAGGTTTTTTTGGTAGAATATTTTCGAAATGGAAAACACGGGTACACTTACTTAAGAACTTTGCGATTTAGATATATTTAAAAAAAAATAAACGTCCGGAATGAAATAAAATACTCAAATGAATGTTTCTTTGTTTGGAGATAATTACTTTCGCTGTCAAATCAAATATTACACATCAGCTAGGATGTATATATTTTTAAATATAGTAAAGAGTAGAATAAGGTAGGATGGCTTGTAATGTACTTCCATATAAGGTTGCGATATAAACAAGAGGCCAACTTGATTCAGTGTCCCGTCTTGGGTTGACGTGAGTTTACTGTGCGTCGCCCAACCGAGTGGGGATATATCTCCACAGTTATACGAGGGGAACTCATGTGACGCGTAATAAACAGTGAAAGCTTTAAATCTTTTATGGAAAATTCAGTGAACAAAACAATCAAAGGTATTAAGACCGCAGTCATTGAATTCGAACCCATCACCACTATTCCGAGGAGACCTATTTTAAGTTCACAAGTTATGTAGTTCCTACATAATTTAACTAAATTTTGAAAGTAGTGGTTAATACCTCCCTTAACTATGTACCAACAGGGAATAATAACAATTTTGTTATATCTCGCAATTGGGGGGCTGTAATGCAAAACTGCCTATTTCTAAAAATGTAACTTTTCAGTAGAGCCAACAAAAGGCACCGACTCTCACAAGAATAATGGTACTAACATTTTTTTTTAAATAATTGAAATCATTGCTGTGATTTATTAAATTTGCAGTAGATTAATATTATTTTTAATTACGTTATTTTCCAAACCTGACTATTTCCTTTACATCCTTGTATCTGTCCTTCAAAAAAAAACATTTAAAAAAATTGAAAATACTGAGACTTTGTTAGTTCCTCTTCCTGATTTAGTTTCCAGTCAGGAAACGACAAAACAATCCTTTCCTTCACTGTTTTCAAATTTGGCGATTGTTAAATACATATGTCGATCAAAGGAAAATAGTGCGTTTTGCAGAAAAAAAAATTATTTATCTCAAATTTCTATTGGAAATGGTACGCATTGCCAAAACATGAAAAATAGTTACTTTTGCGGAAAAGGGTACATATTTTTTGCTAGAAATAGTACGTTTTGTAAAAAGGGGTGTAAGATGAAAAATTAAAAAGATTTTGTCATTTTATCGTAAACATTACAATGTCAGTCGATTCCTTAGCCTCGAATTACCCTGAAAGCATATATCACTCAATTTCACCCATTATGGATATAGACAGTTTTGAATTATAGCCCCTCAATTCTAAGGCTATGTTCAAACGAGGCGGATTCATTCTCATAGATTTCTCACGGGCGGAAACGCGCGGCGTTAAATTGTATGGACCTTCATACATAATTACAATTACATTCGTTCGAATATGATGACGATTATTATGTGTATCAGATTATGTTTTCAAACATTGGCGTGGCTCTGGATTCTCTCAACTCGGGAAATGCCGTTGCGCCTATTTATTTATAAATTTAAAAAGCAAAATCAAAAAAATTACCCACACATCTCATTAGGACAGTCCTGTGTTGAGATGAGCGGCTTTACAATTTAGTGAAACAATATATAACGGCCTCCATGGTCGAGGGGTAAGGCTCTCGACTACGAATCCGAAGGTCGCGGGTTCAAATTCCGGCGTGTTCAAATAAATTTCATTTTATTGATTTGTGCTTTTTCACAACTAATTAATATAAAAATACTATATAGTATATTTGCGCACGTTCCAGAGTGGAAGATACTCTCAGTATCGCCCTGGTGAAAGACCACCATTCAGAATTGAAACGTTGCTTGAAAAGGCTTTTAGCCGTGTTTCGTGAACAGATCTGAATAGCCAGGTATTTCCCCACCTGCCTCTCCCTCTTCCCCTCCCCAATACCGTCAGCCTCAAAACATTCCCCAATTGGGGATGCCATAGTCTCACTGACTCCAGACGGTTGGGAGCAGTTGAGACTCTTGTGCGGTATTCATGTAAAAAAAAAAATATATATATATAAAAACCAAAACACGTAACACCAAATTTTTTATTATTTATTTATAAACGTTAAAATATACAATAAATTGAGCAGTATATTTACAGATATTACATTGAATGCATCCAATATAATAATAACAATGATGTTTTTATTACCTTTTTCTCTACAACAAATAAAAAATAATGATATCCTCCATGGGATTTCCTTTACAAAACATGAATTTAAATTATATTAAACATATGTGATTGCTGAAAAAAAACTTAAGATGAGGTGTTTTAAGTGCAGTTGGGTGGTTTCGGTGTTAGTCTGTATTAGGTGTTAATATATTTTCTATTTCAGATCTCCCTATGTAACGTATCCAGCATTTTATTTGATTTTTAAATTTATTATTGTCGTTGTGATTTTTTAAGGAGAGTGGACATATGGCATTTGCCTTTATTTTGTAAATCGCTTTTAGAAACATATTTCAAAAGAACTGGGGGTGGATTGAGCCAAAACCACCTACACCACAATGCCGAGACACTGAATCAAATTGGCCTCTTAACTTGTGGGAACGTAAAAAAATATTTTTATTTAATTTACACGTTTGATTAAAACGTTTTAAAATGTTTTCATAATTCAAAAATTCTGTATTACCTAGACTCCGCGCAGAAGGAAATACATATTCAGACATAGTAGATATATTTAACTGCTCGGAATACAAATACAAACTGACGATTATTTCATACATCCTCAACAATTATTAATATATGTGCCTAGAGTATAAGCATCATTGAAAGTGTGGTATGTTTTGAAAATATGAATCTCTAACTAATTACTTGAATGGTACTTACACTATGTTATTCCTGTCCATTTGTTCGTTATTTTATCTATGTATATATTGTGATGTGTTTTGCACCTGTTTGCCATAACTAACAACTATACATGTAAAAGTCCATAAAGGGCGTATATTATTATAATTTTTATTTTTTATATTTTTTAAATCTTAGACTAGTTAAGATAAGTTTTTATGCAGTATCCCAGCTTTGTGATCTGGGAGGTTTTGGTTGAACGGACCGCTTTCATGAACCAGCGTGGATTCAGTGAACTACCAATATATGCGCGAACGAATACGCCTAGTTTGAAAACAGCCTAAAAATACCAAAAACGAGAGAGTTTTCAATTTTCAGATCAAAGATTAAACACGCCTATTAAAAAGTTATTTTCTACTTTGTCACGCAAAAAAATGCGAGTTAAGCACACAATTTAAGTTACTACCTTCAGTACGGTCCAAGAAAATGCACGAAATATTTATGATTTTCGTATTATTTTATTTAAAACTAAATTAAAAGTTAAATACGTTAAAACTCTTGTAAAAACGGTTTAGAAATGAGTAACCTTTGTATTCCAATTTCTCGTCTTTTAACTAATAAACATCGTTCACAAGTAAATGTTGTTGTTCCACTCAGTACTAAGAGCTCGTAAATATTAGCAAGTACTGTTGCTTATTAATTGATTTTGTGTATAATTCGTTTTAATTTTTTCTTGTTTTAAATTTAATGTAATTCAAATTTAATAATGTTATTATTAAGTTCTGCGAGAATTTTTAGTTTGTATTATTGTGACAGCTGTTTCGGCATTTAATGCCATTTTTAAAGTGTGGTTAATTCCAATTTGGACGGGTTTTAAAAAAAATTATGATTAATTATCGGTTAACCGATTTAGTTAGAAATCAATTAAAATTCTGAATTTTGTGAGTTTTAATTCAATTTACCGGTAATAAATCATAATTTTAAAAAAAACCGTCCAAATTAGAATGGAGTGGGAGTAAATAAAATCACAGAAATAAGTCGTCACAGTGTGGATTAACCACAGTTTGAAAATGGCCTTAAGGCGATCCACCGGCTAAAATTCCAACGAAATCACGCGCTCCTTATGCAGGTGGCGACAAGGTTGAGATTCCCGCTTAACATCGGCCGCGTGTTTCGATTTACGCAAAAAAAAAAACCATCACCAAAATGCGTGTTTTATTATATTCTGTAAAGCTCAGACATAATTATGAAAATGTTTTACGATCATATTCTAAAAAACTTAATTTACCACAGTGAGGAATACGACAATATCGGAAAAGGGGTTTGTAAGTAGGAGAGTTTGCGCTTTAAACATTTTTTTTAATGTCTGATACTTTATTTTTGTTCTAGGTTTATAAAAAGTCACAACAAAAAAATGCCCCGTTAAACGAAAGGCCAAGGTGTGTTCTACTTGCAGTATTTAATTAAATCATCTATGATATTTCTAGGCCATCATATTCTCAAACCGAAAACACATGATTTTGCATTACTTCCCATTGCATCGCCTTAGACGCCGAAACAGCTGTTACAATAATAAAAACTAAAAATACTTGCAGAATTTAATAATAAAATTTTATTTATTAAATTTCAAAAAAAAAATACTCTTGCTACTAAATACATACAACTTGGAGTAAAATAGGATATATTCTAGTTTTGAGCCGTCTCTAACTATATGCGGCAAAAGTGACAACGGCGCTTGACTTATTTATTTGGCAAACCTATTTGAAGCGGCAGCCGGATTGCAAATGTCACTGCTCCATTTAAGTGGGGACAGCTGGATTAATATTTTGGCACGTATGTTTATACCAACAATGGCAGTGTACGAGTATGACTGACACGTGAATATAATAATTGTTTCGTTAAATTTTCAGTACAGTCGCAAAACTTTACAGGTGTATTCAATTTGCGGAAAATTTATGAATTTATTCTTACTTGACATTATGTTTTGTATGTATACTTATTTTAAATTGCTGCATATCTATTGTCTCAATTTTCATAATCATTATTTACACTCCACTATATTCCGGTAAGACGGCGTAAAAAAATATTGACTATCGTTTTAAAAAATGCCACATAAATATGAATAAATACGTTTCAATACGATCTCTGTAACGAAAAAGAACATAGCTGCCACTAATTTCGAGGTAATATTTATAGTAGAGTGTGTACCCGGCCTTGCTCGGGATTATTTATTTTTTTGGAATAAAGTGATGAATTGTGAATTCTTGCTTGTCGTTTGGGCGCCACGATTGATTTGACAGCGAAAGTAATGCCTTGTGATGACTAGTACTATCTCTAAACAAAGAAACAATTTGAAAATTTTATTTCATTTCATACATTTATTTTTTCAAAATATATCTAAACAAAAACGTTCTTAAATAGGTACATACTTTAGTTTTCCATTTAGAAAATATTCTACCAAAACAAACCTTCTTCTTTTTAATATGTAATCTATTACTACCCAGAGCGATATATCTATGGGCTAACCTCAGTACAACATGGCGGGTTCAATATTTTTCATACTAATTTAAAAACGTTATAGCAACAGTTTTACATGTTGGATTTCATTCAAACTACTCTCTAAACTGTCGGCACTAGTAAAAACAAACTGTGCTATTTTCAGCTATACCAGTCGAGTAATTTTTGTGAAAAATTGAAGACAGACAGACAAACATTCATTTTTGTATATAGGGATTAAGCAATCAAGGAATTTCTTTCAACGAAAAATTACCATATAACATTACTAAAAAATATATATTGGAATTATTTTAAGTGGCGAAATATACCTTCCTCAATCAACTGGTTACGGGGGGTAAAGGAATCTCAATAGTGCAGTTTACGTATGTACCTATTTATAAAATGCCATGTTTAAGAGATAAAGGGTACTTTATCACCGGACATTATGTTGAAACATTATGAAACATTAACGAGAGCAAATTCTACTTCGCCTTCTTTATTTTTATAAACGGCCTTGTGAACATTCGTTATGTAATGTTCAAGTAAACTCTCAATACGAGACAAAAGGATCCCTTTAAAAAAACACTTGTCTAGATTAAAAACTGAGGATCGTCCAGCCATTTATGTATGTGGTAGTAAAACCAACAATACGCGATTACACTTGAGTTTAACGACATCGGTTCAATGGATCGTTTTTTATACTTAAGATAAAAAAAAACATTTAACCCCATGTTAGCGCGCGTTAAATTTAACCTTTCCGTCCCTACATATATGGGGACTAATATTGTCGTAAGAAGCTACTATTCCAGACATACTGCATGAGCTTTTACACTAGCGAACTATGGACAAGATATACTCAAGGCATCATGGACACACTCCGTGTGCAATATAACCACGCTTACAGGGCGCTTTTCGGCCTCCCTTGGCGATGCAGCGCCTCGCAGATGTTCGCAGAGGGAAGAGTGCATGGATTCGCTGCTCTAATGCGTCACAGAATAGGCGGGACAAGTCAGCGCTATCGGAGATCGGAAAACACTATTGTCCAGACCGTCGCCCAGTGGCGCGCCTCTACTTCATTTATGGAGAATTTCCCTCAGGCCACTGTAGCATAAGTGCTAAATATGTTATTTTTTATTTTTTTTATACATTCTATTTCTACATCATGTAATTAATTTTTATTTTTAAATGTATTCTTTTTATATGGGAGACAGAGAATTTAAATCAACGCTTTGTTCTGCTGAAATAAAGACATTATTAGTATTATTATTATTTATTGTACATATTAATATTAACTTAATGTTTTAAAGCCGATAAACACGCCTCCTCGATAGTTTCTTTCTTATTCTATATTCAGAGTCTTTTCATTCATAAAATACATGTGTACCTACTTGTAACCACCTACGTAAGTGCGGATGGATGTCATCCTTGCAGAGAGCCAACTCTGTATCGTTTGCGTTAGCTAAAGCCAGTTAAATCGCCCATAAACAACACATATCGACACTTTTCATAAACGCAGCGTCATCTATTGCGTTTGCGTTACGGATTTGTCTCTTAATGCAAACGCAAAACTTAACTTGCTAGCGCGATAAGGGTTAAAAAACAGTCAAATTGTGTTGTTTATGACCGATTTAACTTGCGTTAGCTAACGCAAAAGATGCAGACTTAACCCCGAGAACAGAAGCGTCGTTACTCGAAAAATATGTTTGATGCTTTCCAAACACCATAACGAAAATACGATAAATTAAAAGGGGTAAATAAACGTAGGAGAGAAAACCGTCGCGATGCTGAAAAAATACTTTTTTTTTTTAATGTCTGTCAGGAGATCCAAATGACATTCCGCGTGTTTGCTAAAAATGTCTATTTGATATCAGGCGACTAAAGTAAAGTATTTGGATTTTTAAGCGGATTACCATTTTTTTATTTTCAATAATTTCAGAAGATATATATTGTATCGACTACTATAATACGAGCATATGCCTAGTTTGGTATGTTATTATGAAAAACTCTGTACTTAAACTTTTAAATGAATAAATAAATATAAAAATATATATATTTAAATTATGTACCAAAGGTATATAATTCCTAAGAAGATGTAAATAACAGAAAATATTTAAATCGCTATCCTGTATAATTTGTCATAAGTCATTTACGCATTCAGTTTTTGCAGTATAACGACGAAAAGTCGTTTTCTGTTTATTTCTATTCTACTTTCTAACAATTTATTATAAATTAAACTAAAAAATGCACAAATCATAAAATTTGAAAATCATCATAAAAAATCGGCATTATTGTATAAATATTCGAACTAAAAAAAAATCTAGGTCGAGAGGTTTCCGAGTTTCTATCAAGTCAACCGCAATTATTACCATGTCAGTTTTTGAAGATTTATTTGTTTATAACAAATTGGTATTCCGGGGAATAAACCCCGAGGGACATAATAGGTCCCTATATTATAGCCAACTTTAACAATTGAGTTACACGAAACCTTTATTAATCAGGGGGGGGTCTTCTTTTAGGGATGTATGGAAATAACTTTTCCTTTATGATCAGAAATACATATTTGTAAAAATACTGTTAGCCATGATTTCAGTTACAAGTCTGGAGCAATCTCTTGTATATCTGAGGAAATTAAACATTCACGGTGGGTACATAAATAATTAACTAAGCCTGTGATAAAGGGGTTTCTTCAAATAACCAATATATACATAATGTTTTTTGTGGGATAATCAAAATATAATACATAGATTCCTATAAATCATACGAAATTTTACTCATTTTACAAATAATGGAGTGCGGGTTCTGCCGTGCTTCTTCCGAATTTCATAAACTAATTTTATGGTACAGGCCAAAAATATTGAAAACGATTATAAATTCTAATGGTCCAATCAATCAAGCACAAAATAACGTACTATAACAGCAATAATTTGACTGGAAACAGAAGCTAAACCAAAAGTTCAATGAAAATTGAAACAGTGGCGGCTATTGGACAAATTTAATAATGAACCGTATTTTAAAGTGATCCATCATTGGGTATTTAATGTCTAAGACACTTATAAACTAGCCTAGTAGTTAATAATCTCCTCAGGGACGTGCGTTGTAAAAATGTTTTTTTTTTACAATGTAATTTTTTAAATCTTGTCACTAAATATATACAGTCTATTATTACTACCTATGGCTAACAAACTGCATTCACCAGTTCATCGATCTGTAATACCAAACTATATGTACAATGCATTTGATGCCGCGTTAAAATATACATGTTATTAATTTTATGTACAGGCAGATAATATTATACAGGACCATACTTACCTGGCAGGTCACTTGAGATAAATAGTTAACTGTAAAATGTAAGTGTAGCATAGTACTGTCACATATTAGCGAAGTTTCTTAGAAAACAAAATAATTTAAATAATAATCAACATAAATTTAAATCTAACCATTCGGATATCAAGTATTTTATGAAAAGTCATGAGAAACCAACACCGTTTTGGCACGAAAACAAACCTGCACGAGCACCACCGAGAACCTTGTGGTGTAAAATCATAAAATTGCAATAAAATAAAATATACCGAATCCTTCATCACGAAAAACCTCAGAAAAAAGTGTGGTTAGAGAAGCTTACAGAAAAAAGAGTGAATCCATGACGACTCGTATCGATCAGTAATTTTTTTTTAAACATACTAGTTTATTTATTTTTTGATAAATCTTAGTGTTTACCTTACTAAAATATGGTGTGTAATTTTTTAAATAAATGTACAAGTGATTATTTATTTTTCCCGAGAAAAAATCAAAAATCTTTGTTAATCAGTTAAAATTAGTGGTATTTTTAGGTTAAAACGTTGTTATATGTCCTTTTCATAATGCTTTATGTATTTATGTTTTCATTTTATAGAATTTATGCGATCACGAGAAAACATGTCAATAAATCACGACATCCTATATATTACAAAAAATAAAAAGGTGGTATTTTAATGATAAACTTTTCTTTGTACCCGCTACTGTATGTAAACATGTATTATATTCATGGGTTTTAGAATCTCGAGGTTTACATTATTTGCCTGTTTCCGATGCATTTAAATACTAGGAAGAAATAAGAAAAGGTATTTATTTTTACAATTGTTTTTAGAAGACATTATAAATAACAATAAAAACAACAATAATAATAAAGATAATATTTTGAATAAATCGGGAGTATATAAATTAATTTGTAATGATTGCAACTAATTTTACATCGGAAAGACTTGTAGAAATTTCAATATTAGGGTTAAGGAACACCTAAGGTGTTTAAATAATAACAACTATTCTGAATTTGCAAATCATATTTTAGAAACCAATCATTCGTTTGATATAAATAAAGGTTTAAAAGTTTTACATACAAATACAACTGGTTTACAATTAGATAAATTTGAAATTTTAGAAATAAGAAAAGTGTTAATAGCGAATTAAATTTAATAAATAATCAAATATTTTTTTAAAATAGCTATCTCTTAAATTTATTTTCATATTAATATTAATAATAATAATTTTTATTTATACTTCTAATTTAAATGTATTATTCAATGTTTTATAATTATTTTGTCATTAACATTTTTGATCTGTTACTTACCTACTTTAATTCATTTTTGTTTATGGTCATATTTTGTATATTCTTGATTAATGTTTTAAATTTTTTATCATTTTTCTATACTTGAAATTATTTTTTAGTATTCATTTATTCCTGAAGATGATAGCATTGCTATTATTACATTAACATGTAGAAATATTTACATATTTTAAGTAAAGTGGTATATACAAAGTGTATTTTCAATTATATAATTAATAATGATGCCACAAAGTTATCAATCATTTGAAGAAATTATAAAAACGACACTTTAATATTGGAAATGTGTTGATAGGTAGGTACCGAAGATTGATTATTTAGAATTAGGATCTCACTGCAGGGTTTATGCAGGTATAATAAATTTAAACAAACTTTTCAAACGAAATTATTCGCCCTTGATGTCTTCCGGTTTATGAAGCCTACGCATTCAGATTTTTTACCTACATATTATATTTCCTTGAAAACCTGAAAGTTTTTATGCACTCAAAAAAATATATTTGAGTTTTTAAGGTAATCTCTTTTCGGATGTCCAGTTGAAAAATTAATTAGACGAAATTCCCTCGATAGAAAAAAATCGCAAAGTATGCCCCGAAAAATATAAATAAAACGTGTGATTCTATCATTTAACTTTTTATAAGTATGAACAAACTCATAGGGTTTTTTTAAAGCTACTTATATTTCTTGCTCTAATCTAAATCTGTCGTGTTTTATTAATATTTTTAAAGTGTGCTCCCTCTCTCTTCTGTATTAACATATCTCCTTTTCAAACAATATTCAGTTTCCGCTAAGAGAGTATTTCTGGGCCTTACTTAACATGTATTAATGAAAAATCAAAAACTGATATATTTCTTATTATATTCCGACGAATCTGTAAACGATTCAAAATATTGGATAATTTTATACTTGCTTGAATTGTAAAGACACTAGCATTAAAACAGATTATTGCTAAAGCCCGATGGAAGCGATACTCTTCGCCAAGTTTTTTTATGAATTATTCATAGAATTATTAACATGCAATGTAATTGTCACAATTAACTGCTGCACCTGTGGCGATACGGCAGTCACAGTGTTTGCCTCTTGGATAACTACGCTAGAAAGACTTAAATTAAATATTTACAATAGGTTGGTTTCAACACAACTTGAAATATATCTTTTAGGACGTCATAAACGAACAAGGTTATTAAATTTGCTAATGCAGGTGGTGTTAAAATGTATGTGCCACGAGCATGTGAATCATTCACGGGGTTAGGACAACTTTGTCATAGATTTTTATCGATTATGAAATTAAGTAATTGTTATCGTCTTTTTGAAAGAATAGATGAACAAATTGCAAACGATACAGTTGTTGACGACGATTTGAATGAAATTCTCTGGTGGCTGTTATAAAGAAGGGAGATAGGTACGAATTTGATTGAAGGTTAAATGTATTAAGGGATCAATTGTGTTTCATTAAAGATCCTGGCGGTAAACTGGATAAATTGAATCATTAATCAATCGATTCGCGTGGAAGGGTTTTTAATTCATTTCGCGCATAGTAAAACTTTATCTTTTGTGTTTACTTGATGTCTACACTAGAAAGCTACCAGTGGCGTACCGTTACCCTTTTTCGACTTTTCTTTTCCAGATAGTATTCCCACATAACCGTTGGAATTTGATTAAAAAAATAATAATTATTTTTATAAACAATAATTATTAATCTAAAACACTCATCCAAATTGAAAAAACCTTCCGAGCAAAGATAAATGTCAGTATAGGTTTTTAAAAATTATTATTTTTTTTTTTTTTTTGGTAAGGTTTTTCAATTTGGATGAGTGTTTTAGATTAATAATTATTGTTTATAAAAATAATAATTGTTACCCTTTGCACTATGCACAAAAATCTTGTCTTAAGTTTTAAAGAACTTTAGTTTATCAATTAATAAAAAAATAATAATTTGACTCTAGAAACACGAACTTGAAAAATAGTTAATATCGGAAGAAAAGTCTCGGCAAAACGCACCTCCGTATTCAATGTCATCATGGTAAGATTTTCACTAAAACTCGGTTTAAAAAAATAAATAAAAATTTAATTCGGTGAATCATCAATCTTTTTTATGCGACCTTAAACTCAACTCAAAATCAATAATAACTAGCAAACGATAAAAAAAGTTTTAATAACATCCACGTACAAAAAAAAACACCAAGCATAGTATTTTTTTATTTATTTATTTAGAGACAATTTTTATAATATAAGCAATTATTATATAGAATGATGATAATCATTTCAGAACGTGACATAGAAATCGTGTACCTACGTATAATTTCTTTCCGATTTAATTATCAAGTAAAAATTATGTGTCCATGGGTTTACCATATTTTTCTGCGTTATGAGCATATCTGTGGAGGCGTTATGAACGTGAAGATGCAAAGTTCCTAGTAGTTATGAACAAAGAATGGGAACTATGGGATAAATAAAAAGAGGTTATTAATTATTTTTTAATAAACCTTTTTTTTCACCATTCTAAATGTTTTAAATACTTTAGATTTTCATCAGCTTTGGATTCAAACGTAATGTATTGTATGGACATTCATTTCAATACGTCCATATTTGACAAACTATAGTCTTCACAAAAGCAAATGCTAAAATGATTGTATTAAAATCTTATCGAACTCTGAACAAAAACCGAAGACAATATTATTTCTCCCTTAATCTCGATCAACTTCCCGAAGCCGTTCAAAGTGAGTGATTTTATCTTCGGCGATTTTAATTAAAGCAGTCAGATTAATCTCTGCGGCGGCATAAAGCGCAAATAATTAAAATTGATTAAGTTAAAAACTGGCTTTAAATATTGCTTTAATGAAAATACAAAAAACACGCGCGCTCTATGAAAAACAGATTTATTAAATGGCCGGGAGGATCGGGCGATTAAGGGGGTGGAAGCGATTTATTTGTATTTTGTTATAATGAGGTTTTATTTCGAAGGGAGGGAATAATTATTAGTAGAAATAGAAAACTGGGAACAGTTTTTAACGACTTTTTATTTTAATTATTATTCTACTTCTATTTATTTAGGCAGCATCTAATATGTTATTGCATAATGTAGTGTCAAGTGAGAATGATGTGTACTGTAAATTATTTATATATTGCAGTGTTTCGTAAACTCGTCACTAGAAGAACCTATACCCAGTTGTTCGCGACATATAATTGCGGTTTCTCTATTTTTTTACGCCGACGATCAAATAAGTTGTTTCTGAATAAGCCCACTCTCTAACGGGCCGCTATTAACTTAACATAGTACGCATACAGCAAGAGTGCGGACAATGAGAGTCCGCAACATTGCTCCCGCGCCGCACCGACCCGTATACGGGCACCAATAGAAATAGGTATATGGAACGCTCTCGGTATCACGCACTCTTAAAGCACCCGGTTTATGTTGATTCCCTATCGACCCGATAAAGGGTAGATAACCTTATGAGAGAATTGCAAGAATCTCAATGAATAATAACTTAATGAAAAGACATAGACCCAAAACAAATTAATTTCGTTACAATCAATAAATTACATACCCCAGTTTGTTCCTTGAAAAACGGGTTTCATTATGTAGTCCGATCGAACTATACGACGCATCCAATCCATTATTTAGTCAAGCAAGACTTAACACTATTAGGAATGAGACAGGAAAATAACCTCTGCTCTTTAGCATGTGCCTCCACTTATGGGGACCACTCTTATAGAAATTAAATTGGGTGAGTCTATCCAATACCATTTTTTTTATTACACAAGAAAATGAAATAATAAGAAAGTAATTATTATTAATTTACTAATTATGAGGCCACAGAGTGACTATGCATCTATTGAAGAAATAACAAAGTAGATCAATTAGATTGGAAGAGTAATAGTTACCATATAAATCCTGAAAAACAATGTTTAATATTCGTAGCATAACATATTTCTATGAGACAAACTGACGATACAAATGTACACCACAACGAAAAGGACAAAGCCCACAAGGTTCATAAGAAAACAGCTGTGCAAACCTGTATTTGTATGGAATTTTTGATTTCCGCCGGATGCGGATAGCGTGCCTCCTCCTGACGACGGTACACATATTGTTGTTGACTTCCGGTCCGCTCGGTTCGTCGCCGGAAACGTCCGAAGGCATGAGACGTTACCGCGGGAATCGCGACGTACTTTACTATTAATCGGCAGAGGAACATTTGAACTAGAAGGACGATTCATGTACTTGAATGTCTATGGACGAACGTTAATTTTGATTCATTCACTAGAACGTCCAAGGATGGACAGCTGAAAACAAACAGGATTCCTGGTACACAACGTTTGAACGATGGCAAATTATAGAATGAACTGCACACAACTTCACTGTCAAGGGTCGATTACGGCGATCAAGTGGTGATTAAAGTCTTGTCACATTATGAATCATAGTCACTGATTAGGTGCTTCGGGAACCATTTACGGAACAATAAACACATCACAAATTACTTTTCAATGCCAGTGATCTTTTAAAGGTCCTTGCGGAGATTACCACTTGGAATAAACGATATATGAGGATAATAGATCTCATCAAACTTTTTTCATTGATAACGTTGTAAAAAGTAGCAGTAAATGCAAAAAAGAAAACAATAATTATAAATCACTTCTAAATTACACATTTTATTTAGAAATATGCACACTGTTTAGTCGTGGATGTATTATGGTTTACTTGGTGTTAAAACTAATAAATATTTACATCAATGTGTCAGTAAATGTGTTAATTTTATGACTTTAATACCAGCCTCAGGATTTGAACAGCATCTCTTCTAACTGAATATAGCCGGAGTCTTGTGCCAATAAAGAAACATGACCTCCGCATTATCACTGCGTGAGGAGATTATGACCTCAAGTTTCAAGTGAAGAGGCTGAAGAGTTCATATAAATGACAGATCGCGACGATTTGACAACTTCGATCGATGTTTCTTTGAAAGCTGAGATATTACTTTCCTGATATGACTCTAATAAAAAATATCGCCTAACGAAAAAAGGCTTTATTTGACACCTATTTTTACAGGGATTCCTAGATAATTTTTCATAATACAGTACTTTTGAAATAAATTCATCAAGCTACCCCCTTAAATTAATTGTATGTCATTGCACGAATCAGACTGTTACCCGAGATGTGGATTATTTTATAGTGCTTATTTATAAAAATGGTTAGGGTGTTCGGCTTCGGAGAATAATTACGAAGTTTCCCAAGGCGAAATAGATTCCAAGAACTTACATTCCAAATAAGCGTAATTTCAAATAAGCTAAGAAATAGATAGAGAATATATTATTACATCACTAGCTGATGTGTACCCGGCCTTGCTCGGGTTTTTTTTTTTGGAATAAAGTTACGAAGTTGTGAATTCTTGCTTGTCATTTTTACCTAAATATTATAAGTACATATATGTTGCCCAGTGCCAACACAATGTTAAAAAACTGTTTAAAATTGCTTTTAAATAAAGTTAAACAAATATTTTGTTTTTGTTTTGGCAATCTTGTACGAAAATTCACAGACCGCCTCTGATTCTGGGTCACGTTTCAACAAAGGTTCTTTTAATTTAACGAAGCTGTACGTTTTCATTAGAGGTTGTTAACCATTCGCGATCGCTCACCCTTTGGGAGAATTATAATTTTCATCAAATGTATCGAATACAAAATCGGATATTGCTATCCTCGAAAATATTATGCCTCATGTAAAACTTTTCTGAAATGAAAGCAAATTAACAATTACTGTGTCGGTTTTTAAAGAGTACATTTTTAATAAAAAAACATGGTAAATGTTGATGATCGTATCGGAAGCCTGCACATATTCAAAATAATTAGGAGGTATGTGAACTTTGGTCAGTATATATCGATAGGTAGAAAACCCTTAGAAAAATATATGTAGTCAGTATTGATTGCATTGATTTATAACAACTAAAAATCATACTTAAAAATCAAATCTGTTCAATATGTTTGTCAATAGCAATTACAATACTGAAGTGAAAATCAATAAATATGTTAAAAAGTTTTCTATTTATCTAGGTCAGTTCCATTACTATCAGTTTTTTTTTATATACCTAGAATCTCTAACTAACTGACTAACTAACCATCACGCCGTTTCACCCCATCAGGGGTAGGCAGAGAGGACGGACCGCCAAACAACTCGATCTTGGCATACACTTCTTGCTTCATTCACATTCATACATCGTCTCATACATTCTCTTCTGTTATTTCTTCTTATGACTTCTGACATGGCCCGACTAAAATATCTGATTAACTTGATCGTGTCATGTCTTCCTCGAACGTCCCGGGCTTCTTCTTTCATTCACATTCGCGTCATATATTCTCCTTACACTCCTTTCTTCGTTCATTCGCTCTACATGCACAAACTATCTAAGCGTCCCTTTCTTAATCTGGCTCATCACGCGTACATCAGACTTGCATTCTTTACGAATCTCAACATTTTTCACACGATCATACATGGTTTTATCACACATTCGTCTCAGAGATCCCATTTGTCCAGCATTCAGTCTACTTTCATCCTTCCTCTGCCAGTTCCATGCCTCACTGCCATGCTCAGGGTCGGTATTAGAACTCCATTGTGGACTGCTAGTTTTGCTTCTTTGGACAACTTTATGTATGCACCAATCGTGTTCAGTCCTCCTTTAGTGGAGTTTGCTGCATTCACAATTCTAGTATGCACAAACATTCTAACACGAGCTGTAAATGTAATATTTTGCGTAATTTGTTAGAAGCATACCTAGAGCAATGGCACACTTAAATTCACGTGAGAGATTGGCGCGCACTCGCCTGGCGTAATGTAATATAGCATGTCAGGTGTATTTTATGTTGTGAGCATTCCATCAAAATTCTGAAAGACGAGATTATGACTATATGGTAAACACGGTTAATTTGAGTTCGCGGCATTGCCAGAGAAAACTACTGATTAAATGGCCAAATTATATTAAATAACAGGGCCATAGAGATGTTTCGCAAAAAAACGTTCTATGAATTCCAAGTACCCCAGATTAAAAATTCTTAAGCTCTTCCGAACATAAATTGGCCAGAGTGCGGTCGTTTTCCGCGATTGTTTTTTTTTTTTTTTAAAAAGGTTACCTATTTTTTTTTCCATTAGCGGTATACCTTAACTAATTGTGTCCACAAACTGAAAAGATTAATTGAAGAAAGTCTAATAAAATAGAAACAAACATTTAAAAAATCACCGGAACGACGCTTTAATTTGTTAACCTAGAAATTGACCCTTGAAATTTTACGCACAGCGAGAGAAAAAAACATTATCGATCGTAGGATTTTCTGAACAGAAGCAAATTTCACTCTAAATTGGTCTGAGGAGTTTTTATGCGTCTTTAGTTCAAATGGGGAAATTTCTCCAACTTAAGTGGATAAGTAACATGTGGAGTGCCACAGGGATCAATTCTTGGACCGTTGCTATTTCTAATATATGTTAATGACATAACAAAGTGGGGCATTAAAGGAACTCTTCAACTTTATGCGGACGATACTGTAATTTTTTATAACAAAAAAACCTAGCGGAACTCGAAATGGAAATGAATGCCGATGTTTCCCATCTCACAACCTGGTTGAGAATAAATAAACTGACCCTTAACGTAAAAAAACGCATTATTTACTATTCGGCAACAAGAAAAATTCCAGCCTCGATATCAAAATTGGTGACAACTGCCTCGAAAAGAAAACGACAACAAAATATTTGGGCCTTATAGTAGATTCTTAACTCTCGTGGGATCTCCACATAAATCATGTAAAGGAGAAAATTACCCCATAACTGGTGTGCTATATAGACTTCAAGGATTACTACCCATTCCGTTACTAACTGCAGTATATTACGCCATGGTACATTCACACATTTCCTATCTCTGCTGTATCTGGGGCTTTGCCTCGAAGAAATTGATTGCTGATCTGCAGGTGGTTCAAAACCGAGCCCTCAGAAATGTTTTTGGACTTCCATGGGACACTCATGTCAGGGACATCTACTCAGTTTCCGGTATCCTTCCAATCACGATCCTTCCTAAGTATGAAATCACCAGCACCATCCTACAAATTACTCAACAATCAACTCACACTAACGTCAAGCCACTTTACAATCAAGACATCCACAACCACAATACTCGAAATAACAATAAAATCCGCATTCCTCAAACACACACTACAAAATATGGAATAAAATCTTTAAACTACATTGCCTACACACTTTATAATTCGCTTCCAGATATGTACAAAACCAACAAGAAAAATAAAAAATCCCAAAATGATGGTATAAAGGAATACTTTTTAAGGATATTTAAAAATGAAAATCAGTAAATCCATATTTGTATATTTTGTTGTTCCCTTATATGTTTTCTCTTGTGTGTTGTTCTATTTAACTTGGCCTTATAAAATTATTTCTGTCTGTATGTGAAACTTCTATTTTTGATATTTTGCTGTCAATGTAAAATTGTATGTACTATCTCCTACTTATGTATTGTAAATTCCTCCCGTCCTAAAATGAGTTTTGAAACTCATCGGGATTGCTTTAGCAAGAAATAAATATATAAAAAAAAAAAGAGCATCAACTCCGATTGCGCGATTTTCAAATATAGTAGTGCGTGTTAGTTCCATCGACCATTAGATAATTGACAATGTAGGTTATTGTTATTTAAAAAAATCTGCTTTAAAAATATAAACAAATATTTACAAGTCAACATGATATACGTAGGTATATTTCACAGTGAAAATAATTGTTAATTATGGTTTAACGAAACAACATGAATGAATTCTGAACATTTAATATTTGCTCTCTAAATATCACGTAATGTATGAAAATAGTCCAGTTGGTTTAATTCCATTCGTACGCTTACACGAGCAGAAAACTAATCTATGAGGATAAAGTACACAATGAATTCAATCAATAACTCGACCAATTGAATGCAAAGAAAGCATTGGTAAAGCATAAAGGTCAGAAACGAAGCTAGTCGGAGTTCAAACGAAACAATCGGCGGCGGTCATATGAAATTAAACGTTGGTACATTGAAACGTCGTCAGCGACCAACACTGCGGGATTAATCGAGGACTAGCACTAAGACTAGAAAAAGGGCGTAAATTTTATTTGATTAGTTTGCGTTATTTTATTATCACAATTTATTCAATAAAAATAACATATATTTGCGGCAGGTTCCTGAGTGGTAGATACTTGGAGTATCGCCCTGGTGAAAGACCACCATTTAGAATCGAAACGTTGCTTGAAATGACTTTAGCTATGTTTGGTGACCAGATCTGAATAGCCAGGTACTTCCCCACCTTCCTCTCCTCATCTCCTTCCCCTCCCCGATATATTCAGCCTCACAATATACCCCAATTGGGGATCCCATAGTCTAACTGGCGCCAGGCGATTGGAAGCAGCTGGGACTCTTGTGCGGTACTCACATTAAAAAGGACTTAAGTTTAATTCGTAGAACTCCATATTACTAAGTTCTGAGTTCTGAAAGCATTTTCATTGTTGTAAATTAGTGTAACTTTTCACCATAATGATAACATTATTAAATGTGAATTACTTTCATTTTTTTAAAAAGGATCCTACTGCTGTCCCACCTTCGTGTGTTTGCACTACGCGGTTGTAGAATTAATATACGGTTAAAAGAACGATTAAAAAAAAACTCCTGACAAAGGAAGGGCTAATTTTGTGGTTCTGCAACACATTCCTGATTGACCTGTCATCTCCATTTCAACAATATATGAGAAAAGACGCGAAAAACGTAAAATAAACCTAGCTAGTAATTTCAACCTCATATTATCCACTACGAATTAAGATATGAAAAAATAAGTAGATGTAATAAGAGAAAAGTAGAATTTCTCTCATGAAAATTGAAGAACTAAATAACGTTACATTTTGTGGAAATTGTACATAATCGAGGTTTGATTCGCATGCCTTAATTTCGTCTTACGATTTTTGGGAAGAACCACTTGTCTAAGATCTACAAAAAAATGCTTTCGAGGTCAACTAAAACCTCAGCAATAAGCACCCAAATACCCCTAAAAGGTTATTGCAATTACACTGCCTATCTATTCATCAGCACTAAAATGTTTTAGACTCCAGATTAAAAGAATATTGTAGGGAATTTAAAGTAAGTACCTAGATAAATGAGGGCGCAAGTTGTTACTGGTTCGTCGGCTTCTCGCTTTCAAGAAAATTTAATTTGATCAAAATTTAATTAAAAACAGTTACTTCAAAAGGTGCGTAATCGCGTTGTGGAGTCATAATTAATAAAACGAATCATTCGAAATAAATTAATACTAATTATTAATATAATTATTAATATATATTATTAATATAATTATTAATATAATTATTAATATAATAATTAATATAATAATTAATATAATAATTAATATAATAATTAATATAAATTAATAATTAATGTAATTTAATAAATAATAAAGTTATTAAAAATAATTAAGTTATACTATTGCTTCTGAAGCACACTAATACACACGTCAAATAAGTACAAATTTATGTTAAAATTCTTTGTTTAATTTCAGCAGTTCCTCTTTTAATGTTGGTACATTTTCCAGACTAAAATCTACATACCAGCAAGTTGAGAAATTGCAGATATTTAACTTATTTAAGTAATTAGCTGATGTGTACCCGGCCTTGCTCGAGTACAATAATTGATTTGACAGCGAAAGTAACTGTCTCCAAATAAATAAACATTCATTTGAATATTTTATTTCATTCCAAAAGTTTATTTTTTCAAAATATATCTAAATCATAAAGTTCTTAAGTAGGTACCTGCTCGTGTTTTCCATTTTGAAAATACTCTACCCGAAAAAAACTTCCTCTTTTGAATATGCAATCTGTGGCTAACCTGAGTGTTATATCTATGGGCTAACCTAAATAAAACATGGCGGGTTCAAAGTTTTTCATACTAATTTTAAAACATTATAGCAACAGTTTTACAAATTGGATTTCGTTCAAACTACTTTCTAAACCTTACCGGCACTAATAAAAACACACTGTGCTATTTTCAGCTCAACCGGTCCAGTGATTTTCGAGAACATCGAGGACAAACAAACAAACAAACAAACAAACTTCCATTAATTCATATATATATATATATAGATGTAAACACTAAAAAATATTAGTATGTTGGAATGGTGTTATTCAAAATATAAGATTACTACTAGTTCTTGGTCTGTACTAGGTAATTATTTAACAAAATATAAGATTACTACTAGTTCTAGGTTCTAGGTTCTAGGTCAACAAAATTGAAGATTTTATTAAGTATTTTCTTCAATAAACGTATAATTACTTTGTGGTGTCATCTATCTTCTTCTTCTTCTATTATATAAAGAAGAATGTCCCGGGCGGGCGTTGCGTGTTTGTTTTTTATAAAAAATCTACAGTTTTATTCGTACCTTGATAAAATTTTGCACACTTGACCTACACAACAAGAGGAAGAAGGTCACTGTCTGCATTAGATTTAGAAAAACCACCTGTCCATCCCCTTTTCCACCCTTAAAGCCAAATGTTGGTACGTCTTAACGAATTTTTGCACACTTGACGTTCAAAATAAGAGGAAAATATCTGGTAGTGTTAGGGTTAGGATTATAAAACTTTACTACAAACTATTAATATCGGCGGGTAACGCCGGGTACTTCAGCTAATTATTAATTAAATTAATAAGAATTATTTTGTATAAGTATACTGTGTATCCTGATAAGAGAATCTTGGCTTCAGAAACATGTTGATATTTATGTATTAAGCAGTGGTGTATACAAAGTAATTCTTATTAATGTTATGGGGAGTATTGGTTGTTGACTGCTAAATTTAACAATTTTTGGAATCATTTCCGTCGATTTTAACAGATAATACTGGTTTTATTTCTGCCTTAATTTGACTAAAGTATTTCATTGGAAAGGGGGCTATCGACATAACTCTTTACTTATTTCAGTTGATTTTATTTATAATGTACACAACATTAAAAAAATACAAAGAAAAAAGAAAATAATATAGACCATCCGTCCAATAACGGTGTACAACATGGAAAAAAATTCAATTAAAAGTAACAAAACAAAAAAAATGCTTGGGTCAAGTAAAGTTAAGTGAAGTTATGTGAAAATAAGAGATTCGAGAAATTTTGCGAAAGTTGCATGTCCGGAATCCTGCCATCGCGGTGGATGTTACAATCGAAAAATTCGTACAAAAGGTTGGGAGAAGGTCAAGTTGGTTATTTGGAAAGGAATATGGAAAATTTCGGGGTTTCTTAGACGGCGGATGATATTAATTTTGATTGTGGCCAAAAGCGAAGATTCAAGATGGATATTTATAATTATGAAAAGAAATCATTTTTGTCACGACGTTCATTTAAATTTTCTAATCAGAAATATTCTAGACGTTTCTTATAGTCGGTAAGCAGTGACGATGAAATAAATCAAATGATGTCTAAATTGTACCTAAGAATGATATCACCAGGTGAGAATGCTTGCGTTTGGTATCATGAACGTAAAATTTCAAAATAGTCGTCTTAGGCACTTTTCGGCAGATGTTCACGACTTGGCACGGCCCCTTCCCTAATATGTATTTAAGTGCCACTTTTAGTACAGAAGGATCTGAAAGAAGCTAGATAAAACTAATAGCAGATGTTGTATTAATGGTACGATCAACGATCCCATCTGATTATTACAACATTAATGTAACATGTACCATAATGGGCTAGCTAAATCATAATTGTCAAAGATAAAATCGTGAACGTAACAAGTGCTTATTATGATACGGAAAATTGTAATATTATGACGCTGATCGTTTCAACGCGCGCCTAATGTATTTTCAGGAGATATAAATATCTGGGTTGAGATGTAGGAAGTGTTTGAAACGGTAATATCTCAACTACAAAACTGATATCTGTTCGTATGAAGCAGAAGAAACTCTCAAACTGTGAACGGGGTCATGAAAGTTTTCACAGATTGTTTTCTGGGATAACAACGCAACCTTTTTTCAATTTTCAGCTGGCAACATAATTTCCATATTAAGACAAGACGTTATAATAATTGTTTTTTCCATAGTTTTCAAATTGTTCCATAAGAAAAACGATTTTAAAAAGGAATGTACAAACTTATAAGAGATTATAAACATGTTCTCAACTGGATTATTTGCGTGAGTGGCGGCAAAGAATACATCGTTTTAATTATTTGAGAACGAGTCATCGTTATAATGATGTAAAATAAAGTAGTTTCAAGTTTTCTCGCTTCGAGTCCGATATTATGTCAAGAGAAAACTATAGATCTTTAATAAGATAATAAAATAATAAGTGTTCTTGGAAGACCGTTTGAACTAAATTAACCGACTTCCAAACACAGCGTTGTTATTTTTTTAACTCTTACGCTGATTGGTAGGTACCGACAAAGTTCATCATCCTTAAATAAATAAAAAGTTTGTGTATATATGTAGATACTTTGAAATATTATCATATAGCCGAACACGTATCATCATTTTCTAATGTTATTTAAATCACTGCTGCTACATATTTATCTACGTAATATTATCGCCATATGAGCTATTTCTGTAATGTTACATTAAAAATAAATTGATGTCTCATGTATCAAAATGATGGGGTCACCAATATAATAGAATTCCAGGAAGCGTTTGAACCAGGCTTGCATTCTATATCGAACTCAAAATATTATTATAAATCAGTGTGCTGGTGTACTGAAGGGGCGTGCCAAAGTGCTATAATCCGTTTTTTATAGATAGTTTCATTATTACACAATATGATATACACCCCTTTACGGTTACTAAAAACAAAGCATTCTTACGTTTTAACAGTTGCGGCAAATGCATTATCAGTGAATTGGTAAGTTTAGTTTTCCTCTAATTTAATATTCAATGGAAAGTTTTGTCATTAAACTGGGGAGACAAACTTCGCAGAAGTTAACTGCGGTGGTTGCCGACTGCGGTAGCTACCGGTGAAAAATGAAAAATTGCAGTCCCAGATCTCCGCGGACGGGCGCTGTAGAATTCTCTCTTGTTTAACGATAATTACACGAATGGTGAAATTAAAAAGTTGTTGATAGGATAGGTTGGTTGCTTTGGCTAGAATTCATTAAAACGTGGAATAAAAATAGGCTATAAAAATCAATTTGCATTGTTACTAAACCAGCTTTAGATGCGTTAACACCCATGGATTTTTATGGAAATTAACATAAATCGTTTTTTGGTAGCAGTTCGAGTACCCCAAACAACAGTATCTCGAAATTATAATTTTGCGTATTCGCGACTTTTGGCATTGAACTGACGATATTATGGTGTCAGTGCGGTACAAAGTGCATACACAGATTTAATATTTTAAACTTTAACTGAAATTAGCCTAAAAGTGGACATACAACAGATGTGGATAAAACCATCGATATGTAACTCTTTGTAATTGCTTTACCACGATTACGATTTATAATCTCGTGAATTAATGGCAACACTGTTCTCTACGACGAGCAGATTGAATAAAAAAGATAATAGATGGGGAAATCGCTCACTTCCTTGGAAGGAGCGAATCGGTCCCAATCGCAAACTGGTACTGCGGTTGGATCATTCCTGTGTCAAATTATTTCTAGCAGTCTTTACCAATATTGTCTTCGAACTAATGAAATATATGGAAAAATGGATTTTGTTCTTTAAGAGGAACGGATGCGCTGCCTGTTTCATAGATAACTTAACTTTGAATTTGAAGCTTAGTAAAGGCTTAGTAAATATCTAGTACAGATGAGAAGTGTTTTATTTATGTTTGTGTTAAATTATGAAGAACATGCCATGAAAAAAAATAAAGTTTCATGATTTTAGAAGCAATTTAGAAAATTATTTGCGAGTTTATTGTATTTAAAAAAAAAATATATATATATATATATAACGTATTTGCTACGTAACTATGATTACATAAATAAAAATACAAAAACAAAACATTTAAAAAATATATATATTTAAATATTTTAAAATATGTACAGCAAATTTGTGTTCCAAAGTAAATTCGTAGTTTTTAATTTAATTTAAAGTCCACCATAATGCTTATTTTATTATTTTTTTTTAATTTAAAAAAATGTATATATTTTATATTCCATTATATTTTCAAAGCAGACGGGTTAAAACATTTTTTTAAATCACCGTTAACCCCCAAATAATTGTTAAAGATGCCTCTAAAATCGCGAAAAATCAATTCCTTTAATGGCTTAAATTTCATAATGTAAAATAAAAATAAATAAATTATTTCTCATCCGTACTAGATATTTACTATACTTTTTGATTAAAAAAAAAGATCATTAGGTTTGAGTATTTTGACCTCAAATCCAAAATTAAGTGTTGTATGAAACAGGCCGCGCAGCCGTTCGTCTTAAGCTTATTGTGTTTAAAAGTAGACAACCTCGAAGTAGTTATAATCAATCTAGTATATTCTTAGGTTACTTTCTGACTTACTCCTGAGGTTTCTAGCATTGTCCTAATTTTAGGTCAGGAGATTTGAAAATACATAATTATAACACAAGTAATGAACAAAAAAGATCGAAGGCGTTTCTTCATTAGATTCATCTTTTGCAAATAAAAGTAGTAAAAGTAGTCCTGGATGCAATTTTGAAGGAAACGATTACTTTTTGATAAACTTACTAACTAATTGTGTAACCATTACGCCCTTTTACTGCAGGGGTAGGCAGAAAGGACGGACCGCCAAACAACTCGATCTTGGCATACACTTCTTGTTTCATTCACATTCATACATTCTCTTCTATTATTCCGACCTCTGACATGGCCCGACTCAAGTATTTGATTCATTTGATCGTGCCTTGACTTCCTTGGGCGTTCCCGGCTTCTTCTTCCATTCACATTCGCGTCATATCTTCTTCGTTCATTCACTCTAGATGCACAAATAATCTAAACGTCCCTTTCTTAATCTTGCTCATTACGCATGCATCAGCTTTGCATTCTTTATGAATCTCAATATTTTTCACACGATCATACATGGTTTTACCACACTTTCGCCTCAGAGATCTCATTTCGATCTTCATTACCTACAGTCCCTCGTATCTAGGATGAACGAAGTATGTGTGAAGAATAAGCTAATGATGAATGTAAGTAAGTCTAAAGTCATGGTGTTTGAAAGAGAAAGTACGAAAACAATGTGCAATATAGTTGCGAATTATGAATACTTGGAGCATTTCAGATGACTCATTTTTGATAACTTTGCTATGTTTCCCTTTCCTACAATTACAGCCCAAACTATAGCGTACAGTTCACACGCGAAATAAGATGACGTGGGTACTCTGCATCAGACAGAAGCTAGTCGATGTAAGTACATAAAATATGGTTATTCTAAGCTATTACTGGGTTAATCGGGCCCTTGAGTAAAATTAATACCCCTAAAAGTTAAACGAACCTTACGATGCTTTTGTAGCGTTGTTCCGTTTTCGCGAGTTTCTGGAATTTCTCTACCTGCATCACGCGGGTAGCAGGTAGCGGGTAGTCGAGTAGGTAGAATAAATTGTTCGAAATTAGATTACAACCGTACGTACGATGCTTCGGCAGGCTAATATTATCATTTCTTTCAGAAAAGTAAAATTACTTTATTCATTATTAATAAAATTAATAAGAAATATTTTGCGTACAAAATAATAGTAATAATCAATAAAATAATAGAAATAGTCAATTAAATAATATTAAGAGTCAATTAAATAATAGTAATATTGAATTAAATAATTAATATTTAATTAAATAATAGTAATATTGAATTAAATAATAGTAGTAGTCAATTAAATAATAGTAATATTCAATGAAACAAAAGTAAGAGTCATTAAATAATATTAATAATCAAATATCTTGTTTAAAATAGCTACTTCCTATTAATACCTACGTTTAAAATATTATTAGTAAATATTATAATCATAAAATCTATTATTATTTTATTTATTATGATATTAATTAAATAAAATTAAAAAATAAATAAAATTCATTTCTATTATGAATTTAGTATTTAATATTAAAATATATATTTACATTTTTAATTACTTACTTACCTACTTTCATCACTAGTTGATAATTTTTGTTTATGTTTGTAATTTGTGTATTCTTACGATATTATTTTTCTATGTTTATTATTTGTCTATACTTGTCATTATTTTTTAGTATACTGTGTATCCTGATGAGGGAAGCTTCACTTCCGAAACATGTTAATATTTATATACTTAACAATGGTGTACACAAAATATTTCTTATTAATTTTATTAATATTATCATCGTTGAAATAATTACATTTCTTTACTCAATACAATGTGTCAGATGGATCATTTATTTTTAATAAATGTCGCCAAATAAGAGGCCGAGGATCAAAAGATCTCTCTGATTTCGAGAGACCGATGAAATGCCAACTAAATATTACCACAGCTAGTGTATATTCAGACTTTGCTACCTAGCCTTTCCAGTGTACGAAAAAAACTATAAATATTTCGCAACAAATGGTGAAGCATAATCATACTTCTATAAAAAGGCATTACCTAGTAAAGCGTGGTACCTATCCATGTGTATCAACGAATCTACCCAATTTAAAATATTTAAAAACATTTTCTACTTTGAGAAAACGAGGGAGTAAACGTGGGTAGGGGTTTAATATCTTACAGAAATCACTTCTACAACAGCTTCCAGTTTATCTGACAACAAAGAAGAAAAACTATAATTTTTTGGCACATGAATATTGTTCCCTCGATAAAACGGCATTGTTTGTGTTACATATTAACCTATCTACCAAAATAATGGTTTTAAAAAACATATTATTTGGCCAGTTTATTAAATAAATGGCTTTATAATCCATTACAATGAGAAAATCTGAAGCCAGAAATGATTTTAAATCTATTTTCGGCGAGAGTACAGTCCCAAAGGCCAAAAGTTCAGTCTCAGTTATATCTATTTTCTATGAGATCCAAATATATTCTCAACGTGACACTAAAGGCTTCGTTCAGTTCCGGGGATTCGAACCCAGTGGTTCCGTGAAACATAAATAAATGAGCATTACTCATTGACGGATTACTTGAAGCCAGTTTGCACTTTATTTCGATCGATCAGTTAAATCAAATGTTTATGTATGTAAACAAAATGTCGGACCGGGGAATATACAAGATTGTATTATGAAAACACGATAATAATCATAGAATAGGGAAATAATACTCATAACTGTTTTGATTGCCGAAAATAGTGCTCGTTACGTCGCTAGACCAAGGCCGATTATTATTACGTGTTGGTAGGGCCAACCAATGTGTTATTATTTGGAAAAGTACGGTTTATTTGGCAAACGAACTATGTGGGTAATGACAGTTTACAGAGTGACTCTGGTGACTAATAGAGATAAACTGCACTAGAGGAGACGGGTACAAGCAAAATAATTATCATCAACAATGAACAGACGTAGTAAGTTTTCGGTAAGAATGGCTAGACTTTAGCCGACGTTGGTTGGGGTTAACTAAGTGTGTCAAAAATCCAAATAACCGCTTCATTTATGCACATTACAAGTCAATTACTGGATATTTAAAATTATTATATTTTTTCGAAGGCACAATTGTGCAAGAGAGCCAACATAATATGATAATTATTTTGTTAATAAAGTTGTACTAATTAATAGAGGTACCAACAGATTGTACTGATTGCCGCATTAATTGCTGGCTACTATTTGTACCGAAAGTCACGGTCTTAGACACTAATAAAGGCGAGTCGTCCCTTGAATGAGCATCGCGTGCATATGTACATCTTTTTTGTTTCGAATGAAGACAACATTTGGATATGACGTGTGTGTCATTTTGCATACTTAGTTCCTGACTTTGACATCTCATATTAGTGCATTTGGTGGGGTGCGGGGCGGCTTTTCTTGATTGATTTCTTGCAATAATTTAATACATTTTAATAAAACTTATGTTTTCATGCGAGTAAGCCAGGGTAGGTAGTGCTTAAGTGCCTACATTGACAGCACGCTCGTGTATGTACCTATTATGTACATCAACCAGTTTAATAGAAATATATAGCAGCATTATTTAACTAATTTGTGTATATTAACTGAGATTTTATAACTGGATCGTTCTCACGTAAGTGTGAACACCTGTAAAACCCCAGTATAAATAAATAATAAAAAAATACGAATCCTGAAAACGCTCCAGCCGTAGCGATACAAACGGATTATTCCATTGTACTCGTAATATACCGATCTATGACGAATTTCCAAATACATATTTCTAACATTTTACAAGCTGTACTATGCACACAGTTCCTGTTACAGCCGATCTTCATTATTTTGTGCCAGTCACCTTGCATATATACACATCACAATATTACAGGAGAAGCTTTTAAATTCTTCACAGTAAGTTACGAGTTATCTTCTAGCGATATAAAAATGACTTGTTTACGGATGAGTAAATGCTCATTTCCTTGCGTGAGAACGTGAATAAAATATTATATCATCTGAATTTTTCATAAACAACATATCCTGAAAATGGCATGTTCTTCTTTTCAACAAAACACGGGGGATATTCAAGACAGCAAATATGAAAATGCGAAATAACAATTATCAATTCCTTCGACACCATTCAATAAAATCCAAATTATTATATAAATTACAAGATGATGGGTGTGTTATTAACCCCCGCAACATTCGACCTCTAATTGAAATTAATGCATATTATTATACTATTAAGGGGAACGGCTGAGGTGCCTGTTTCATACAAAACTGAATTTTGGATTGGAGGCCAAAATACCCATCCAAACTAAATGATCTATTTTTAATTAAAGGTTTAGTAAATATCTAGTACGGGTGAGAAGTATTTTATTTATTTTTGTTTTACCTTATGAAAAATCGGCCATTAAAGGAATTGATTTTTAGCGACTTTAGAGGCATCTTTAACAATTATTTAGGGGCTAACGGTGATTTAAAAAAAAAAGTTTTAACCCATTTGCTTTGAAAATATTATGAAATATAAATAATAATATATATGACACAGGCACCGCAGCCATTCCCCTTAAGCGACGGAAGCCATCGTTTCACACCTACCCTTTGTAGTCTGAACATCTAACAATCTAAACGAAATAACTATTATTGTAAGCCGAACTATTATCGTGTGGCCAAATACTAGGAATCCCCAGGTAGCTGCAATAATATAAGTTTATTATTAAGAAAAATAAAGACCGCGGTACCTAATCGGAGTAACCTTTGATTTTTATTAAGAATTCTGTGGAATTTTCTCACGTAAACGAAGTTTTCATTACCGAGAAGTTTTACCTAGAAAGGTTTGCTTCAGATAAGTGCGTTTATTTACGGAAAACCGTCTTGGTAATTCAAATGTATGTATAAAAACTTGTACAATGATTAAAAAGTTAATAATATTATAGTTTTACATGGTAATTACATAATGGAATAAATTTAAGTGAGGCTCCACACAATGCGTTGGTAAAAACTTGAGAGAGAGAAAAACTCAATCGGTGAGCTCGAGCGTTATGAAATTTAAATTTATTTTCAGTAATTTCTTAATTTTTTCCAAATTTCTTTCTGTAATTTCATGGTAAAAAAAATATATATTTTCAGCTGGCAATGTTATTTTCACTATTGGGTACGAACTTCAAAATATTAATTTAACTGTCAAAATATAAAGCAACATAAAATTATAGATACCTATATATAGATATGCATATATATAACATGTGTTATTATTCATTTATTGTTCAACAACCAAAAAGATTATTTACAAATAGGGTTGAAATTCCGGCGAAGCCGAGTAGTACATAGCGTAGGTACTGGTTCAGATAAAATAAAGTTATCCTATAATCAATTTTAGTCCGGAAAGAAGTTAGTGATGAAAAACTAATTAAAACTAATATCGTGCATTAATTAACGTCTTAGTGCGGTTTTTAACCAATTCGATTGCTTTTAATGACTTCCTCTCGATGAATAGAGTACATTTAGTTAAAATAATGTACTTTCAGGGATGTTAGCGGGGTTATGGCATTGTACGATGTTAATATCAGCCATTAAAGACCAGTAGGTTAGCGGATTAACCATTTAAGGATTTAATAAAGTGAGTTAATTAGCTGAACTTTCACGGAACCTTAGTTAAAGCATCTTAAACTATTATTAGTACAGCCTGTTACGGCGTCCATTTAACGTCTCCTCGTTAAACACACCCCCCCCCCCACCCCTCTCCGCCATTGCTCTAACATGTTCGTTAAACATCTTCTAAATATTATCCTCATCATTATTAGAAAATCAGTAAAGGGAAAACATTTTATCCATCTAAATACTTGTAAAAAATAACTTAGCTTTTTTGATGATGGCGCACCCGACATACAGCGTACTACAACATCTGAGTTGAAAACAGATGTAATATTTTTGTATAAGTGGTAAAGCATTGAAAAAGTTCTTAGTTATATTCTTGTATCTGAAAGCTTCACTCAACGAGTTTCCGTAAATTTTTTATTTGACTCATTTTCAACAATTGATCATATGTTTTCTGTCCTCTATAATGGAGAGACTGCGGATTGAAAAGCTGTAAAATAAATATTTACAAATTTTCGAAACAGCTGTTTTTATCCACGAATATATATACTCGTATATACAATGTACTAGTTTTTATCCTGTACCCGGATGTGTGTTCGAAGAATAACTTGGGAGATATCTCTGAATATATTTGACTTCTGGTCTAAAGAAAATCCTCTTCGAAAGGGTGGAAACACCTCATATGTAATAAAGAAATCTCCAGATTGATATGGAACAAAACCAATATAAAGGGTGATGAGAGTCGATATCCAATGAATAGAAAATACACCCGTCTTAGTAATATTGGTACTGGGAAGTAAGAAGTAACTTGTGGTAGGTACTCTTTACGAGGGTACGCAAAAGGAAAAGTAAAAACATTTTGGCTGTCACGGATTGGCAGAGGAGTGGAATTAAGACGTTGAGATTTTAGATAAATAGAACATTTGAGGAAGGTTAAATCGTGATAACTTGTCATGAAGTGACAGCGTTCATTCGCTGGCAAAAAATAAAGAATTTTTAAAAGAATGTCTTAAAGTTTCTACGTTGATTTACAAAAGTATCTGGCATAAGAGACGAATGACGTATTTGAGTCGAAATTATTTTTGGCACGTAACTAAGGGCTTCCGAAAGGGTAAGAATTTTTACCTGTTAACTTGTTTAAACTTGATTTTAGATGATGAGCTCTTAAGTAAGAAATGATTAATATTGAAAAGTTATTTTTTCCATGGTAATTTCTTCGCGATACAGTGGAGCCTCGGCTTGCGAGCATAATTCGTTCCGGAAACTTGTTGGAAATCCAAAACACTCGTTTATCAAAGCATATTTCTCCATAAGAAATACGAGATGGAAAATAGGATGATTCATTCAAAAACTTAATTTCATAGAAAATTTATTATTTAGACCACTTTGATTATAAAGTACTCATCTACATGTAACCGAATTTACTAATTATTCACTAGCGAATTCACTTTTGCCTCCTTTTTAGGATTTCGCGGAAACGTGACGAAGCATGCATGTAGTAATTGAACTCATCCCTGGCGCTTCTGCAGCCTTACTCCACACATTTTACATGTAAATCGATCGTATAAGACAACGCCCGTCTATCAAGTCAAAATTAATTTGAAAAAATTGCTCATCTTGCGAAATACTTGCAAACCAAGTTACCAGTAGATATTTACCATGAGTAAGTACTATAATCATAGAGAATAGAAATGAGTGCATAATTATTATTAATTTAAGCTAACTGCAGAGTAGGTACCGGATATATATTTCTTTCCATAATGTTATATTCATTCCATAAAATAGAATCTGAATTAAAGGAGGTATTTTTAATAACTGAAGACAATATTAACAACTTCCGAATCGAAACACGACACCGAAAAGACACGGAAAAGAGAAAGATAAGGGTAGCAGCTGGGATTCGAACCCAGAACCTCGTGATCTATCCGGGACCTGGGCTCTATGCCAACTGAGCTACGGCTACCCCAATCCATTCCGTAATTTTTATCGGTATCATACTTGCACTTCTATCAATATCATCATCAATTAATTCCCATATATTTTTTGGCTTCCCTAAATTATTTGTAATCGTTTAGACAGTGTCTCGGGTATACCTATCCGTTTTTTTTATTTATATGGGACATCCGTTGACTTTTTGAAGTTGAAGTCTAGGATTATTATTATTTTTTTTAATAACTTATTGAAGCTTAAAAACCTCAGCGTCTTTTCGGTTTCGTGTTTCGATTTGGGAGTTATTAATATGTATGTTCAATCATTAAAAATATATTACAATGAGGTTTATAAACTTCAACTAGCTATTAAAAAAATTATAATACAAAAAGCGTATTTAATTTAACTCTATGTTTAAATTATAACATGTACCTTCATATTTCTTAACTAACTAACTAACCATCACGCCGTTTCCCCGCAGGGGTAGGCAGAGAGGACGGACCGCCAAACAACTCGATCTTGGCACACACTTCTTGCTTCTTTCACTTTCATACTCAAGTATTTGATTCACTTGATCGTGCCACATCTTCCTTGGACGTCCCCGGCTTCTTCTTCCATTCACATTCGCGTCATATATATTCTCTTTACACTCCTTTCTTCATTCATTCGCTCTACATGCCCAAACTATCTAAGCGTCCCTTTCTTAATCTTGCTCACTACGCTTACATCAGCCTTGCATTCTTTACGAATCTCAACATTTTTCACACGATCATACATGGTTTTACCACACATTCGTCTCAGAGATCTCATTTCTACAGCATTCAGTCTACTTTCATCCTTCCTCTGCCAGTTCCATGCCTCACTGCCATACATCAGATTTGGTATCAGCACTCCATTGTGGACTGCTAGCTTCGCTTCTTTGGACAAATTTTTGTTTGCGCCAACCGCGTTTAGTCCTCCGTTAACGGAGTTTCCTGCATTCACCCTTCTTTCAATATCCCTATCAGTCTTAAGTTTTCTAAAATTTATGGTAGTTGGAAATCCAGTTCTAAAAGGCCTATCAATCTTGAATATCGCCGACACAACTTTAAAGCATATATTATTACATTTTGAGTCACATTGGAAATCGGACCCCCATTATTCTGAATAATCGTCAAATGACTGACATACATATATATTAACGCTACTCAGAAACCCACAATTGTTTTTACAAAAATACGTTATTGTTTGCCGTTAATTATAGTAGACAAACTCATAATAACTAAACAACGCATTTGCATAATAATTACGTTATAGGGTGTCAAATGAAGTACCTTTTGGAGGTTTCAAACTACGAAGGAACACAAGTTAGTCTTGAGTTAATAATTAGTTGAAGGATGATGGATGAGTGATATTTTGCCTGGGTAAATCAACAAACCGCCAAAATAATAATAACGAAACAAAAGCTAATGATAAATCTCGTTTGATGTATATTTTACCTGAAATTTGTTTATTATTTGTGCTAGTGGAATTGGATAATAGTATTTTTTTGTCACACATGATATCATTGAAATATCGTCGGAATTCTGTAAATCAACTAGATAGTCTTCAAATTTCAGCAACATTCGGGAGCATGTTGTCGAAACCTATGAAAAAATTCACGTGTTTTATTAAAAAAAATTACAAATGAATTACTGAATATAAAAGCTGCTACTTGAATTCAATAGCATTCGAAACAATGTCACTCAACTTTGTGCCTGCAAAAAAGATATAGCTTTTGGGAAACGAATTTTTAACATATATATATATATATTTTTTTAAATTCCGTTTTATAAAAACGTTGGCGTTATATATGTACATATTTGTAGATAATCATATTGTGTTTGAATAATGTTTTTTCTCTGTAATATTTTTTTATGTATCCACCTATTATAATGCTAATATTATCATAAAAAAATATGATTTCGATTGTGACGTGACTACGGAGCACGTAACTGTACGAAACATTCTAATTCTAAAATTCAAATTAAAAAATTAGATAGCATGTAAATATATAAAACGATATACAATTTCGGTAGTGATGTGAGTACGTAACTGTACGCAACATTCAAATTCAAAAAATCTTAAGTAATACTAATAAACCATTGGTTTCGAAGCATGTAGATATTTATTTATTAAAATAAGTCGTTTAAAAAAAATGATTTATATTTTTTTAAATTTAAAATGAAGCCACAAAGTTAATTTGAGTTTATTGAAGAAGTAAACAATTCCTGCTTCCAGTACATATAATGAATTTATGACGTAGTTCTTAAAATAGTAGGTGGTGTAATCAGTGGCGGCTCGTGACTTTTGAGTGAGCTAGAGTGCTAAGATTGAAACGTTATCTAAATCTACATACAAAAAATTGAAATTTTGAAAAAAATTAAAAATCATTTTCAGCTTCAGCAACATCAAAAACGTCGTATTTTTCAATCTTAGAACTCTAGCTCACTCAAAAGTCACAAGCCGCCACTGGGTGTAATTGTCAGAATGGTTGACCAAATAATTGATCTGGGTTTGAGTCTCGATGGAAAAATATTTTTTTTTATTTTATTTTAAGAAGCATATTTATTTATAATTTTAAAATTATAATATCCCGTGAGATGTTTCACGAAGATTTTGTTAAAAAATCGCATTCGCGAAATCATTATTTAATTCATTTTTCGAACGCGAAAATTTTCACTTGCCGCATATTTGTTAGGATCAGCGCTTGATGTACGAGGTCTGTTCAAAAGAAAAGGTGAATTTTGAATTTTCGCGGGCTGTGTACATTCGATTATCGATTTTTTGTTATGTTGGTACACATATGTTTATCATATGTTAGCATTATCAGCCATTTTGGATTAGTGGTTTGTTTTTGACAACTGGAAAGGTTGGTCACGTTTTTGTGTGTTCTTCGATTTTTTTACTTTCGTATTTCAAAATTTTCAATTTATTTAAATACTAACTTTTTTGAGACATAACTTTCCGAGTGGTAAAAATCGGAAACATTTTTATTAGTTTCACCCTATGCCGACCAAAATTTTCTTCGCTTTTTTAATTCATGTTCCAATTCCTTCGGCATTAAAATATACCCCGCTTGGGGGTATATTTTAATGCTGTCATTCCTAAGTTAGAGTCCCACTGACTTCGGGAAATTGGAACTAGCGCAAAATAGAAATTAACTATGTAACTATGTAAAAAATCGGTAATAAAATATTTGGGGAGGAACTAGGTTTTTAAGGATCTGTGGCCGACGAAGTTCGAGAACCGCTGGTTGAAACCAAGTGCATTTTTTTTTGGCATTTTTTTTTCTTCAGATTTTGTTTGCATGGATGCATGGAGATTTCTGAAGCGGTGAAGTGGGGAAAGGCACAAAAAATCAGGTTGAGAAACACTGACGTAGAGAATAGTGCCAATTACAATAAAAGTCAATTAATTAATTTACATGCTAAATCTAGTCCAACCGCCAGTGGCGTTCCGAGATTTTACTATTTTCAGGATGATTAGTCGGTTTATATTCGAAAGAAAACTATTAATCTCACATTATGACTTTTTTGTCAGGAAACAAATACCGCTTGAAGCCAGAGATTAGTTGTATAATTTCAATTTTGTATAAAAAATCAAGAAAAAGTCATTTTCAATCTAACCATCAAGCCATTTTCGTTACATTTTCTCTCTAGTATTTATATATTATATCTTCGGATTACTAGCAGAAGTTGGTAAGTACACAAATTTGACTCAAAATCAGTTTTTTTTTAATTATGGTGTTTCATATTCGTCATCACATGGTCAATATCTTTGTCTGGTAAAAACTCTCTTTTTGTCTATTTTCAAGCATTTTTTTATCGTTGATCATGCCCGCCCACTTTTACGGTACCCGCTCATTTTCATAGTGAATAAAATAACATCAAAGTAAATACTTTCAAAGTAAAATTAACATAGATTTGGTTAATGTTGTATTTATTACGAATACACATCATTTGTTTTAAAAACTAATACATAAACCAACATTTTTTATTTGACAAATGTATGCGTTAAAAATAAAGTTTTGCTTGAGTTCTGCTAATGCCGCAAAAGTTCATTATTCGTTTCGTACATTTGACCGTTGACGTCCTTCCTCCGTGAAAAACAAGCCAAAACGTATCTTACAAAAATTAGAATAAGTTATGTTCTCTTCAATTTTTGAAAACGGTTAAATAAATATTTGGATCGCGAAAAATGGATCGCTAACTTAATGAGATTTGATTTTGTTGAGCGAAGCTTCATCCAGTAGAAACGATTTCCTAACTTCGTAAATATGATCGTTACTTGATTGAGAGTTGCGTTGGGAAGAGCGTAGTTGTGCATTTGAGAGATATTGAGGCAAAATCTCGGCTCAACGGTTGCTCAATAGGATTAGGAAGAACGGCCATTATAATACTTGTAACTTTACCTGAAATTCCAATATCTGGGGAAACATCTGCTAGTAACCCGACGATATTATATGACTGACTGATCGGAACGCCAAAGAACTCTGTCTTGACACACATTCCTTGCGTAATTCACATATAAAATTCAAATTCCTGTCATATCGACCGTTGACTCGAATATTTTATTCACTCGATCGTGCCATATCATCGTGGGGCGTTCCCTTTCTCCATATTACGGTATGTATAAAACCCAACCTTTAAACTGTAATTTATTGGTGAAAATCGTTCAAAAAGTAGCCGCACGCCCCTACCTATATCAGAATAATAATTGGATGCGGATTTGGTCGGCTCTCAAAGGGAATACGGTCGGCTTCAATTAAACTTTAACTAACTGATAGCTCCCTTCTCGAAAATCAAAGATTTTCAAAGGGCGCCCCTGGTGATCAAATAATACTTGTACCAATATGCAAATGTGTTGCTATATTCGATAGACTCGTAAAGTAAACCGAGCTTATTAAGGGTGATCAAAGTTACACGAGACAAAAAATATAATATCTCGGACTAAACAAGTACCGAGAGTATATCCCGATATGTTTTAAAAACAGCCCTTTAAAAATTGCCAAGTTACTATTATTACTTGGTTATTTAGATATGATCGTTAAATAACATAAATAAGGTAAAATGCCTTTGAAAAACTCTTCGATTTTAATTGTAGGTCTCTAACCGGGGTGCTAAATAAATTAGGAATATTTAAATTTTGAATGTGAAAAAAAATGACCTCTGGCTGAGTCCAGCCGCTTACCGTTCTGCCACAGGTGCTTAATCTATCGTGTTTTAATCTCTAAAAAATCGTGTTTTAGAAAAAAAAATCAAGGTATCGTATAAAATTCGGAATGAGCCCATGATTTATCAATAAGAAAGGAAAATCAAATGGCAGGAACTATCGATTCCCGTCATTTTCAATAGACGAAGCCTAGAGATTGCAATCCGGATTATCCGGATTGCAATCTCTAGGAATTTTTTCTCCAGATTTTTCACTGGAATCAGGATCCTGACTTTTTTAATATGAAATATACCCTGGAGTGTGCCTAAAATATTCAACATGTTACCAAGTAATATTAAAAAATGGGAATTGGGGACAAGAGCCAGATATATTTTGAAAAAATGGATCCCTAGTAGAAATACCTAGTATTTTATGTACTTTCTATTGTGCGTAGTATGTATAGTTTACTATATACTCGTACATGTCTTTAGAGGTGTCAATAATAATAATGTGTATATTTATAATTAATGCAACCGGTAATCTGTAATTATTCAATTGTTATACAAAATTCCGTTGACAAACTGCTTAATTATAGTTTAACAGGGAATAATGTCTTTGAAAAACAATAAAAAACTAAAAATAAAACTAAAATTGTGATGCAACGTAATTTCCTATAGAATGAACGCGTCCAGCCGACTAACGGGCATACACTATTTAATATTTATTAACGGACAAATAAATTTATTATAACAATTAGTTTGCTAACCCAATAACCAAATGTTCACATCACGTTCAAATACAATATTTAGTAAAAAGAGTTGTGTTAATTTCACGGCTAGAAAAACATTAATAATAATAATATAGTACATAATTAATAAGAAGAACTTTGTTTACATCGCAGTTTTAAATATATAAATTTCAACATGTTTCGAAAACAAAGCCTCCCTCATCAGGATATACAATATACTAAAAAATAACTAAATAAACCACGACTTTTTTCAAATTTCCAGTTTTCAAAACGAAGTGTGAAAAATTGGAAAATCCGGATATTCCGCAACCGCTCGGGATTTGCAATCTCTAGACAAGGTCCATATGAAATACTTGTACAGATATTGGATGGCTACTTGAGTATTCATATTTTGGGTCACTGACATTACAATATAAGCGCAGCTAATAAAAAATTGAGTAACTTTATCTGGAGCAATAAAGATAAAACTGTGTTCCGGATTCCGTCTAAGTTCGACGAATGAGGAAGGTAATGATACTATAAGTATTATATTATGTTCGCGTGCCGTAACCACATTTTCATTGCTAAAATACCTTCCCCCCAAAAATACTACAACACCTAAAATTATATGAATTAAGCGGATTAGGCATTTACCAACTGTGTTGCAATGACTGTCCTTCGTTCTACATTGAATAATAATAATAATAATAAGAGTAAATTTCTATAGCGCAGTTTTGTGAAGGATCACCTCAAGTGCACTTTATACTAACTAACATAACCTAATATAATTTTAAAATAACAGACATACTACATAGTATATCTGTTATTATAGTATATATATGCAAATTAAAACCATTACATAAAATATTCATGAGCAGATATTATAATATAACAATTTAGAAGCTAACGGTGTAAATAATCAAATATAATTAGGTACAAATAACAACAGAGCAAGAGAAAATTATATGATATTATACACATGGTTTTTCACTGGATACTAAGGGAATTAAATAACTAGGGGAGAAAACCGCAACTAAATAAGCTATGGAGGATTAAAAGAAAAAATGTCCTGAAATTCTCTTTCTACGTACATGGATTTATGTTTTATATCGGATAAGAGAATCACGGAACACTTACGATGTTTAATAACAATATTTTTTTAGAGTTTGCCAATCATCTCATTTCAACCGATCATATATTTAATAAAGATACAGGAGTTCAAATTCTTCACCGAAATAATAAAGGCAAAAAATTAGATAATTTAAAAGCACTTGAAATTAGGAAATCCCTAAATATCAATTCTAATATATATCTATTGTATTTATCGTATATTCCTCTTGTATATAGATATTTTCCCAGTAAACCGCTCAGTTTCTCCTGAAAACTCCCTATTACTCCTTCCCCTTTGGTCGACTCTCACTCCAATATCTAAATATTCATGAATGTCTGTCATTATTTTGTATCTTAGGTTAGTCTTAATATAGTCCTAGCGAAGGAAGGGTACTTTCGAAACCGGTCGATCATTATATTACATTGAAGTGGTATAAAACAAACGTATGTATTACCTAAATTATACATGGGTTCAACAAAACAGAAACAATATATTTGATGACAATTTGCGGATCTAGGCTATATAATTTATGGCGAGTAGAAGATAACATTGTATGAATGAGTTATACTCGCTCCATTCGATTATTTATTTGGCATGTGAAATTTACACTTAACTGTATACTTAACAAATGTGGTTTAGGTGAAGACTTGCACAAGTACACTTGCGCGGGTGTAGGACGAACTTGTTCAAAATTCGTCCTACACCCGCGCAAATATACTTGTGCAAGTCTTCTACTCAAGCATACTACTTGTCAAGTATACAATTACATGTATGACCGGCCTTAGGATGAGTAGTCCAATAATCTCGATTTTTTGCCGCTAGTACTAGAAACCTCCAGTAGATAAATAGTAAAAAAAATGTTATGCTGAAACCTCACTTGTTTATGCAACCCGGTTAACATGCAATATGTCAAAAATATTATAGAACCGTTTGTTTTTCTTTACTTTAATAAAATATTACAAATACAATATATATACAAATTTTTTTTAATGTTGGACGACAAGTAATGTGGCAGTTTATAATAATGATTTGCGGTCGCTTTGAAAATGCACCTATTTACATCATTATTTTATTCATAAAACATGTACATAATATTAATATAGGCAAAAACTTCCTTCTTCTTTTGGCAGTCATAACATTTTTAAAAATTTAATCGTATAGAAGTATCTGTCTAGCATTACCATCTTTATTAACATGTAGAATATCATATATATGTATGTATATTATCCCCAAACTGATCAGAGGCATACAAATGCAGCTGTAATGTATCATATACATACTCGCCCCAATGCTGTTCAATATCAGGTTATGTTCTGATTTTCCAAATAGTAACATTTTGTACATAATTTATTCTAAAATGTAAATATGTTAGTTGTAAGACTCTCTCACTAGTTTTAAGTCACTAGCTACAGGTCTTAGTTTGTAATTCGCTATCTATATAAGTCTTAGATCTATATAAGTCTCACAACATTCCCCAATTGGAAATGCCATAGTCTCACTGGCTCCAGACGGTAGGGAGGAGTTTGGGACTCTTGTGCGGTATTCATATAAAAAAAACCTTGAAGCAATAATATTATACTAGGTTTTGCCTATTGCAGTGCTGCAATTGGTTTGTGTATTTAGAATATGTGTTGTAATATGGATGAAGCAAGAAGTGTGTGTGTTGGAAATAATTTTTAAAACGAATATTTGGAAAAATATTTATACTCAACCCCTCCTACCCCTACTCCAACTCCTACTCCAACTCCTACTCCAACTCCTACTCCAACTCCTACTCCAACTCCTACTCCAACTCCTACTCCAACTCCTACTCCAACTCCTACTCCAACTCCCTACTCCCAACTCCTACTCCAACTCCTACTCCAACTCCTACTCCAACTCCTACTCCAACTCCCACTCCAACTCCTACTCCAACTCCTACTCCAACTCCTACTCCAACTCCTACTCCAACTCCTACTCCAACTCCTACTCCAACTCCTACTCCAAACTACCCTCCAACTCCTCCAACTCCTACTCCAACTCCTACTCCAACTCCTACTCCAACTCCTACTCCAACTCCTACTCCAACTCCTACTCCAACTCCTACTCCAACTCCTACTCCAACTCCTACTCCAACTCCTACTCCAACCTCTACTCCAACTCCTACTCCAACTCCTACTCCAACTCCTACTCCAACTCCTACTCCAACTCCTACTCCAACTCCTACTCCAACTCCTCCAACTCCTACCCTACATCTACCCAACTCCTACCCTACATCTACCCAACTCCTACCCCTACATCTACCCAACCCCTACCCTACGACTACCACTATTAAATATTTAAAGAAAATGAAAAGAAAAAAACTTTCAATGTTAGCTTTATCTCGACAAATGGGGCCTAGGAATTTGTTGCCAAATTTTTAATTGCCCAAATCTCGTTGCGTAGGTGGAGACGCTCAGTTTGATACCCATATCGGCGACCCGTACCCCTACCCTTACTCCTACTTCTACCTCTACCCCTATCCCTACCCTACATCCCCCTTAAATCTACCCTATCCCTACTGTACCGCTATTCTTATTGAGTATTTATAGGAAAGAAACAGAAAAAAGCTTTCAGTATTAGCCTTTTCTCGCAAAAGAGAGCCAAGATTTAACTGTTCATATTTTCACCGAAATGCCCGGATCCGCTACGTCAATACGCGTATTTTGATACCAATATCAGATATATTACGAAAGAAAAAGAATATCAAAATGAATTATTTATAAAAATATCTCACTCTTAGATTTTCTGTGCAGTGGCAAAAATCCATGAATCTGTAATTTTATATGCAAGTTATTGTCAATTTAGAAGCAACAAAAAAATAAATATATTATGTCAATCTCGAAACAGCTCTTCGGATTCTGTCTATTTGGTCCGTTTAAAAAAAATGGCGCTATTTAAAATAAATATTTATCAAAAAACCAGCGATTTTAGTTCCTCTAATGTATTTCATATGTAAAAGAATCAAGTCATGATATCGTATCGGTAGTACTTAATTATTTAGCCAAAACTGCTCAGTACCTACCCAGTAACTATTTTCGAATAAATTCGATGGGGTAAATGTTTTCTTCTCACTGGCAACATCGTAAGTGCCGCCATCTTGTCCGCCATTTTCTTTTTAAATATGTACACTATCGAACAAATTAACGTATTCATTTCAAATAAATTTAAAAAATTTAACAAAAACATAAAAATAAAACGTGACTTTTTTGATTTTATTTTTTTGGTAATGACATTGTTGGAGGGTGTACTTTTTGAATTCGCAAACGCCGACAGCCTATTCGTAATTAATAAGTGAAAAACTGAAAAAAATCGACAAATCTTTATTTGAAAAATATATTTTTTCTACCCCAAATATATTTTTTCTACGTCAATGTTCGCCGAGACGGACCTTTTCGATTTTCGGAAAAAAAACTTATTCGAAAAAAAACATTTAATTATATTACAAAAATTAATTAATATTTTGTGTCTACGTTTTTTGGTCAGTGTCTGTTTTTCGTGATCACTTAATATGGAACGTTTTCAAAGGAAACTGTCGGTATATTACGGGGAGAATTTCTTTGCGATGAAATTTGAATTACCGCCAAATTCGATTAGTTTTTTTTAATTTTTCCTTACGGATTTCACTGTAGTTCTGGTGCCGACCGCTAGGGTCGCTAATAAAAAAATAAAAATTTTCCTTTTAATCAATAATATGTCGTTTCATGACGATTTTGGAAATGTCAAAAGTTTGATGGATTATCCTGGGGTTTTTTTCAAGAAATGCGGCCGAACTGACCGATTATTAACCTTCCGAAATCTGTTTTAGTAAATATTGTCCAATTATTTATCCTTCCCCGGGAGTATTTTTTATGGATTACGCTTTCCCGTGAAGAGACATGTTTTTCAAATTTTTCCAGATATTTAATTTTTTCCCCCATATTTTTACGTGACGCGCGGCTGACTCGATGGTGTAATCTTTTCAGACTTGGCCAGCCAATGCGACCCTTGCGGTGTTCTAAACTCTACGGGAGTACAGTCGACTTTCGCGAGACTACGGGTGCCATATTTTCCCATACAAAAAATGACACCTCGAAATTTGAGCGAAAACGAACCTTAAGGTGTTTCGCGTGGATAAGGCGCTTGGGTCGATTTTTGACTGGCTGGCGAAGTCTGAAAAAAGTGACGAATAGAGCATTAATATATATACTAGGTTTTGCCTATTGCAGAGCTGCAATTGGTTATAAATAGTTGTGTATGTGTGTTTAAATGTGCATGAAGCAAGGAGTGTGTGTGTTGAAAATAATTTTTACAACGAATATTTGGAAAAATAATTCTACTCACCCTCCTACCCCTACTCCAACTCCTACTCCAACTCCTACTCCAACTCCTACTCCAACTCCTACTCCAACTCCTACTCCAACTCCTACTCCAACTCCTACTCCAGCTCCTACTCCAGCTCCTACTCCAGCTCCTACTCCAACTCCTACTCCAACTCCTACTCCAACTCCTACTCCAACTCCTACTCCAACTCCTACTCCAACTCCTACTCCAACTCCTACTCCAACTCCTACTCCAACTCCTACTCCAACTCCTACTCCAACTCCTACTCCAACTCCTACTCCACCTCCTACTCCAACTCCTACTCCAACTCCTACTCCCTACTCCAACTCCTACTCCAACTCCTACTCCAACTCCTACTCCAACTCCTACTCCAACTCCTACTCCAACTCCTACTCCAACTCCTACTCCAACTCCTACTCCAACTCCTACTCCAACTCCTACTCCAACTCTACTCCAACTCCAACTCCTACTCCAACTCCTACTCCTACTCCAACTCCTACTCCAACTCCTACTCCAACTCCTACTCCAACTCCTACTCCAACTCCTACTCCAACTCCTACTCCAACTCCTACTCCAACTCCTACCCTACATCTACCCAACTCCTACCCTACATCTACCCAACTCCTACCCTACATCTACCCAACTCCTACCCTACGACTACCACTATTAAGTATTTAAAGAAAATGAAAAGAAAAAACTTTCAATGTTAGCTTTATCTCGACAAATGGGGCCTAGGAATTTGTTGCCAAATTTTTAATTTCCCAAATCTCGTTGCGTAGGTGGAGACGCTCAGTTTGATACCCATATCGGATAAACCTACCCCTACCCCTACCCCTACCCCTGCTCTTACCCCTATTCCTTCCCCGACCCCTACCCCACCCCTAGTGATTTTATTTTAATAAATGTGTTTTGCGTAATATTTTCCCTTAAAAATATGAGCCACATCTTGCAAAATGGGGCTTTGGAGCTAACTGCTAAGTTCAAGGGGAAAGTAAAAAAACAGCGCTATATAAATTTTTTAAAAAATCATACAAAAAATTGTCGTTTTCTATCAATAAATGAATTTTTATCGATTTTTTTCGTTCACTGAATTATTTGTTCGTTGTATATTTCAAATTAGTATTACAATATTACTCATATAAGTATTAATAATGGCACCGTGTAAAATCGCCTCGGCATTAAAAAAAAACCGTAATTCTATTTCAACAAATTCGTTTATTTAAAATATTATTAAACCTTCAAAGCATTTTTTTCATACTATTCCGTTAGTTTCCTTTAAATACTTGGGTACCTACCTACCCGGAAATTAAATTCGAATGCTTTATTAGATAAAATTCTCGCGTAGGTACTTTTGTATTTGCATACAATCTATGGAAAATTCTCTAAGAAAAATTATGCAATATGAGAGCGGGCGGGAAGGAACGAAATGGCGCTTTTTTTTATATTTCCCAACTGTCAAAAGTTTGAACGATTATTGTGGAAGTTTTCCCATGGGATGCAATAGATGTCGCGATTTTCAAAACTTCCTACGTGGTTTTTAAAAGCGATTATCTATTTAGTTAACCTCTCAGATTCGTCTAAGTAAAGGATATTGTAATTTCGTGGGAGACGGCAAACGGTGAAGATAATTTTCCGCCGAGAGATCCGATTTTACCTTTTGTACGTAGTTTTTAAATATATACTCGGCGAGTCTATTATTTTTCTTTCACTGGCAGCACGTAGGGTAAAAGATCGCTGGAAACTCGAATGAAACTCGAGCAGCGCCACACGGCGGGTAGGAAGATTGCGGTTGAAAATAGAACCAACGCAAAACTCGATCGGATTTGAATTTTTCCTTACTTAATTGACGCTAGTTTTAGTTCTCGCCGACAGTTGGAAACCATAATCGATCACTATTTTCGATACAAAATTTTCATTAGTTTCCGGAGGTTTTTCTTAGATTGCGAGTTCGATCCGCGGCCAACTTAGTTTTTCTGAACTTGAACTACGCCAAAATGAGCCTTACGATCGCTCAGACTCGAAGGAAGAGCGGTCGTTTTTCGCTTATTGTCTGAATTTTTCCATACATTTTTTTCGACATCGAAATTTGACCAATTCTGAGCCTTACTTTCTTTCAAATTACATAGGCGGACGGTCGATTTTGGCTTGACTTCTAAATCCCCTTGACTGCACGCGAATACGATCCTTGAGGTGTTTCGAATGGATGGGGCGCTAAGGTGGATTTTTTCTTATCAGGGGTGGTCTAAAAAAATTCGCTTTAGAACAATACTATATATACTAGGTTTTGCCTATTGCAGAGCTGCAATTGGTTATGAATAGTTGTGTATGTGTGTTGTAATGTGGATGAAGCAAGAAGTGTGTGTGTTGGAAATAATTTTTAAAACGAATATTTGGAAAAATATTTTTACTCAACCTCCTACCCCTACTCCAACTCCTACTCCAACTCCTACTCCAACTCCTACTCCACCTCCTACTCCAACTCCTACTCCAACTCCTGCTCCAACTCCTACTCCAACTCCTACTCCAACTCCTACTCCAACTCCTACTCCAACTCCTACTCCAACTCCTACTCCAGCTCATACTCCAACTCCTACTCCAACTCCTACTCCAACTCCTACTCCAACTCCTACTCCAACTCCTACTCCAACTCCTACTCCAACTCCTACTCCAACTCCTACTCCAACTCCTACTCCAACTCCTACTCCAACTCCTACTCCAACTCCTACCCCAACTCCTACCCCAACTCCTACCCCAACTCCTACCCCAACTCCTACTCCAACTCCTACTCCAACTCCTACTCCAACTCCTACTCCAACTCCTACTCCAACTCCCACTCCAACTCCTACTCCAACTCCTACTCCAACTCCTACTCCAACTCCTACTCCAACTCCTACTCCAACTCCTACTCCAACTCCTACTCCAACTCCTACTCCAACTCCTAACCCAACTCCTACTCCAACTCCTACTCCAACTCCTACTCCAACTCCAACTCCTACTCCAACTCCTACTCCAACTCTAACTCCTACTCCAACTCCTACTCCAACTCCTACTCCAACTCCTACTCCAACTCCTACTCCAACTCCAACTCCTACTCCAACTCCTACTTAGCTTTATCTCGACAAATTGGGCCTAGGAATTTGTTTCCAAATTTTTAATTGCCCAAATCTCGTTGCGTAGGTGGAGACGCTCAGTTTGATACCCATATCGGCTAAACCTACCCCTACCCCTACCCCTACCCTGCTCTTACCCCTATTCCTTCCCCGACCCCTACCCCACCCCTAGTGATTTTATTTTAATAAATGTGTTTTGCGTAATATTTTCCCTTAAAAATATGAGCCACATCTTGCAAAATGGGGCTTCTGAGCTAATTGCTAAGTTCAAGGGGAGAGTAAAAAACAGCGCTATATAAATTTGAAAAAAAATCATCCAAAAAATTGTCGTTTTCTATCAATAAATTAATTTTTATCGATTTTTTTCGTTCACCGAATTATTTGTTCCTTGTATATTTTAAATTGGTATTACAATATTAGTCAGGTAAGTATTAATAATGGCGCCGTGTAAAATCGCCTACGCATTAAAAAAACTCGTAATTTTATTTCAAGATATTCGTTCATTTTAAATATTATTAAACCTTCAAAGTAATTTTTTCATACTATTCCTATAGGTTCCTCCTAAAACTTGGGTACCTACTCGAAAATTAAATTCGAATGCTTCCATACATTAGATTCTCGGGTGGGTACTTGTAATATTGCACTTGTCTACAAACTGAAGGAATTTTCTCGAACAAAATTATCCCATAGAAAAGTGGAATAGGCGCGAAAGAATAAAATGACGATTTTTATCAGCTTTCATAACTGTCAAAAGTTTGAACGATTATCGTGGAAGTTTTTCCATGTGTTGTTGTATATGTCGCGATTTTCAAAACTTCCTACTTGGTTTTTAAAAGCGATTATCTATTTAGTTAACCTCTCCGATTCGTCTAAGTAAAGGATACTGTAATTTCGTGGGAGACGGCAAAAGTTGAAGATAATTTTCCGCCGAGAGATCCGTTTTTGGCTTTTGTACGTAGTTTTGAAATATATACTCGGCGAGTCTATTATTTTTCTTTCACTGGCAACACGTACGGTAAAAGATCGCTGGAAACTCGAATGAAACTCGAGCAGCGCCACACGGCGGGTAGGAAGATTGCGGTTGAAAATAGAACCGACTCGATTGGATTTGAATTTTTGCTTACTGATTTAAGGTTAGTTCTAGTTCTCGCCGATAGATGGAACCCGTAATCGTTCAATATCTTCGATACAAAATTTTCAGTAGTTTCCAGAGATTTTTTTAAGAATGCGAGTTTCGATCCGCGGCTAACTTCGGTTTGCTGAATTTGTTGCACGCCAAAATGAGCCTTGCGGTGTTTTAAACTCGGCGGTCGGTTAGGTCCACTTTCGCGAGACAGGCCGACGACACGGACCTTATCCGATTCTGAGCCTTATTTTCTTTGAAATTCGATATGCGGAAGGATGATTTTCGCCTGGCTGCGAAATCCCGCTACCCTTAAGCTAAAATGAACCTTGAGGTGTTTTAAATGGATAGGGCGCCAAGGTCGCTTTCGGCCGGCCAGGTTTGGTCTGAAAATCGAAAAAGTTAGAACAATA
>JAHDVE020008829.1:0-61170 GCA_022606495.2 Halesus radiatus | reverse complement strand
GTGATGAGCAGCTTGGAGAACATCGACAGGAATGACCTGATGATGAATTCTCCCTTTGAATCGTCAGAATTGCGGCCTTACCAATATAGTTTGGGTATGTTTTTCTACGATACTCATATTTATTTTCGTTTACACAGTTTGACAATAATATGTAGAAATAAGGAACTCCAATCCATTCTTTTTTTTGTAACTTAGGTACTAATAATTAAATTTTTATTTTTACAAGGAATTTTTCAAAGCTTGCCACAACGTTTCAAATCTATGGACGGCTGGGCATGACAATGACATATATGAAGAACTTTTGGTAGTTTGACAGAATGTCATACTGGATTTTGTTTGCAAAAATTCGCAGTTATTAAAAAAATTTAACCGCTTTTAATTGAAGGACACATTGTAAAATGTCAGCATCTCGTCACTACTGCTTTTGTAGTGTACCAAAGTGTAACAATACAATCATTGCCGCACTCGATTAAATTTTTACACGATCTGAATATCCTGAACTGAGTTTTTGAGGTTAAAATGTACATCATTTTATATTTTATTTTTATATCATAGTAAACCATAACTAAACACAAGGAATAAACTTTTGTACCTATTTAGAACTTTTAACTCAACATTAACAATATTTGTAATACATTATCATAATTTATCGAAGGAAGCAATCACTTTGTGGCTTGACATTATAATTTAAATAAAAAATGTTTTTGTTTTAAGCCACTTTATTTTTATACATATTTATGCCTTCGACCGGTTTCGGTTGTACTCAACCTTCTTCGGGAATGTACATATGTAGTTTATATGTGTACATTCCTGAAGAAGGTTGAGTCCTACCGAAACCGGTCGAATGCATAAATATGTATAAAAATAAAGTGGCTTAAAACAAAAACATTTTTTATTTAAATTACATTATCATAAGTTTAGTGGTTGTTTGTGGGTTTGCCAAATAAGAATGTAGCTCTTTATGGTGTATTATTTACAAATTAAGAATATAAATGCAATATGGTGTGTTTTTATACTTGCAGATGCAACCATGGAGGATGTACTTGATTTGGGCAACACTGCCAATCTAGTGTTGGATGGAAAGAAAGTCGTCAACACGTACAAAAATAAAGTAGGTGAACTTAACGTAATTGTCCAAGCTTTATCTATTTATCTTCTATCTATCATTCATAATAATACGGTAACTTTTGAAATTCAGTGCGGGGAAAAATCGACCTTGCACCCCTTTAATTCCCTACATAATAAGGAGTAATACGGTCTGGCCAGCGATTCAGACAAGGTACACCTGTGAGCAAAAATCGTCTTTAAGCCCCTTTAATTCTGAACCCAATTAGGTCGATTTGCAATCAAAACGGGACATGGAACGCCTCAGCACGCCAAAAAACACCATAAGCGTATCGACTTTCGAAGAGAGTAAGGCTCAGAGTGGGTCAAATCGGGTGCAAGCCTCCGCAAGCCTCCCTACAATGCAGTCAGTCGCGGTTGACTTCGCAATACACACCAATAAGGAACTCCAGTCCATTTTTTAAATTTTTTTTTATTTATGTTGACATCCTAACTTAATTTTCTGCTTATTTAAGTTTTTTTTAAGTTCGTTTTCATGGTTAAAATAATTGTTAAAGTTTCAATTTTTAAAGTCCACCAAAATGCACGAAATCTATGGCTTGTTGGGTGTGACGTCACAGGAGCAGCCGGATTAGTGATTCAATAGGCGGTAATCGATATTATATGGATTCCATACAAAACTTCGAGAACTTTATACTCAAATTTAACTGCTTTTAATTGAAGAAAACATTGTAGAATATCAGCGTCTCGTTACTATTGTGGGTGCATTGTACCAAAGTGCAAAAATTCATTCATATCCGCAACTAATTAACAATTTATCAGCGTTCAAAGGAAGTCTTTTAAGTTATTTAATGCTTTAAATTATTATTTTTATAAACAATAATTATTAGCCTGAAACACTCATCCAAATTGAAAAAAAAAACCTTTCCGAGCAAAGATAAATGTCGCCGACAGGACTCGAACCTGCACCCCTTCTGATGTCCGGTCAGATGCTCTACCGTTGAGCTACGTCGGCTTATCGCAAACCCGCCAAGTTAATCAATATATACTAGTGTTTCATTCAATAATTACTATTTTTATTATATTTCACCTGTAAACAGCCAACTTTATTAGTATGAGAAAGGCTTGTAACGGCTAAATCCCTCAATAGATTTCTCGGAAGGTTTTTTCAATTTGGATGAGTGTTTCAGGCTAATAATTATTGTTTATAAAAAAATTGTTACCCTTTGCGCTATGCACAAAAATCTTGCCTTAAAAACTTTAGTTTATCAATTAATAAGCTTTAAATTATGTTTGAAAGTCAAATCAGAATCGCTTGCCTTAATAACTTCCATCAGTGTTCTACGCATGCGCGAAAACTGACGCATGCGCATCAGTGAACTTGACAAACAGCCGGTGACATGAATAGGTTGAATAAATTAAATAGTTTTGTACTTTAATGGCTTGAAATAAAAATAAATATATTATGCATTGTAAGAAATAATAGGTTTGAGGTATCATTAGAAATCCTCCACTTCCAGAATAACTGAAGAAATAATCACCAAAGTCCCAATGACGTCGTTGTTTTGTGCAAGCGGTATAGATTATTAAGTAGACAAATTCGTTAAAATTGTTATGAATTTTCAAGCAAAAACCCTCAAGTAGTCGCAATAAACAAACATAATTATTTTACGAGCAAAATGAACACTGCAAACAGCGAAATTATTAGCCACAGATTACAAAAAGCGGAAAAAAATCTTATCTAATTACAAGTTGGGCTCGAAAACTGCATGTGTGACTCCAGAAGCAGTGGTACCAACAGAACATGGTGTTTTGATGGTACAGGTTACTATATATAACGATTTATAAAATCTATGTATTTATATACAATGAAATTTTTTTTTTTAATTTATTTTTTTTTATTTTTTTTATTTATTTTATTTTTTTATTTATTTATTTATTTTTTTATTTATTTATTAATTAATTTATTAATTTATTAATTCATTTTTTGAAACATACATTCACACAAATAAGGTACAATGATTATAAACATTTTGTTTTGTTTTGTTTTTTTTTTTAAACACAAAATTATAAATACATCTGAACAACCTATGTGTAAAGTATATTAAAAAAAAATCCCACATAGGCAAGGCCAGTGCGTGGGTATACCTGGTATCAGTTAGTTGCAGTATATTGGTTTATTTGTATTAATACATGGATCTTAAAGGTAAGTTAAATAAAAGATTTTAAGTTAGATAAGAAAACAAATCGAAAAACAAAGAAAGAAAAGTTGGGAAAATATACAGTTATAGCAGGAAAAGGTTGATATCTCTGGTTTTAATCCAGTTTTTTTAAATTTTATTTTTGTATGTGTTTAAAGGTGATATGTTTGGACACTTACATTCTGTAGATAGAAAATTAAAAATTTTAGGAGCAATAAAAAAAGCATGTCTCTGTGCAAGCCTAGTTTTACACAAAGGTACTTCAAGTACGTTATTTATCCTGTTACTAGAACGATTTTCATTTTTTGGGAATAGTTTTTTCTTGAAAATACATATTTTAGGCACTGTAGACAATAAATTTTTCTTATATCTAACAGTTCAGCCTCATGGAATAATTGCATGGAGGGGAAAGTACTTTCTTTATGTAACATTATTTTTAGTATTAATTTTTGCGATGTTTCAAGTGGTTTGAGGTAAGTATTATATATCCCCCCCCATCCGATTATTCCATAAGATACTGATGATCGCACCAGTGCATGGTATACCATTTTCATTATTTTGATATCAAGTATGTTATTCAAACGTTTAAATATGTAAGTTAAATACCTTAATTTACTTACAAGCTTTTCTACATGATATGTCCATTTGAGTTGACTATCTATTATAATTCCTAAATATTTAACTGTATTCCCTGAACTCATTTCTGTACAATTATGGCATGTAACAGGGTTGCAAACATTGTTGTGGAACCTTATATTTAGGTTGGTTAGAGGTGCCGTCCTTTTCGTATTATAGAAAGGAATGTAAATAGTTTTTTCACAGTTAAAAGGTTTTGGTTGAGCCATTCTTTGATAATGGAGGTGCATTTATTGGCATTTTCACTGACTTCGTTCCATGATTTACCATGTACTGTGATTGCAGTATCATCAGCAAATGAGAAAAGTTTTCCCGGTATTTTCATATTACATAGATCATTAATGTAAACGAGGAACAATAACGGGCCGATAACTGTTCCTTGAGGAACCCCATGCTTCTCAGATTCTTGTTTACTAACATTAGCACCGATTTTTGTACATTGTCGGCGATCAAATAGATAATTTTTTAATAATGACAGACAGTTATTTTTAATTCCTATATTATTGAGTTTTCTTATCAATATATTATGATTAACGGTATCGAAGGCCTTTTTTAAGTCTAAGAAAATAGTTAGACTTTTCATATTTGAGTCAAGATTAGTATATATATTTCTTGTTAGATTAAATAAGGCATCATCTGTACTAAGACCTGATCTAAAACCATATTGATTTGAGGACAAAAGTGCATTAGACTCTAGGAACTCTAGGATTTGTATCTTTATTATTTTTTCTAATATCTTTGCAAGTTGGGATATCAGCGATATTGGTCTGTAATTGTCTACTTTAGAAATTGATCCAGATTTATGGATTGGTACAATATTTGAGAGTTTAAACGCGTCTGGGAAAGTGTTTTTTTCTAAGCAGGTATTAAATATATGTTGCAGAGGTAAGGATATATGTTGTTTAATTGATTTAATTGTAGTGCAGCTCAATTCGTCTGGACCATTGGCTGTATTTGTGTTGAGATTATCAATGTGTTTTAAAATTTCTGATTCAGTTACGCGTTTAAATTTAGATAAAACAGGAGTATTTTCAGTGTCAATGTCCATTTGAATAGGTCCGGATGTATTGTTTCTAAATGAAGGATTGTTATTTATTAAATCTGATGTAACATTTGTAAAAAAATCATTAAATTTATTTGCAATTTTTCCTATATCCGTTAATACTACTTTATCTACTGTTATAATTTTTTCGGGGAAAGTTTGTACCTTATGTTTTCTATTTGATATTTCGTTTATAATTTGCCACGTTTTTTTAGAATTATTATCAGCTAATTGTAATTGTTTAGTATAGTATTCTTGTTTACATTTCTTTATAAGGATATTTAAGAAATTCCTGTAAATAATATATTGCTGTCTTAAATTTCCATTGGGTACTATACTCTTTGTCGTGCAGTATTTCTCATAGTTTTTTTTGTAAAGTTTGTATAATTTGTTCCCGTGGTGGCTTGCGATTATAAGTCCACGCGTGATCCATGGCTTAATTTTTTATGTTTTCTTTTAGGTATAGGTGTTATAGTGTTATAGGTGTATAGTTATATAGGTGTATAGTTATATAGGTGTATAGTTATATAGGTGTATAGTTATATAGGTGTATAGTTATATAGGTGTATAGTTATATATTCAGAATCGGCATTTGCTGATCTATACGAATATATATTTTTAAACCCATTATATTTTTCACTGGAGTTCCTTATTGCAGGACTGCAATAGGCAAAACCTAGTATATATAAATAATAGTGTCTGTGGGTTTGTTTTTTTTTATACAAATCTACAGTTTTATTCCGAGTTTGATAAAATTTTTTACACTTGGCCTTCAGAATAAGAGGAAGGTCACTGTCTACATGAGATTTCGAAAAACCACCCCCATCCCAGATGGAAATTAACAGGCAGGGGCAACAGTAACACATCACAACCTTAAAACGTTACTCTAAACCAGTGCTACGCAACCTTTTCTCATCTACGGCACACCAAAATTCTACCTAGAATTCCGCGGCACACCAAAAGCTATAATATATAGGTATTAATTAATTTTACAATAAATTTTCGTACATTGCATTTGACCGCGGCACACCTGTATTCGGCTCACGGCACACCAGTGTGCCACGGCACACCGGTTGCGGAGCACTGCTCTAAACCATTGATAACCCTGGGCAACACCGAGTATTTCAGCTAGTTGTTTATATTTTATTAATTCATGTTACATAATGCAAAATAATTTGTTTTCAGAATGCTACATCTGGGAAGCTAAACACTGATGCAAGGATGTGTGCTTCCACAAGTGGTTCTTGTGTTGCCACCACTGGAAATATTCCTAGCAGCCTGACCATCACCCCCGTGACTATCTTCAGTGTTGCCAATAGTGCTACTAATTCCGTAAGCCCACTTGCTGTGGCAAAGATGCTTCCCGCGGTAAACACTCCTACTCCTGCCGTCTCTAGTATCAAGGCTGCTGGCCCGGTTACTGTCAAGATAGTTTCATCTACAAGTGCTGCCACTACAAACACCAGCTCCGCTGCCAGTGGTGTGAATATGATCGCAAACATGAAGTCTGGCAGCGGCAAGTCCATTATCCTGAAGGTGCTTCCTAGTATCAGTGTTGCCAGTACAAATGTCACGTCTTCAGCGAGCGTCACCAATAAGATGAAGCTTCTATTCACCAATACCAATACAAAGGCTGGCTCTACAGCCGTGAAAGGTGTTCCCGCCGTAAGCATTCCCAATGTGAGTGCAGTAAACACTACTAAGGCTATTTCTAGTGCCAACAGTGTTCCCAACACTATGAAGCCCCCAACTTTGGTACCGGCTTCCTGTAGTATGGATGCTCCCGCTTCTGCTAATGTCTTTACCCAAGTAAAAGAGAGTGCCAGCCCTCCAATGAAAGAAACTTTCCCTACATCAAATCAGAATGTGAGTTAAATGAATTTTATTCACATTGATTAAAATGTAATTTTGATTAATAACAATTGAAAATAATGTGATTTTATTTTTCATAAAGATCACGGAAGTGCGGGAACAGATTAAGGTGGAAGCCCAAGAGGAAACAGATAAAGATGAGTTGTATCCTAACAGAGATACGGATCTGGCAAAAGAGGTAATGCTATATTTTCACTACGCACTCATTATAAGTCTTATGAACTGCATGATTTATTTTGTCTGTTTTTTGTTGTTTTAATACAATGCTGCAAGGTTGTTTTGTGATCACATTATTTCTGTTTGCTTATCGCTTGTCAAGCATCACTTGCGCTTTATCCATCCAATTTACAATCATTACCATGGTTTAAAAAAATTCACTTGCTGCTGTAAAGTATGGCTAGGCTTGAGAAAAGAACTATTTTCACTAAACCAGTTTGTGTCTCGTAAACTACAGGTTGCCATCCCGCTTTAGTAACTTGACGTAATGCTTAAGGCGATGCAATGGGAAGTAATGCAAAATCATGTGTTTTCGGTTTGAGAATTTCATGGCTGCAAGTAGAACACACCTTGACCTTTCGTATAACCGTTAATTTTTTTGTTGTGTCTTTTTATAAGCCTAGAAAAAAATAAAGTATCAGACATTAAAAAAATGTTTAAAGCGCAAACTCTCCTACTTACGAATCCCTTTTCCGATGTTGTCCTATTGTTCATTGTGGTAAATAAGGTTTTTTAGAATATGACCGTAAAACATTTCAATAATTATGTCTGAGCTCTACAGAATAGAATAAAACAAGCATTTTGGTGATGGTTTTTTTTCCGTAAATCGAAACATGCGGCCAATGTTAAGCGGGACTTTCAACGTTGTTGCCACCTGCATAAGGAGCGAGTGATTTCGTTTGAATTTTAGCCGGTGGATGGCCTTAATGTGAGATGTCGTTTCGGCCAGATATCGTAGACGGGTGCCGGAGACCGAATGTTAGAATTCGGTTATGCTTATTTGGATTATTTGAAAAAAACCTTCACATAGGTTAAATTTAAGAAGTTCAGATTTTTTGGTCCCTTGAAAAGTGATTAAAAAATGATCTAATTAGAGACCCACATATCATACGGTTTTTTTCCAAATTTAAAAAATTGTCAACTTTTATTTTATTTTTGTTTAAGATTTTTTTAAATGCTTTTGCCTATTTTATCGTTTAGGGTTGCGGATATGTTTGCCATACATTTATGAATCACTATTTTTTCATAGCCAACTATAATTCAAATTATTAGCCAGTAATCGGCATCGATTTATACCGTCATTCAGGAAGAGGTTAATATGTATATATTTATAAATAAATTAATTAAAAATTACTTTCTATTAACCACTTTATTAATAAATATATATATATATATACAATTTATTAATAATGACTCCACAAAGTGCATACCCAATCATTTGGAGAAATAATATAAATATTAAAAAAAAAAAAATCTGTTAAAAATATGACTTGTTTCCTGATTAATTACCGTATTAATTATTTATCGCCTTGTCTCCGTCTCCTTTCACGTCAGTTTTTATTTATTGCAAATTAACATGGCAAATGATTACATTACAGAACTTTAAATTATTATTATACTTAGAACGGGCAATCTGTCTAGTTTCATGTCTGACATGGGGCTTTAAATTACTTTTCCCAAGCACACCAGATATATGGGTTTCCACTGTCATTGTGGTTATATTTACCTGTTTTTATGTATGTTCGGTAGCGAAAGAAGCACATTTGAATAAAATCATGCTGCTGGCGAGTGTGTCCAAACGTGAAAGAATATTCAACGCAGCTGGGCCCGCTATATCGGGCATCTAGACAAAATGATGAGCATTCTTAAAAAAATTTAGGAACAGTAGGCAGAAATGTAGCCGGACTCCAAAATAATGCTCGCTCTCTGGACAAAAAGCGTTTACTTCAAGAATATTTCGCCTGGCTTTATGTGGAATAGTTTATCCGAAGTGTTTTATATTGTATTGTTAAAAAATGTGTAACATTCGAATATAAACTTCTAAATAAGCAAATCCGCCAATCAGCTTAGTAACTCTATATTGAATGTACGTTTTGACTTGTGGTCTGTGGCTTTACTTATGCATCTAGTTTAGGTTCACATTTTATTGGCTTTTGCTATTTGCATTCAAATTCTTTGATAATTTTTTTTAAGGCTAGTTTGTACAAAATATTTTAGTTCTACTTTTTTTTTATATGTACATAATTCTATTACTTATTTAATTCTGCTTATAGCGGATATTATATTTTTTAGTTTTATGTTTTACAAGATGACCACCTTTAGTATTAATAGGGATTGGAGTTTTGATTCGGTACTGGTTTGTTAGGCATGTCTAAAAATATATTTGGTTTTGCCGAACAATAGTTATTTTCCAAACTGCTGTTACTTAATTTAGATGATTTTTTTTTGTTTTAACTTAATGGAATTTTTAAAATTTTGTTTTTATTATTTTAGAACGCTGTAAATACGAATCAAATGAGATTATACCAAGCATTATAACTACATTATATTTGTCTGTTTGAGTGTGATATTAATTATCGAAGGACCAATTTATGCATTGAAATGATGCAGTGGTTTTTTTTTTAATTTAATCGAGTTATATTTTTTTATATACTTTAATGTAGTATGCAGTTTCTCTTTAAGATTTATCAACAAATCAAAATAAACATAGATAAGATTTATTCAGTTTGAACATTTTCAATAAAACGTTTTCATTGTAAATTTTGAATAAAATACTAAATATATTAAAGTACAACATAAATGTAAAAAAGCAAAACGATATATTTAATCATTGAACGCATTGTTCGTCACAAAAAAAGTATTTTACTTTGTTTGCTTCTAAGGGTTAAAGTACGTTATTTTAAATCTTGCGTTTAATGTTTTTTTTCCGGTTGTATAATGTTAGTCCTTTTATTCTACAAATATCTTTTTCATATTCTAGCATATGTATATAATGTACTATGACCTATTGTGCTGTTGACTTAATTATACTTCATTGATAAATTTGAATGTATGTAACAGTGGTTGGTATAAAGGGTTGTGGATTACATTTATATGGTGGTTGTTGATATTTTAAACTTAATACTTTGCCAAAAATCTGGCAAAAGTTGTTGATGTTATACAGTCTAAAACTAAAAGGCTTAAGTGAAGTGGCTGCAGTAGTTTTCTTTCGATTTGCTTTAGATGTTTTTTGTCTGCTAAAATGTATTGATGTTTTTAATTTTGTGTATGTAACTTAATTCTCTTAGTCAATGTTTCGACCCCTACTATGTAAAGTATCGTAACTTTAAAATCGGAACTTTACAGGAGAGTGGTTTAAAGAGACAGAAGCTTAGTGTAGGTTGAGCTTTTGATCATTTTGCACCAAATTTGGGACATACTTGACAATGAAGGTCCTAAATTTGGTGCAAAACAATCAAAAACTCTATTTGCACTGAACTTCGGTCTCTTTAAACCACTCCTGTAAATTTTCGATTTTGAAGTTACGATACTTTACGTAGGAGGGGTCGGTGTGTATTTTGTTTATTGTTTTGAGAAATTTATAGTTATTTTATCATATTTTTGTACTTGCACTATATACCTACAAGCTTCGAATTTTTAAACTTCGATATGTACAGAAATTGAGCAATACAAAATAATTCAATAAAGATATCGCAGATATACACTCAATTTTGTTTTTGCACGGTATTGAAATAACAGTCAGCAAAGCGTTACGTTAATATCTGCTCTTATGAATAAAGCCGGTCTCCCATTTTACTATTCACTTTATACCCACTGTATTATTTAAATGTGTTTTGCATGGTTTTCTGTGAACTTATTCCCCATGTGAAAACAGAATTAAGTGTTCTGATAATTGTCATTGTACCCATTTTGCATATTTAAAAAAAAAAAAAATTACTTCTGAAATTTGTGTTTACACATTTTCAAAATGGTCCATGGCAATTAGGCACACTTTTGAAAATAGATATAAAGTCATTAAAAATGGGAAAAAAAATGCCTACAAACCTAATCTAACCTAACCTAGTTAACAATTTTGTTTTTCATCATTTTTCATGACTTCAAAAGTGTGTTGATTTATATCACTGTGTCGAATTGTCCAATTACCTTTCAAAATGTTACATTGTTCCGAATGTCTTTGATAATACCGGTGGTGTTTGGGGATAACATGAAAATTGTATTTTTTTGGTTATTCTTTCTTGTTAAGCGTAAAAATACGGTTAACGATGCATTTATTTTCAATGGTAAAATCCTGGTATTTGTATTTAATTTGAAAACACCCCAAACACCATGATTATGTGATAGTTACATGTGAACAATCATAACGTTTAGTTTGGTAAAAACATGACAAAAAATCTTGTATCAACATACTGTTTTGCACGTATCATGTCATATCGTCAAATGGATGGCCTTTCTTACATTTTTATAGTTACAACATTATTAGATAGTTTTGTGCATTGTAAATTTAATCAAGTTTAGTGCTGGCCAACATGTTTGCATCGGTCATGTTATTGTTTTATTGAAATAAATGTTTATTCCATAAACCTTCTCTTCTTGAAATTTTCACATTCCTATGTCAATATTAGCATAAATGGAATGGAGCATGAAATGCAATGTTAAAAATTGTGCCGTTCCGGCAAATTTTACCAATCTCGGAAACAACATTTTGAGTTACGGCTTTTGAAAGCAAATTGTGTAGTATCTTTTTAAAGTTTAAGTGATGTACATTTTAAAGTTTTATATGCCCGCATAATAATAGATAAACTGGAAAAGCATACAAACCACAGTTTATCTGCAATATTCATTTTTCAATATACAAAACTATGTTTCGGTAATGGTGACTTTTGCCGGAACGTGGATGAAATACACTCGTCGTGCAACGGATTAATAAGGCAGTGTCTTTCCATTGCCTTGTTGAAACACCTTTCATATCTGAATAGTTATTGTAATAAGAACATCTTTCAGGAACAAGGTAAGTCAAATTTTATTCTTCCCAGTTTCTAAATTGATTAATATTGCACTAGAAATACATTAAGAAGCTGTTAGATTCCGTATAGTTTACTGGTTTTGGACCCTTCCATTTAAATTAGTTTATAATTGGGTTGTGGATTTTTGTACAGATCATATTTCTATATTTGTATTTCATAATAAATTTTAGAAATAAATACTCCTATGTCATCTAAGGGTGCTCTCTGACGGTCCGGTGAGGAACGAACATTTCACTCGTTACTGCAGACACTGCACAGAAAAGTCAAGTTTGCTAAAGTAAGGTAACGTTTTGCAACGCAGTCCATTGTGGGACTTTTCTGCGCAGTGTCTCCAGTAGCGAGTGAAATGTTCATTCCTCACCGGACCGTCAGAGAGCAGCCCAACATAAAATATCAAGGGGAAGGAGATGGGAATAATAAGATAAAAACTTATTTTTTATATTTGTTTTTTGTTCACCTAATTTATCTGAAACACACTCACGTGGTTGTAAAATAGTAAGGTGATAAGATAATGCTTTCATTATTTCATTTGAATCATTCATTGCTTGTTTAATATGCACCACATCTTGCATTGAGCCGAATGCAGGGCTCGGTGAACGCTTTTCTGTATAATGAAATCTTTTTCTTTACTGTCCCAATCCGTGAATTACTCGATTAAGAGGAAATTGCAACAAATCCCTCCAAACTCCTGAAAATTTAGCACTCCAGTTGGTAAATTGTTTAAATTCGAGCACTGGGTAATAATAATAATTGGATGATTTGTATAGCGCCATTTTTGTGAAAAATCACCGCAATGACGCTGTAATATAATGTTTATTATAATTTTTATTTACACTCATTGTAAAGATAAATTGTTATTTAATGACATAACGTTGGTGTCATAAATTGTATTAGTAAAAATTAAATGTAATTTTTACATTACAAGATTTTAATAAAAAATAAAAATAAAAATTTGTTGACATCAATCTAATAATTATATTATTTTCACAGGTGATAAAAAGATTGGCTGTTATATTGAAATTCAAAATTTTCCCCATCGGAACCAGTGAGAAGCTTTTGGAGATGTTTGATATCAAGTTAATGGATGGGGACAGGTGCGTAATTCTAGTTTAATATTTAAATAACCAACCATCACACTTTTTCTCAACCTATCTCCCATTTTCCTGTACATAAATTATGTACTATATTTTTTTTACATGTTTTTTTTTACACAGTATTTTTGGAACGTAATCCCTGTGTTGAAACAGAATTAAGTGTGTTTAAGCAGTTTACACAACACTAATTCTTACTTTTTTAATTATTTTTATAGAGATTTAAAAACCTCATCGTAATATTTAATGACTAATTCTTACGCTTGCTCTATGATTTGTTTTTCTGCAGTTTTCTTCACATGTCGGTTGCGACTAATCATGGAAGGATGGTAAGGCAGCTACTGGAAGTCATAAAACGCACGGAAAACTATGACATTTTGAACTACGTCAACGAACGCGGAGAGACCGCCCTTCACACCGCTATTCTTTTTTTCAGACATGAAATTATGGGACTCCTGCTTAATGCTGGTAAGCTATCTATGTATTGAAATTTTCACTTAACAAATTGACTCGATTATACCTGACCCCTATCGGAGGTCGGCTATCATCGGGGAGATCTTCACCCTGAAGGCTACAGCCCGAACATGGGACATTGAAATTTACAGTCATGGATGTCACAGTTGTTTTTAATTGTATGTTTATTATCATTTTAGAAAATACTGTAAAACAAGGTACTTTTTGGCCTACGGATTTTTAAAATCCTGTCGTATTTCCCGCTCATAAATAATAAATTCTTCAAGTTTGTTCTATTGTATAGGTATAGTGTAAGAGTTAAAAATTTGAGACCAAACTTCACAAATTAAAATAAACCACTGTCTTAGAAGAACATTTTTACGGGATATTACGAGACAGGTTGTCGATGAGGCAATTTCAACCTTATTGTGACCAGCGCAAGGAGCCAGTGGGTCACTCACAAATTTTCATCTCATCATCAGAATATGCATCGCCGTAATTCAAACCCCAAAAATTTTAACCCAATCTTCGTGGTTGTGATACATGAAGTTTTACTAAAACACATAAACTGTGTCATAACGTGCCGCCTGATGGGGACAGTTTGTGTTGAAAAGGTTAAGCTTATTTGTATGATTAATTTGTGAATATGTTTAGGTTGTGACCCCAATCTGCTTGATGATGATGGTAATACCCCGTTGCACTTGGCTGTGAGGGAGGACAACTCTGAATGCATGGTTCAGCTGCTGGACAAAAACAATTACAGCTCAAATAACGCTAAACAAATGGACGTCAATATATTCAACAATGGTAATTAGAAGTATTATTATTAATTGATAAACTAAAGTTCTTAAAAACTTAAAACAAGATTTTTGTGCATAGCGCAAAGGGTAACAATTATTTTTATAAACAATAATTATTAGTCTGAAACACTCATCCAAATTGAAAAAAAAAAACCTTTCCGAGCAAAGATAAATGTCGCCGACAGGACTCGAACCTGCACCCTTCTGATGTCCGGTCAGATGCTCTACCGTTGAGCTATGTCGGCTTATCGCAAACCCGCCAAGTTAATCAATATATACTAGTGTTATGTATACTATCAAGTCAAAGCAATTTTCACCAATAAAATGTAGACATAATTTGTCTCGATGCCATCTATTTGAGGGATTTAGCCGTTACAAACCTTTCTCATACTAATAAAGTTGGTTGTTTACAGGTGAAATATAATAAAAACAGTAATTATTGAATGAAACACTAGTATATATTGATTAACTTAGCGGGTTTGCGATAAGCCGACGTAGCTCAACGGTAGAGCATCTGACCGGACATCAGAAGGGTGCAGGTTCGAGTCCTGTCGGCGACATTTATCTTTGCTCGGAAAGGTTTTTTTTTCAATTTGGATGAGTGTTTCAGGCTAATAATTATTGTTTATAAAAATAGAAGTATTATTATTTAATCAAAACAAAAAGGTAAGAACCTGATCCCACTTGTCATGTCTCGTCATGTAAAAAAAATGGTCTGCTCAAGAGGCTGAAGAGTTAGTATGGAGCTGTTCACATTTACACAAATGATAAATTAGGTTAGATCAGGTTTTTGGGCTAGTTTTTTTTTTCTTACATTTCCTGCATCCATTGGTGTTTTCCACTCCCAACAGCTGCATGTGTCTACTGAGGTGGCAGTGTCCTCCAGTTCCCTCAGTGAGTTTTTATCCACATTGAGTAGTTGCCTTGTTTGTCTTGGGTTTGGTTCGTTTATGAGTACTTTGGCAAGGCTAGATACTTTCAGTATTGCCCCGGTGAAAGACCACCATTCAGAATCGAAATGTTGCTTGGAATGGCTTTTGCCATGTTTGGTGACCCCGGTACTTCCTTTTCCCCATATTCTTCCCCTTCCCACTCCCTTGAGCTTCATAACACAACAATTGGGGATGTCATAGTTCCGCTGGCTCCGGGCACTTGGGACTCGTGTGGTTTTTACATAAGACTCCCAAGCGGGTTGCTCTCCCCACATACGCCTGTGGGGAGAGTAACCTGCTTCTTGAATACGATGGAAGTAAAATGCAACGTTTTATTTGAAACCTACAATGAGTTTTCAAAGTTTTTAACACTACATACTCACTATATCTATCAACGGTACTTTCAGTTAATTGAGTTTAATTGAATTAGATAAGGATATCAATGTTTTAATTATTATGTTAATGATTAAAACATAAATTCAGTTTTCGGTCTCAGGACCATGACAATGTTATTGATATTGCAGCGGGCTGGACGGCGTTGCACCTAGCGGCCATGTCCGGCTCCTTGGCTTCCGTCTCCCGGCTGATCAGAGCCGGAGCGGACTGCAACGTGAGGGGCCGCTCCAATGGCCGAACTGTCCTGCACCTCGCCGTGGCCCATGCCCATATTGTACTCGTCAACTATATCCTGGAGCATTCCGACGTAAGTACACTGCACTTGATATTATGATTACCAGGCATTCACGTTAAGGTTGGGGAACTTATTCATTTTTAAAATTGACAATAAATTTTAAACAAAATTCATATAAAGAAGTTGACTGTGTGCGGGTTGATTGCAGGCCGAAACAGCTGACAACGAGCAATCCCACATGCAAACTAGTTTTATTAAATTTCCCGTTGCCAACAGGGGTAACCAAAATCTCTGAAGTTAACTATCCTCTATCAGCTTAAATAATGAAATTATTGTATTTTTTGTGTTTCTCCAGTGATGTACAACCCTTTTAGCCAGAGGGCCAATTTATCCATTATCAATTTGTTCGCGGGCCGCAGGGGGTAGGGTACCTACAGCTTGCCATGGTTAAGCAGCAGCTTTGCAGTCAGTGAGGTCAATAATGTAGCTTCCTTTAAAAATACGTATAGCGTTCAAGAATTCCAAAATACAACGCTTAAACAAAGTGTCTCAGGTGAAAAATTTTCTCCAAGGTTAAACCGATATATACTGTTTATTTTTATCATTCTGATATATTTAAGATTTTGTAAAAAAATATGTGGCGACACCCTTTCGAATTTTGAAAGAGAAGGGAGACCGTTTAATATTTTGATCATAGCGCCTGGAAATCTGATGATTGCGCTAATAAATAAGAAATATCAAAACTCAGTTTTGTTACTTAATATCTTTCAGAAATAATATTTGGCCGCGCACCTATCCGCACCTATCCCCATAAAATGGAATCCATTCAAAATCATTAATGGCACGCATAAATTTTTCCTAAGCCAAAGATCAAACCAATAAATGTTGTTGATTTTCATGTTTCGGAAAGTCAAATTACAAACAAAATTTATTTGCAAAATCTTTTGAATTTATCAAATGTTCACGTGTCAAACCTTTTTCTTAAATATTCAATAATGTTTGTCCTTCCACTGTTATTCAAAAGTTAAGTTTTCCTTTTTTACACCAGAATTACCGAAAACTTTAAATTTAATTTAGTCAAGTGGGGTAAACGAAAGGGCCCGCTGGCCGCGTGAAATGAGCTTGTGGGCCGGATGCGAGTTGTGCACCACGTTTGATAATGATAACATGCGTGGGGTATCTCGATGACCTTGAGACAACCAAAGTTTTATTTTGCATCTTGAAGGTTTAAATTTGATTTAGGTTGGAGAGTTTCATAGAAATTGAAACGTAACCTTGTTGTCAAATGTTGAATCACCGCCATTTTATTTTACATTTGAAAGGTCCCCGTTACACGCCGATTCAAGGTCCATTTCAGCTTTTTAAGATTTTTTTGATTAGCATAAAAGCATAACCGCCATGTTCTTATGGTTGTCAGCTGATCACAATTTGTTCGAAAGCTGAAACGGACCTAGAATCGGCGTTTAACGCAGACCTTTCAAATGTCACAAAAATCAAAATGGTGTTGATGAGCCATTTGATGACAATGTTAAATTTGAATTTCTGCAAAACACCCCAACCATATTAAATTATGTAATAATATTGATATTGAAGTTCTACAAATTAAAACTTTTTTCAGATTGATGTTAATGCCCTGGGCGAGGGTGATCACACAGCGTTGCACTTAGCTTGCAGCCTAGACAACCCGAGGGCGCACGAAATTTGTGCAAGTTTACTTCGATGTGGAGTAAGTAATCTAACGAGTTCACTGATTAATTTAAGGCACAGCCCCCTTGAGATGATTTTTCTCAAAAACAGCGCTATACAATCATCCAATTATTATTATTACAGTGAAACTCGCTTAAGAAGTTCCCACTTAAGATATCATGCTCTAGAAGTTTGCATTTTCAGTCCCTTGAAGAATATATTTGAAAAATTTCCCGATTTATCCCACATAAGTTTTTTCCGATCACTTGGAAAACTTAAGAGAGTTTCACTGTATTTAATATTTTTTAAATATCTCAAATTTCTAAATAAAGTCGACTTTCTTTTCAACTAACAACCATTTGCTTTTTTGCTGAAAATGCCTAATTTATCGTATTTTGAATTAAAATCAGTATTCACGCCTTCATATTACATTTATATTGTTATCTTTTGGCACTGAATAGAAAATTCCTAGAAATGTGATGTATACCAATTTGAAAGAAAACTGATGTCGCCAAGTTACATAAGACCTTTTGACTCCTAGGCCTTAGACCATTGAAATTGATTATTTGTTCATGGAAGAATTTCAATATTTGAAAGTTTGATCTATGTCACCCGAAATAAGATAAAATTGACCTTAGTTTGGGCAAACAGACATGCTCATAATACACTTATATAATAATAATATATGTATTAGCGTTTCTGTATTAGATTGTATTATTATGTCTTTTTTTAGGCTGATCCCGAGTTGAAATACAACACGATGACGGCGTTTGACTTTGCAAAGAGTAATATCAATGTGCAGGTAAATACTTATTAAGTTAATATTTTAACCATAATTTAAATTTATTTTGTATGTATCTCTAATCTAATTTCATTATCGTGTTCTACTGTTTGTAACCAAATTGCATAAATAAGTACTGTCGCTAGATGGCGGTTCTCCCTAACTCAAACACGAGAAATCTTTCTCTATTGAGTTGGGCACTTTTTGTTAAATAAATTTATACTTTTTTTGTAATTAGCTATTAACACATTGTTGTCGGGTATTGTTTTATGCTCATAGCAGGCGATTTTTAGCTTCGCGCGCGAGTTTTTTTTTAACATTTTTTAAAAGTCTATAACTTTTGAAATATCCGCGATAATTTAGTGAAATTTTAAATGTAATTTACCTTATTGTGCAGCAATGATAAAAATAATTGTGTGATCTCAATGACAACGACCGAATGACCGAACATGTATACGTTTACATAAACACTAATATTTTGTAGAAATATGAACAAAACATTTCTACCATTCATCCCTTCGTCAGGTAGTAAGAACCCCAAAATCTATCCGTACAAGTTGAAAAGAATTATTGCGCATTGAAGGTCAAAAAAAAATCAAGCCAACGGGATTTGCGTCAAGGGTTCTTTGAGCACACAAAAAATTGTATATTTTTGGACCTTTTTTTTTTTTCATAAATTAAAACTAAAACATAATAAATACAAATTCGTGAGTGAAATGTGTAGTTTGAAGTAAGATATACGATTTAGCAATAAAATCTGTTATTACGCAACACGTATTATTACATTACCCTGATGTCCACCACCAGAGAGTAAAAAACGTATTTTTACGTTTCCCGCATTTGAGCACCAAACTAAAAAAAACCTAGTTTTACGTCTCCCGACAACAATGTGTTAAGATATATCTGTACTATTAAATATTTTATATGTATTATATTAAATAAAAAAATTTAAAAAAGTGCCAAAATGCCCTCCTGTGTGATGAAAAAGTGTTTCCATTACAATGCAAAACACCAGTAAAATAAACACGGTAAACACCAGTAACATTTCATTTGTAAATACATGCAAATTATTTAATATTATACATAATACAATGATTGTAATCGGGAAACAATCAATGACATTACAAACATAATGGAAATAAATATTATTCCATTGTTTCCCGAAAATTTTAAATGTTATTAGAGAAAGTGAGATAGCGAATGTAGCAACATACGAGTATAAGAAAGACAACCTTCTAGCAGTCAGTCCTTTCTTAGTAGGTCCCGTAGTGTAAGCGAGTAGGCGTAGTGTCTTTTCATTCACACCCGTGATATTCGACACTACTTTGAATTACGAAAACTACATACGGACGCACATCTCTCGTGTTCAACAGACATCTTTTAAATGTCCATCTTTGTCAGACAAAAACAATGTTTGAATTAAGATTTTAAAATACTGGAATTTTAATGATACCTGGAAACGTAAGAGTGTTTGTTACTCGTGCCACATTTTGTGTTAATTTCATTAGACAATAACGTGTCTATAAGTATGTAATGTCATTGATATTTTCCATGAAGTTAAATAAGTGCCCTTCACAATAAAAATACAATAATTCCCTAGGTTTTCCAGTAAATATAAGTACAGTAATATGACTGAGAATTGGAAATATTTTTTACAGCAACTGGATGTTATTTATTTTTTTTAGTTGATGCGCGCGGGTGTGACAAATGAGAATATTTTAAACGTAGTATTATTTATTTGCCAATTGAATAAAGCTTATTTGAGTATTGTATAAACACAATAATGTGGATGCGCCATAATGTGTGCTGGTATTCTGCAAGTTAATAATGCAATAATTTTTATTTTCTAGGTGTACAACGTTGTAAGAGATCATCTAGAAACTGACGTATCAAGAGAACAATCTAATGAAAACCTGGAGACTGACAGTAAAAAATTTCAGGATGCAATGGAAGTGGAGGTATAGATTCTTTATTATTTTGACCTTTACACTTTTCCTACACCTCCATTTTGTAATTTTTGTTATTATCCGATACTCGGCAACTCAAGTATCTTTGCGACTACCGCAGTACATCTGCTAATTTTATTGACTCGTCAGCGACCAGTTTGACGAGGACTTTAAATATGTTGGTTCTAAAATGTGGCATTACTTAAATTCTTTGTAATTTTTCATTACAATGAGTGTTTTAGAAGACAATGCCAAGACAATAATATCTCTCTTAGTCTCCAGGCATATGCAATCCTATCCTATTTTTATTTACCTGCTTTATGAAACTTCCAGATTATATTATTATTGCTTGCTTATTTATTTTATTTCATTTCATCTTTTCTTTCTCCTTATTTTAATTATTATTTTCATTCATATAATTACACTTTAGAAGGGGGATTTTTTAGTGTCTGACATTTAGAATGAAATATATTTTTTTAATAACTAAGAAAGTAATGCATATTTTGCATTTAGAATTGCACAGAGAATCGAATGGTGCAAAAAAAGGATTTCGATAAATTGTCGTTTGGGATACTTAAGAATTGAATTTATGCTATGTGGGAACTTTATAAGAGGGGTTTCACTGTATATTTAATTTCGAGTATGATGTAATGAGGTCACCAGAGAACACGGAGCTTTACACCTTCCAAAAGATGATGACATTATTTTCTTCAAGCTGTGGATTTTTTGTTTATCAGGTGAAAGAGGAGCCATATGATTTTGGAGATGGCTTTTTGGACTCAAAAACCATCGATATAGTGACCGCTTTGCTGAACAAATCTGGCATGTGGAAAATAATAGCTCTTGAGGTCGGCCAAAGCAGTCTTATCAGCTTGTGCCAAGAGTCGGAAAATCCCAGTAGAACGCTTCTTCATTATATTGAGGTAAGTTACCCTATTCCATGCACATATACATATTTTTATAAACTCCACACAGGAGGCTGAGGTTTCCCTCAGGGCTTACGTCATCATTGTTGAGGGTTTTTTTTTTTTTTTTAAAAGAAAAGAAGTTATGAGCCTGGATCTTGAAGGAACCAATGTTGCAGTAGGGGAGGAAACATAGAAGTCGTCAAATCATTCCACAGCCGAGAGCTGAGAGCACACAGACAAGCTGTATGAACCTCCCGTTACGTGCCATGTATCTGACATGTCTCTCAGTTGTGACCCTAATTCTTCAGAGCGTCTTTCATTGACGGCTGTTAAGATAGGGGAATCTATCAAGCGGATTCCCCATTTCTGCAGTCAAGAGTTTTTTTTTTCAGATATCTACGGGCTTCAGCCCATCTTAACGGCCCATATAATATGCAATACAGTAAAAACTTCCTATTGTTGGGGTAATGTTCCCACAAACTGCGGAAGTTTGTGGGAACATTACCCTAAGACATTCCATAACAAATAATAAAATGTATGTTATAATGTAACCTGAATGGATAATAGTGCTCTATTAAAGTTATACCTTTTTACCATCTTGGTGTTGCCATTTAAACAATTTCAGCGCCATCAGCTTTTTTCTGCATTTATGTGTAAAGACTAGTTTCCATAGAATGAAAAAGAATACAAGAAATGCGATGTGGGCGTGTTTCGTGATTCAAAAGTCTGTCCATTCGGGCCTTAAATTTCTAATACAAAAAAATTATTTCACCATTTCATTTTGATTACATGGAATGACAATATACAATGCAGGCGGTGTAAGACAGGCAGAGTGCTGTATTTTCATTGGCTTTTGGGGGCTAGAACCTAAAGGTGGATTTAAAATCTACATGGAATGCACTTCTAGTTTTTATTCTATGGTAGTTTCAGATATGTTCATATACATTTTTTTAATTCTATTTTGAACATAGTTAAAATTTTTTTTTTAAAGACAGACAAATATTCCCTGGTTACGAATAACCTGACAATATTAGAAAATCTCCTACGACCGTCACAGTAAGCGGAAAATATTGCTTGTGTCGCCAACCGAAGAATTAAACTCATGATGCCAGGCGCGATGCCAACTTAGCCACTGACCGGTTAATGAACATGAACTATTTCTGTTTACAGCTGGAAGAGAAGATATCACTGAGTTACCTCTACGAATTGCTGTTAAAGTTGGGCGAGACGGAAGCAGCAGCTGCTGTAAGAAATGCCATTGGATATTCGTAATTTTTTTCAGATTACAATTGTCTCAATATTTTATTAATCAACTAATTATTATTGTATGTATATTATGGATTAAACTGATTAATAAATATTTATTTTTAATCATGTCTGTTTTTATTATTAATAAATAATATGTTGGCTCATTAATGATTAATTGGTGTGAAATTAACATAAACTTTTAGTAAAGATGTAACCGACGGTGGGCCGAGGCTTTCGACACCTCTCTTTTCTGTTCGAAAGACCTCTCGTGATCACAATCACAAATTTTTTGTTGTCACAAGACTGTAAATTTATAAGGTAATGGATCCGAAGAAGACACTCGTTCCCTTCGAGTGATGTCGGGTTGGTGAATGCTGCTGGTTCTCAAAAATGTTGAGATTCGTAGAATTGTAAGAATACAAGGCTGATGTAAGCGTAGCGAGCAAGATCAAGAAAGGGACGCTTAGATGGTTTGGGCATGTAGAGCGAATGAACGAAGAGAGGAGTGTAAGGAGAATGTATGACGCGAATGTGAATGGAAGAAGCCGGGGACGTCCGAGGAAGACATGGCACGATCAAGTGAATCAAAAATTTGAGTCGGGCCATGTCAGAAGTCGGAGTAACAGAAGAGAATTTATGAGACATTGCATGAAAGCGAATGAAGCAAGAAGTGTATTCCAAGATCGAGTTGTTTGGCGGTCCGTCCTCTCTGCTTACCCCTGCGGAGAAATGGCGTGATGGTTAGTTAGTTAGTTAGTTAATTCCCGCGCAAACTTCTCGCTACTTAAACTCTCGCTAATCGTTCACCAACCTACCAGATGGAAGAGGATAAGATGGAGTCTAGGACCAGGACCCCCGCCTGCTCCCTGCGCCATCACCATCACCACTAGCAGCCAGATGCCTGAGCACCCGCCCACGCTGCCCACACTGTCTCCCACCTGAGCCAAGGAGCTGTCGGCTCCCGGCTCCGCCCGACGACAGTCCGTCTCCGTTTTGTAAAAAACCATCTCCGCTACCTACTCTTCGATTCAAGTAAACATATAGATTTAATGAGTTAATAGCTTCCAGTTAGATAGTTCTATTCAATAAGATCACTTCAGTAAATAACTGTTCATAATACAGGTTTAACATTAAAGTACATTGTAATTCTCTGTAGCATCTCTATTATGTCTTTGCACTCTGGGAATTGTCCCGCTATTCATGTGAATTAAGAAAATATATAATTATTGAAGAAGATAATATTAACATAGGTATCAGTCACAGCTTTTTATTTTCTGTAGTTTTTTTTTCAGTTTCATATTTCATTTAGGATATGTTAATCTTCTTCAATGATTAAATATTACAATGAGGTTTATTAACTTCAATAAGTTATTAAAAATAAATTGAATAAGAAAATATAATCTCAATAACCATCATTTATCTTTTATTATATCCAATCACACAGCACCTCAGAAGCGCCGCATCCATGCGCTGGGAGTCTCATGCCCCCCCCTTAATAAGTTAATGACAACTTATTCGGTAATCGAAATTTATTATTACAAACATTAGATTAGAAATTAAAACACTTTTGTACTTTGTTCCACTTATTTATTTTCAGCAGGACCGGTTTCATCCTACTACGGACATTTTCAGACTGGTAGTTGAAATTCTTATGCTACGGTATTTATACAAACTTAGGCAGGAGTACACAACATTGTCTCTTTATAATGAATGTTTCTATTTTGTTAATTTAAGGTACATATAGGTAATTATAATGTTTAATATTAAAATTGTGAATGATGTTACATAGTAAATAGATATTTTTAATTCACATGAATGTATATGAATTTATATAGTAGAAAAGGTTTGTGATTACTGATATTTTGTTTTGGTAATATTGGGATATTCCCTCCTTGTTGCTCAGGGCTTAATTGACAAATATTGATAGCACTATGGTAATTATTATTATTAGGGTTCTCCGTGTATTTGTGTTATTACATTTTTTAAAGTACATACTTAAATTACTCTACCGCTCTCTGAAGAAAAATTATTCTAAGTGAATAATGGATATATTAATGGTGATTGAGCATTATGTTCCAACTGTTTATTCATGACATATTTACGATCAATTTTCTTCGTTAGGCGATTAATTTCTAGTGACTCTAATCTATCTAATTTTTGTCTTTTGTTGCAAACGTGAAGGATTTTGACATCTCTATCTTTATCAAAAGCATGTTGGTTTTCTAGTAAATGCAAGGCGACGTTCGATAAATCCCCTTTTTGATTAACCCAACTAGCGAAATGTTTTTTTATACGGGTTGATACTGCTCTTCCTGTTTGTCCTACGTAATATGCAGGGCAGTTCGAGCAGTTCACCTAATATCCTCCAGAGTTTTCCAGATTATCTCTTTTATCTTTATTGTTTATAAATATTTTACCCAAAGAATTTACGTTAAGTGGAACAAAGTACAAAAGTGTTTTAATTTCAATTCTAATACAATGGAATTCCACCACGAATTATCACTTCAAAAACTAGACTCATTAAAAACAGCGAACACAGCAATACTGAAGAGACTATACAAGAAACTCAATCTGAAGCGACGGATGGCAACACAACACCTTTGGTTCAATCGTGAATGTAAAAAAAGAGGACTTTTACCCAAATACATAAACATCAAAACGAACACGAATAGCAGAGCAGCCACACTTGCAGTTGCAGCAGCCCGGAGGACTTGGACCACACAGGAGATGAAGAAGTGGTACAGCATCCGAGATAATGTCAGTACGTACTTATTTTACATACACACTGCTCTTACATCAAAATTACATCCAATAGAATTTGATTGTCTTTTTAACGAAACTACCCTTATGGTAAATAATAAAATACATGTAACATATGAGAAACAAATCGAAAAATTAAAGTATTGGACACAAAAACAATTAAAATCATCGACAAATGTTAATATAGAATTACCCCAAACATCTTTTTACGAAAAAGTAGTAAACACATCCAAGGTACGGTTTAATGTAGATGAAATAAAAATACTAGATAAAGGTTTAAAACATTGCCCCGACTTACCAGTTCACATAAAAGATTACGAGAATTTCGCATTAGACGTAGACATTGCAATTCCATCAGATTACGGTAAAAAATATTTATGTTCAAAAATAATAAAAAAGGATACAACTAATAGTAAGTTTTCAAGCGAAGCTCGTACAATAAAATCAATTAAAAACATATATTTCAAAAGCTGATAAGGGGAATAGCACAGTATTCTACCAAAAAATATTTATATTGAAAAAGTCCAAAATGTGCTGGACTCTAGTGATGTAATTTTATTAAAAAAGGATCCCACCCCAAAATTTACCGCAGAAATAAATTCAATTAATTAATTAATTCAGTTAATTCTAAAGATAAATTCCAAAAATCCAACCTCACTGTCATGAACCTCCAATGTCCACGGCTGTATGGACAACCTAAAGTTTACAAATTAGATATACCAGTGAGACCCGTCGTAGCATATAACTCAGCACCAGCATATAAGTTAGCAAAATCCGCCAATAGAATCATTAAAAACACTTTAAATTTCAAACCAAAATATGGAATAAAAAATTCTTTGCAACTAATAGACCTCATCAAGGATATACGAGTACATATACCAAACAACGCCTCTCTGGTGTCATTTGACGTTGTTAGTCTATTTACAAGCGTACCTACACATGAATTAAAAATAATAATCAATAACTACATGGAGAAATCCAATATAAATATAATAAAAAAGAGAGAAATTAATCAAGTAATAAATACATGCATAGAGCAAAACTTTTTCAGATTTGATAATAAATTCTATTTACAATCGAAAGGGTTGGCTATGGGTAGCCCTATCTCTCCAATATTAGCAGAGTTCATGATGAACCACTTAGAAGAGGCCATCGAAAAGTTCAAATCCTTTAAAAAATTTATTTTCTATCGGAGATACGTAGATGACATTTTGATTGTATGGACCGGTACGCAGAGACAATTAGATATCTTCATCAAAGAAATAAATCAAATCAATAAATCAATCCATTTCACGATGGAGATAGGAGGAGATAAAATCATTTTTTTAGATATAGGAATTAAAATCGTTAATAACAAATTAGAATTTTCAATATACAGAAAACCAACATATAGCGATAATATCATTCACAGCTTCTCAAGACACCACATTTCACACATATTGTCGGTATTCCATTCTCTAATCCATATACTATTACATGTACCACTAAACGATATAAATTACAATAATGAATTAAAAGTTATCAAAACTATTGCAAAAAATAATGGTTACGATAGCAGAATAATTGATAATTTTATAAAAAAGAAGAATAAAAAACTCACCTTAGCTTCGATTACACATGGCCTTACGCCAGACAAGGAGATAGAAACAAAACAATGGACTAAAATACCGTACCTTGGCAAAATATCAAATAAAATTTCAACATTAATAGACAAAAAATGTAAGACAGCCTTTTATAAGATAAATTCTTTGGGTAAAATATTTATAAACAATAAAGATAAAAGAGATAATCTGGAAAACTCTGGAGAATATCAGGTGAACTGCTCGAACTGCCCTGCATATTACGTAGGACAAACAGGAAGAGCAGTATCAACCCGTATAAAAGAACATTTCGCTAGTTGGGTTAATCAAAAAGGGGATTTATCAAATGTCGCCTTGCATTTACTAGAAAACCAAGATACTTTTGATAAAGATAGAGATGTCAAAATCCTTCACGTTTGCAACAAAAGACAAAAATTAGATAGATTAGAGTCACTAGAAATTAATCGCCTAACGAAGAAAATTGATCGTAAATATGTCATGAATAAACAGTTGGAACATAATGCTCAATCGCCATTAATATATCCATTATTCACTTAGAATAATTTTTTTCAGAGAGCGGTAGAGTAATTTAAGTATGTACTTTAAAAAATGTAATAACACAAATACACGGAGAACCCTAATAATAATAATTACCATAGTGCTATCAATATTTGTCAATTAAGCCCTGAGCAACAAGGAGGGAATATCCCAATATTACCAAAACAAAATATCAGTAATCACAAACCTTTTCTACTATATAAATTCATATACATTCATGTGAATTAAAAATATCTATTTACTATGTAACATCATTCACAATTTTAATATTAAACATTATAATTACCTATATGTACCTTAAATTAACAAAATAGAAACATTCATTATAAAGAGACAATGTTGTTTTGATAGAAAGCAGTCACTTTGTGGTTAGACATATTTAATGAAAATAAAACAATAACTTTGTTTATAACCATGAGAATTTTATTTAATTTTATTACGACCGACCGGTTTCGCTTAACATAAGCATCTTCAGGGTACAAATATTAAACTGATCAAAAATACATAGTGGATATATACAAAATAGAATAAGACAGAACATAACATAGAACAAAGAAAAAAATGAGATAGCATGAAATAGAAATCTGACATAATAACCGAGCGAAAGAGACAGAAGTGTACATAATGGAATACCAAGGAATACCTGAACAGGTGATTATGGGATGGGAAATTTTACGAGATTATAGGGAATATACCTAATATTGGGCTATTGGACACATTTAGTTGATTATTAAGAATTTTATTTATGGTTTTAACAGCTTTCTTTATTTCTAGTGATTCTAAATTATTTAATCTGTTTCCATGACCATTTTTATGAAGAATATTAGCACCGGTGCTTTGATTGAAGGTATGATCTTTATCAATAAGGTGATTGGCGAATTCTGAAAAACCGTTATTATTTAGGCATCTAAGATGTTCTTTAATTCTAATATTGACATTGCGTGTTGTTTTGCCAATATAGAATGCTGAACAATCATTACAATCTAATTTATATATTCCCGAGTGTTTGTACCCTGAAGATGCTTATGTTAAGCGAAACCGGTCGGTCGTAATAAAATTAAATAAAATTCTCGTGGTTATAAACAAAGTTATTGTTTTATTTTCATTAGACAATGTTGTGTTCTCCTGCCTAAGTTTGTATAAATACCGTAGCATAAGAATTTCAACTACCAGTCTGAAAATGTCCGTAGTGGGATGAAACCGGTCCTGGTGAAAATAAATAAGTGGAACAAAGTACAAAAGTGTTTTAATTTTAATTCTAGTACAATGGAATTCCACCACGAATTATCACTCCAAAAACTAGACTCATTATTACATACATGTTTTTTGTTTTAAAAATAATATTTATTATATATATCAAATCAAAAAATGTTTTTTTTAGTTTTGCTATTTGTAGAATAGAAAAAAAGTACTTTCACGCTTTTCCACTTTGAATAATGTACATATAGCAATTTTTTTATGAATAAATAATAATTTGATAAATAAATCCTGGTACGTGCATATAATGGCAATGCCATATATGTGTTTATTTTACTTTTTATGTTTACGCATTTCCATGCCCAAGACACAAATGACAACTTATTCGGTAAAAATGCTGGAACCGAGAATTCATCAATAATTTCGCCTGAACCATAATGTACACAGCGTCGGTTCCTTGGGACAGCAGGTTAACAGCCAAACGAATACAGTATCTCTATCTCGTTCTAAAATCGCCGGTACAAGACAACCGTCTTTTGATGAAATCGGAATTCCCACGTGCTGGTTATATGACCTTAATACAAAAATTGTGATCTCAGCAGTGACATGATAATATCGAGAAGCCACTGAAACCTCATACCGTTTGCTGTACAGTGGAAGTATGTCGTACCGCTGCCGCTCCCCCCCTGCGCCCCATAGTAACATGGAATGGTGCGCTTTCTGTATCAGGCATTCGGTTTATGTTGATTCCTTACGGGACCGTCAGGGAGCAGCCTTGTTCATAAAATAATTGTTCTTGCGTAAGTACTTCAAAAGAGGGACACTTTATTCTGGCAGGTAAAGATTTAAAAAAGTAAGATGTTTTGCAATAATTTATTTATATACACTTCATTGGTGATTAGCGTTATTACAGAATTACAAAGAAACAATAATAAGGAATAACAGAAGCGCCTAACCAGCAATGCTACTTTATCCGGGACAGCCCGTCCAGATAAAAAGATGCCTACGGTTCGTTGGTCTGAAGTCCACCCAGATATGACTGTATTTTACGGTCCTCCCTGAAATCAAGAAAAACCCATTAATTACATAAATATATGCATCATCATTTAAGGCAGAGAGGGAGCATTATTTATTAAATTGAAATAATGATATTATTATTACGTAATATGCTAAACCATCTGGTAGCAACCCTATAGCGACCGTTTTTTTTTCAAAATGACCTAAAAAATTTCAACTTCGGACAACTGTTTTTAATGAGAAAAATATTTACTACATATTTTAAAAAATATATACCTAACTAATTAACCATCACGTTGTTTCTACACAGCCAGGCGTAGGCGGGGGATGGACCGCCAAACAATTCAGTCTTGACACACACTCCTTGCCTCATTTACATTCATACATACTCTTTTATTGTACCGAGTCTTGACATGACCCGACTAGAGCATTTGATTCACTTTTTTCAAATTTTTTAAAATTCAAACTTCCCGTGTAGAGATATATATATTTTCACTTACATAATAAAAAATACTCTTGACTCCATGGCTCTTGACATGGCCCGACTCAAGTACTCGGTTCACTTGATTGTGCTATGCCAAATTTTCATACCCTTATTATTTATCAAACTCTAATCAGAAATATGACTTCTATGACTGAATGTTTTACAAAATATTTTAAAATGTTGAATATCCTCAAAAAATACCTTGAAGGCTTTTTTTCGAAATTTCCCAAAAAAAAAGAATACAGTGTAGATTCATTTTTTCATTAATATTTACATTAATGTTTTTTTAAATGCAGATTACAAAACTTGAGTTAAGGTTATTTTAAAAAAATCATACCGGGATGGAATTGCGATCATTTTTCTCCACTTTTAAAAATTATTTTAATTTATTTTTAATATTTTGTGAAACACATAGGACGTATTAATTGTTTTTGTTTAAAAAATTTTGTTTACATCACAAAACTTTGTTTATGTCATTTTTATTTTACCAATAAAAGTGATGAAAACGAAGTTATTTTTATTTTTTAAATTATAATGTCACATCACCAAGTTACCGCTTCATATGAAAGAAAAAAAAATTGTTTTTGTGTTTAATTCGTAGAACTCCATTTAATTTTTTTTTTAAATTTAATGTAAATCAAATTTAATAATGTTATTATTAAGTTCTGCAAGGATTCTTAGTTTTTTATTATTGTGACAGCTGTTTCGGCGTTTAAGGCCATTTTTGAACTGTTAATCCACATTATGACGACTTATTTATATGATTTTATTTACTCCCACCCGCCTAATTTGGATGGGTTTTTAAAAGTAACAATGATTTATTATCGGTAAAACAGATTTAGTTGGAAAACAATTAAAATTCTGTGAGGTTTTCACATTTATAATGTGTTTCCTCGTATTTAACTGATAATTTTTACTTAATTGATTTATTTAAAAGTGTTATATTGTTTTGATAATGTGAACATACTGAGAAGCGGTGAATATATAATTTTTCTTAATTTATTAATTAATGTTATATTACGATCATTCGTTTGTTTCTTAATTTCTAATTGTTCAAGTAAATTTAATCTACGACGCTTTCTTTCTATATGTAAGGGTTTAGGTTTTTTGCTGTCAAGCGGGACGTGATTAATTTACTCTTAGTAAAAGAGGTGTTAACTGCTTTCACTCCTGTCGGCCTCCTGCTGTCTTTCTCCAGTTCCTCATGCCCTAAGGCTGTGGTGCTAGCTTCTACACCATTGTGCCACCTCTAAGCTTAGGCCTCTCAGCACTCTTTCACCCTGCTTATTAAATCGAAGCCTCTTTGGTGATCGGCTTCCTTTCGTACATATTCATTACTTATTATTATTAAACAATAAGAAGCTCGACGATCCACGATGAGCTGAACATCGAACCACTACTAATCTTCATAGAAAAGTTGCAGTTGAGGTGAATTGGTCAATAAGAATTTCAGAAGATCAAATTTTGAGTGCTATTTCAGAGGGGTGAGTGCTATTTCAGAGGGAGTGATTTCAGAGGGATGATGTCCAGTGGGCTGCCCCAGAACTAACTTAGTTGGGAGAAACAACTCCAGAGACTGCGAGGAGAGGCCGGGCCTGCTATGAACGACTTCTGAGTGCTATTTCAGAGGGATGATGTCCAGTGGGCTGCCCCAGAACTAACTTAGTTGGGAGAAACAACTCCAGAGACTGCGAGGAGAGGCCAGGCCTGCTATGGACGGAGGTCACTGATGTAGCGCAGGTCAGGGACGACCTGGACGTGCATTTTCGATGGGTCCCCGACCCGAATAGGATATGGGGGAAGCATTAAACAATTGCAGATATTTCAATTAAGATTAGAAATAATAGTTGGTGAACAGAGCTTGATAAAAACCATTAAAAAAATATGCCTCTTTAGTAAGTTTTACAGTAGAATGTTGAATTGTGCGGCAAAGCGCTGAAAATGTTAAGGTGTGACAGTGAATTAATTGAACAGTAATAATTACTTTTCCACTCGTTTAGCAGGTCCGAGAGAGTCCGGTGGGATCCCAAGTTCTTCGTCAGTCCATTCCGATGGTTCAACAATCGGCCACTCTCCCTAGAATAAAATTAAGAGATGAGGAATTAAATTCAGATTTTTAAAATGTAGTTATTTTGTTGTAAATTTGATATATATATATATTTTTTTATATGAATACCGCACAAGAGTCCCAACTGCTCCCAACCGTCTGGAGCCAGTGAGACTATGGCATTCCAAATTGGGGAATGTTGTGAGGTTGAAGGTATTGGGGAGGGGAAGGAGAAGGGGAAGAGGAAGGTGGGGAAATACCTGGCTATTCAGATCAGGTCACCAAACATGGCTAAAGCCATTTCAAGCAACGTTTCAATTCTGAATGGTGGTCTTTCATCAGGTCGATACTGAGAGTATCTTCCACTCTGGAACGCGAGCTTGCGCACGCCGGGATTTGAACCCGTGACCTTCTGATTCGTAGTCGAGAGCCTTACCCCTCGACCATGGAGGCCGTCAAATTTGAAAGACCATTGTAGCCATCTCGGGAGGGAACTGTAAGCTGTTGTCAATAAGACAATAAAAAGGGTAAATCTAGCGGATTTTGGAGTGTATAAACTACTGCAATTCATACATTCATCTGTTGTGTGTATTGAGCAGGGATCTCAATTTAGTTTCGGGATTTAAGTTACACCGAAGATGACAAAAACGGTTTGTGCAAATGCTATAAGTTCTAACCACGACCTAATGACATGTTTTCATACATCTTCCCATGAAATTAAACGGTCATTACTATGTGCACCTAAAGTCCACCATTTGTGTAGGTAAACCTTAAAGGGATGCAAATGATGAAAAACTGTTAATCATTTGCATCCCTTTAGTTAGTGAACATTATAATAATAATATATTATGTCAGTTTAACATGCAAAAGAGATGTCGGTCGTTCAGATTGATGAACTGTCAAAAATGGATTCCGAGGGTCGTAGGTATATAAATGAATATTGAAGTTCACAATACTTACGGTGACATGTTCGGGCTCGCTGTAACAATGCCAAAGAATCCACCAAACAGCAAATCCAACCAATACTTCACTTAGGATAATTGCTTTTTTGGAAGATGGTGGAGGCGCTACCCTGTAGGCCCAGGCACTGAAGGAAAATATTAAAAAATTAAAGCTAAGAAGCAAAATAATAAGGAGATTCAGGTACAGTGTTATACATTGATAAAATCTTTCATTTTTACATACAAATGCTGATATGACGTAAGTGTAATCTAACCTCAAATTCATCGATTGACAACTTACCTCATATTCCTGCTGATTTGGAATTTTGCGGGGTTTGTTTGGGGAATTGAATTTATTTGCCGAAACATATTCCGCAAGACAATTGCCCTTGATACGATCATTTTGTCGTTTATCTAACTTTTCAAAACAAATAATATACCAAATCAATTCGAGAGAATAAAAGTCAGTGTTGTCAGCAGCGCAGCGGCCAGCGGCCATAGATATACCACCCAGCGGCCCTAGCGGGTTAGCGACCGCAGCTGACAGCAACAATTTTTTTATTTTCTTTGTAGGCAACATTCACAGAGTGCGCTATGTTTAAAAAACAACAGCAGTTTTCGAGTTCAATCACACCAAATACTCTTTATGACAATACCTACAGCTCTTGACATTTTTACCATACATTGAGATGACGACATGCTCACCAGCGCCCCCTAGCTGCTCGAGTTGTACGAATTGGTTTTTCCATACATTATAATAGATTTTCTGTGAAATATATTCTTAATAAATTATAGAAATTGAAAAATAAAAATATTAGGTTACCTACATATGACTACTCCTCATTTGCTAATGAATGAAAAAAATATATCAAAGAGCCACAAAGGTTTGTACGCTCAAGAAAAAAGAAGTCTGAAAATAAGAAATAAAATAAAATGTATTACATAAGTATTTTATTATCTTTATAATCCACCAGACCGAGCGCGACTGGCGAGCGGTGAGGCTTATAACTGTTAATACGAACCTAATCGCCTCATTAATATTTCCTCATTTATGAGCAAAATAGGAGTAAAATCATATGTAGGTTACAAAATATTTATTTGTTGATTTTTCGATTTCTATACAATATTAACAATATATTTCACAGAAAATCTATTAAAATGTATGGACAAACCAATTCGTTCAACTCGGGCGGGTGGAAGGTACCGGTGTAGCATGTTGCCATCAAATGTTAAGAGGTGTAGGTATTGTCATAAAGAGTATCGGGCTTTCCACGCAAGCGGACGGTCCAATACTAAAAAAAGCCATGGTGTCGAAAGATTTGGCTATCCGGTTGTCCTTTCCTAAAGTCAAGCCTACCAACTTTAGGAAAGGACGACCGGACGAAAGGACGTGGAAGTCACTTATTTGACCATATTTCACATAAGTATATAATGTCATTGCATGCAGTTCTATATTATGAATTAATTACGATATTTTGAATGCCCGCTTAATATTTATCTACTCTTCTTATTAATATTAACACGTTCATTGCTGACACCGCGCGTCACGTGTTGACAGTAATTTGACCGGCATGCGCGCAACGCGCCTCGCACGTTGCGCCGTCTGTTCCATTTGCGGTCTAAAACAGACAATATTCCTTTAGTTCGCCATAATAAATAAAACATTACACATTCCTCTTTCTCGTTTTCTTTCTGAAAAAAAACAGTAAATTATGATGTCTATACAATATTATGCTCATGTAAACACTCCTTTAGTTCGCTCGACCTTTCAGTCAAATGTTCTCAGCATGGCATTAATATGTACGAATTTTAGTTAGCAATGAAAGTGTTAAGGCCGTATAACCAGCCGGCAAGAATTTGTATTTCACTAAAAATGGTTAACGCGCTCGGCGAGAGATGGGGACACCGCAGTAAGCTCTTGTCCCGCGGAACCGACGTAGATATGGTGGTTCCGATGAAATTATTGATGAATTCTCGGTTTCGGAATTTTTAACGAATAAGTTGTCATTTAAGTCTTGGGCATGGAAATAACCACACACCGCGATGTATTCCATACAAAATTTGTAATAATATGTACCTCCATTCAAAATGGAAAAGCAGGAAGATACCATTTTTTGTTGTTAATTCTACAAAAAGCGAAAGTAAGAAGAAGGTTTTTGATTTGACAATAAATATTCAAAAACTTATGATAATATTTTTTATTATTATTTTTAAAAAAACGCACAATTCAAAATTAATATTAAAGTAAATTGACAAGAAATAAGGAACTCCAGTCCAATTAAAAAAAAATGTATATATATATATATCCATGGTGACGTTCCAACTTAAATACCAATATTTTTTTTTCTAAAGTTAGTTTTCATAGTTAAAATAATTTTCAAAGACCACCAAAACGCTCCAAATCTATGGCCCGTTGATTTTGATCAGTTTTGAGGTTAGAATATCAAATGTCAAAACAAGGATCAGCTTTACCGCACATAATTTTATATTCTATTCATAGTAAACCATAAATAAACATAAGTAATAAAATTATGTACCTTTTTAAGAACGTTAACTCAAAGAATGATAATAGTATTGAGCATTAATGTTATCATAATATCCGTATTGATCAATAGTTTGCTCATGAAAACTCTATCTATTTAAAAAAAAATCTGTTTCACTAAAAACAGTTTTTTTTTAATATTGAACAAAAATTATAGAGCTTAAAGTCATCCAAATTAAGTTAAAATTTCGCCAAAACTAAAAAAAGTACATATTAAAAATACAAAGCACAAGTGAAAAATATTTTTTTCGTACTAATTCAAACAGAATGCGCACGTGACGTCAGATGTTCCAAATTCAATGGTACCAACATAATAAGGTGTTTTGATGAGATGATTTTTATTCACTTTTAAGTAACGATTTATAAATTCTACGTATATAGCTGATCTATATGAACACATATTTTTAAAGTCATTATATTTTTATGGATAATAATATAAAGCCGGCGTAAATACGTGTCTGGCTAGCGATAAAATATGCAAACGCGAGCTCGTAAATTTATTAAAATACTATAGTTTTTTTAATTTAAAAAATTTCTAATTATGTCTAATTATTTAATAATATCGAAGAAAAGCAGGTGCGTAAAAAAATCTGAAATATATCGATTAGCACGTCTGTACACAAATAGACAAATTGAAGGAATTTCTTAGCAAAACACATGCTCGGAATGATTTTTTTAATTAATGATTTTATTTAAGTAAAATTGAATTTCCGAAATCTTGCCCAGCTAGGTAATGTATTGATTTACAACACTGTATCATTAGATGGAATTAAATATTTGTGATTTATAATAAAACTTTCGTTTGAAAATTTAAAAATCTGCGCAACTGCCATCAGAAGAACTTTATTACATAAAAATATATTCACACTTTTTCAAAATTTCAACCTCACTATAACTCAATAAAATAACAATCATTCAAATCCATTTTTTTGTGGAAAAGAGTCGATACGTTTAGAATTTGATTAAAAAAAGACAATTTTTTAGTAGTGTCTGGCTATATCGCCTTAAATAATAATACAAAAAACAAACTTATATGTGCAAGCTGCTGCTGTATGAGCGCATGTATCTGGCTACTATAAATACTAATACAAAAAAGTTATTTTGTCATTAGTCTCTTCACCGCCATTAGATAATTTTTTTGTAAACATTATACCCTTTCATAGGAAAGTACTAACTTATTTGCTTACGCCGATTCATATTCCAAATTCACATTTTATTTTTAAAAATGCGTTATTATTTTGTTCTGTAAATGTTTTCATAATTATTTGGTATTTATATTTTATTGGTTTATATCTGGCTTGTTAAAATTATTGTGAGTGATAGTATTGCGACATTAGTCCTAAAATTTAAAAAAAATATGCTGTGGCTTCCGTGTCACTTTGTAAAATGCCAGTTATCTCATCGTCTGAATTAAAGTTATGTGGCGTGGGTCAGCGTGATTTTTTGACAAAGTAAAGGTTACATTTTCAGCAAGATGCCTTCTACCTTGAGTAAAAATAAGGGTGTAACCAAAAAGAAAGGAGGTACGTAAGGTAACTCTGTAATTGTTATAGCTACATAATGTAGTTTTTAGTAACCTTTTACAATCATATAGTAATCTTGATACACAATTATTATTATTTTTAATCATTTTGATTAAACTTAATATCAATAAGAAATAACTATTTCAGTTGGAGGGGACACCAAATAGTTCATTTAAAAATAGTATTTCGCAAAAATTTATCCGCGTAAAAATTGAAACAATCGCCACACGCCATGTTAAAAATTATTCCATATGACATTTGCCGATAGGTACTGCAAACCTAAAAAGAAAATAAACTATTTCAGTTTGGGGAGACACCAAATAATGTTTTTTTTTGTTAAAATCCAAACCATGAACCTATGAAGTAGCTCATAGGTTCTTAGATGTACCTAAGAACCTCTGGTTCTTGGGTTCAAATAAAGGCGCGTCTCCTGCGAACAACGGTTTTGCGAGACGTTACACAAAAAACCACACACGAAAACATTTATTTTCGTACACATTCCGTCTCTTGCTAAAATATTTTGTTTTGGTTTAAAACAAAACATTTTGCTTATACGACAAGATGAGTTCAAGAATAATCTTTTAAATGCACTACATATTTTTATAGGTTGGAATAAAATATCATTGCTTTATTTATTGTTGAATAATAAAAAAAAACAATATAAAATATCAATGAATGTAAAATTAATAAGATTTTTTTATGTAAACTACTGTAATATAGTCAATGCATGTGTTTATTACGATGATTAACAAGAGGAACAACTATTTCAGTCACCGGAGAATCCAAATCACGCATTTTAATTAAAAAAAATTAAAGTTTCAAGTTTTCGAATGACTTTTGGATTATTTTTTTTGTTAGTATTGTAATACTTATAGAACTTAATAATAACATTATTAAATTTGATTTACATTAATTTAAAAAGAAAATATGGATTTCTACTAATTAAAGACAAAAACTTTTAATAATTAGTGGTTATTTTGATACATAAAATTTTAGAAATACAAAAAAAACGTATTTCCATACAATTGTCTTCATTTCAAAGCGTTAAATAATGAAAGAAGTTTAAATATAAAATTATCTTAGAATATGATGTAGATTCATCTCCTTTCGGAAAGTACTTTAATTTCGGAATACCGTTTTGGTAAAAGTAAAATATATGCACTTGGACAATTGTGTTAAGCTTACTTTGATTTTCCTATGAGCCAGCTTTGTGTTGCCATTTAAAAACTTTTAAACTATCGCAGCACCCTCAATTTTTGTCTACTTTTGAATGTCAGACTGTAGTTCTTTGACTGCGCATTTTTATGTGTGACTTTTGATAGCAGTCGGCGACTCCATTGAAAATATATGAAAAACCTAGAATTCTTTTTAAAATCGTTGAAGTTTACCAGGTTGGCCCCACTCAGACAAAAGCTTTCTTTTGAAAATATATGAAAAGCCTAGAATTCTTTTTAAAATCACTGAAGTTTACCAGGTTGGCCCTATTCAGACAAAAACTTTCTTGAGATGTGGTGGTATTTTAGGGATTTATAGTTTAGACTTGTTGAGCTCACATTATGAGAAGTCTTTATAAAAATATATGAAAAACCTATAATTCTTTTTAAAATCATTGAAGCTTACCAGGTTGGCCCTACTCAGACAAAAACTTTCTTGAGATGTGGTGGTATTTTGGGGATTTATAGTTTAGACTTGTAGAGCTCACATTATGAGAAGTCTTTATAAAAATATATGAAAAACCTAGAATTCTTTTTAAAATCATTGAAGTTTACCAGGTTGGCCCTATTCAGACAAAAACTTTCTTGAGATGTGGTGGTATTTTAGGGATTTATAGTTTAGACTTGTTGAGCTCACATTATGAGAAGTCTTTATAAAAATATATGAAAAACCTATAATTCTTTTTAAAATCATTGAAGCTTACCAGGTTGGCCCTACTCAGACAAAAACTTTCTTGAGATGTGGTGGTATTTTGGGGATTTATAGTTTAGACTTGTAGAGCTCACATTATGAGAAGTCTTTATAAAAATATATGAAAAACCTAGAATTCTTTTTAAAATCATTGAAGTTTACCAGGTTGGCCCTATTCAGACAAAAACTTTCTTGAGATGTGGTGGTATTTTAGGGATTTATAGTTTAGACTTGTTGAGCTCACATTATGAGAAGTCTTTATAAAAATAATTCAGAAGGTGGTTTATTATACGTATATACTCGTATAATACATATTATACATTATACATACAAGAAGATTAAGATATTGGATAAGCGATACGCGACTAAGCAAACGAGGTGAAGATACGAGGTGAACAACTGATAGGTGTTTTTGTCTACGGCGTTTGGGTTTTTGGACTGGTTACAATGTTTATTTCATGTATTCTGAATTATGAATTCAGTTGGCAAGGCAGCCGTGAAGTCCGACAAGACTGGCAAGTTGAAGCGCCGCCGCCGCCTGCCCCGTCGGAGTCGTCCCGCGAGCACCCCCGGCTGCAGCAAGTGCCCGCCGCCCGCCACTGCCGTGCCACCCCCTGTTGTGGGCACCTCCAAGGGCCCGGCCAAGAGCACGGCCAAGGGCCCGGCCAAGAGCACGGCGAAGGCCGGCGTGGGCCTAAGCTGCGTCGTTACCCACGTGTCGCAGGCGAACAAAGAAATGCTGGAAAATAACGAATTTGAAAGGTTCTTAAATTTTTAAATGACTATAGTTTGACCAAAAGCGCGTCGTCCAGACTGAAGAGCGATGCGGGAGGCGAGTGCGACGTGGCAAGCCACCAACGAATTACCGATAAATCACACCTTTTCTGCGCATGGCAAGAGACGTGCTTCTGAGCACCTTCTTTTGCTTACGGTCTAACTATAGGTACTTGAGGCCACGAGCGGAGGAGTGTTCTAACCCTCGCTTTTGAATCGAGTTACACTTTTTTCAAAATTAACATTTTTGTGACATACTCAACTTTAATTTCCCCAAGGAAAAAAATAGCGCTATTAAAATTGTTTTTTCAATTGTGGTTTAACCATAAAAACACGCTTAAACTTTGTTTGGAAATCTTTTAAAATATACCAAACATACCAAAAATAGATCTTGACCCTATCCACAAAGAATACCATATAACTGATTTTTTTTCTCTTCAGCGCCATCGAGTTGATGAAGGATAAAGAAAATTCGAAACCCAGGAAGGTAAAAAACTTTTTTCTTAAAAATAATTGTAGTTTTTTTTTTGCTAAAACCAATGAAACTACATACTTAAAGCATGGTCTCGTAACCATATAACATTATGCGGCGGACATTAAACCCACAACCTCTGCGCCTATTTTTTTTACTGTTGAGATTTAAATGATTTCAGATTCGTGGTTTTAGGTTAAGTACTTTGTATATTATTTCCTCCAATCGGCAATCGGTACTTACTGCACAGGGCGCGAGATATTATGGAACCGGCCCTGGTAACGCTCAGTCGGCAGTTCAGTTGACAGCCGTACTTGCGTCTGTGCTGTGCCTGTATTGCACTGGTCTGCTCTGTGCGGTGCTGGTAGATGTGAATAGACCTTTTTAACTAGGAATCTGTCGAGCTCGAGGATCTCTCGAGATCCCCACCACTTGATCCATCCCTGGATACAGGGTAGGCTGGGCAGGAGGTCCGGGGGTGGTAGTCCTTGGGACCGATAAAACCATGCGTTTAAGATTATTAATCTTTTTTTTTTGCAGGGAAGAATTTTAAAGACAGTTACAAAAAAATAAAACAGCATCCCGAGTTTGAAGAACATAGAAATTCACTATAATATTTATAATACAGTTTCGCTGAAAATAAACTGACCATGTAATACAATTCTAAAATATACGCACCATCAAATTAATACCAGTTGTTTGTTTTACTAACTTAGGAGTTTACTTTTACTAACTGTTTAACTGTCCGGAGACTGAGGTTCTATGGCATCCTCCTATCGGGTTGTGTTGTGAGGCTGAATGGTGTGCGAATGGAAGGAGATGGGAAGAGGAAGGTGGGAAAGTAGGTATCTGGCTGTTCAGACCTGGTCAAGAAACAAAAGCCTTTTTTAAAAAGAAAAACAAATATTCCCAGGTTGCGAAAAACCTGAAAATATTTGAAAATCTTCTACTGCCATCACATAAAGCGGAAGATGTTGCTTATGTCGTGGTGGAGGAATTAGCTAGTCGAGGAAATTATCTCATAACGCCTGGGCGAGAAACAGACGCGATGCCAACTCAGCCACTGACTGGACGTTTCCAGGAACAGTTCGATTCTGAATCGTGGTCTTTCACCTGAAAGTATCTACCACTCAAGAATGAGTCGCAAATAATATGATCTAGATATATTGGTTTATGTTAATTAAATGTGAAATAACACGATATATATTTAATTTCATTGCCAAGGATATTAAACGCTCAGCCGCGTAGGTTGCATCATCACCATGAAATTGTTTCATGGATTCTAAATTATTGTTTGTTTTTTTTTATAGGATTATTTTAGGGAGTAGGAAAATAAAGTTTCAGATGTGCCGATAAAAATATAACTCAATTTATTTATTGTTTATCAACTGTACAAATGAAGTTGAATACATTCAAGCTTCTCTATACCGATACATGTGGATTTATAAAAGATGTGTAATTAAATTACACGCATACAAGTCTAAATAACTTTAGCAGGCATCGACTTAACTTTATATGATATTTACATTAGTTTTTAAAAATAGGGCAATAGATACAATAATATCTACTGATGTTTATCACAGATAAATAGAATGTCTTAAACTCTATTTTCAGTCGAAGACAGAGACACTTTTACAGTGTGACTTCTACTTGAAAGGCCAAACTGACTGAGCCACTTGCATGGTTTTTTAATTGGTTTCGAAAAAGTCTAGCGGAATAGCATTATTTTCTATTGAAAATACGGAAATCTAACAAACAAAAAAATTTCAACAAAACATGTTTTAGCTCGTGGCATCACTATATGACAACGATCCTTTTTATTATACGTACCAAAAAATAAGTTTTTTATGTTGACATTTTACGCAAAGCTGACGGTTTTAGCGAGTTTAGTTGTTTTTACGAAATTTGAAAAATAACATTTAATTATTTGATTTATTTCTACAATCATGAAGCCTACGAGTTCATATTTCGGTTACGAAATTTGACAGTTACCCGATAGATATGAACACGTGTTTTATATTTTTAAAAATAAATATATATAGCTATTCAAATGGCAACAAAAAAAACACCTTTCTTGGTTTCCAAGAAAATGCTTCTATTTCCAAGGTATTACAAATGTAATATATTAAAACGTATCTGCGGTTTTGAAAACGCGATTAAAAAAAACATACCGAGTGCTTTAGAAATTATTCCGGAACTGAAAAAACATAATGCAAATGGCTCATTGAACGAATTCTTAACTAAGTATTGCAATATAATATTGAGTAAATATTTATAACCGATGCACAGTTTTCTAAAATTCGAGATTTTACTTGCCATTTGTTAAGTAGTAAATCGAGTCAGAAATATTTTTTTTACCGTCGGCATCCACTAAAAAATATATTTCTGTAGGCGAAAATAAAAAGTAGACGAGTGAAAATTGCTCTAACGAGAGTTTGGCTAACGTCTAACTCACGAGAGCTCTGTCGTAAGAATCGTTTTTAGAAGATTAATTCGTTTACAACTTGACAAACTTACAGCGGCCAAATTAGGAACTAACGAATTGTTTTTTATTTTTTTTATTATTTTTTTTTTATATCCATTGAATTTTTTTGCATTCATAAAATCTACACTGGTGACGCCACCGACTGCAAAAATAAGATTGTCAATATTTCGAGATAAAAAAGTAAAAGTTCGATAGTTCCTCTTTTGACCGCCCGCAGCGATAAGTGATTGAAATCTGTATTAACAATATTACAATCAGAGAAGACGAAGAAAACATCACTAACTTAAATTATTCCAAAGTAACATGAGATCGTATGGAGTAATCGACCATACTACAAAAATAATCATTATTGCTCTACTAAAACTTATTCAATGAGGAATTCCAATGGAAAACTTTATGACTTTAAAAAAATATATGTGGATGAACAAATATTCAATACGAAAACAAAATTATAAGTAGAATGAACATTACAATATAGTGTGGTCTTGAAAAATGATAACCCGGACGAGTTCTGACGTCATCTGAACCCACGCCACTAACTACGGCAGTGAGAATGACAACCTGATTTGAAATACATGTGATGCTACGCACTCTCTACCAAAGTGGCCCCTTTTGGAGGGTTAAAAATTTAAACTTTAGTGTATTGTAATCGTATATTTTAACGTTATTAATATATTTTATAATTCTTACACTCGGCACTGTGTGCGCGAGAGTTTCCTATGCGATATATACGTAAATAACGGTTAGTCGTTTAGGTACTCTTCGAATGTACACCGAGAGCAAGTTGTTTTCTGTCATGCTTTAGAAATATTACACTTTCTAAAAAAAAATCTCAATGTAATAATATTTTGAAAATCGAGTTATCTAACGTATGTTAGAGTATTACCGGTGTTAAAAAAAAGTCACTGGAATTCCACATCATACGTGAAATAATAATAATCTGCAAGCTTTTAAAACTACGTGCTCCGTTCTTAAAATAATAATATTTATTTGAAAAATAAATTACTGTGTGCATGTGTGAAATGTTATAATCTGTAAAATTAAAAATAAAATAGTTCTACAAAATTATCTGTGCAGCCGGTAGTGTCGCTACTTTAGATAGTATCGTTACTTTAGATAGTATCGTTACAAGTGCATACCAAAATGATGGATTGTTCGTTAATTTTTGCCTTGGCCGCCTGCGCAGATAAGTTTGCAGATTGAATGAGAAGATCAATAATGCCGTTCCTCCTCTTTCCAAAATATTCTAGAATCTGGCACGTTCAACTTAAATTTGAATTTTCTTTATTTAATATTATAACAATACCGTAAAATTAGAAATAATGTACAAAGCGTCGTAAAATAATAATATTATATAGGTATTACGTAGGAACTCGTTTATATACTAAGTGATGGCCGCTTTTTTCTGACGTTCTTGTTAGATATTCCAAAGATGTTTCCAATAACCTGAAAACAAAACAACAAAAACATTAGTATCACATACTTATAATATACAATTGAAAAGTCAGGAGAGGAGGAATAAAATAAAGAAGACGTCGGGGACACCCTAAAAAGGTACGTCACCATTAAGTACATCAAATACAAAGAAGAGTATGTATGATACGATGTATGAATGTGTGTAGAGCAAGGAAGGTTTGCCAATTACAGTGAACGTGTGGCGGTTAATCCGTTAATTAGTCACGAAAAGATTTTTTTATTACATTTTCATACAGGATAATTTTTTCCCCTTAGGAACTATGTCATCTTTAGGGATGCTGCGTGGACTGTATTTTTAAAGAAAGGGAGGAGAGGAAGTTCTGGGAAGGAAAATATATGAGGGGTGGGTAGGAATCTGGGGATCAGTGTGTCCAGGAGTGACAGGCGTATTAATCCATCCCTCACACTGTGGTGTAAGTCGATGGGTTGAAAGAGTCCGACTGGATGGGATGGGGGGTCAAATGGTCTCCCCCTCAACCGATTTCTCCCAATCCGACCCGCCACGTAGTAGGTGGGCAGACGCAAGACCTGGACAAACCTCACCCCATGGACCCGGGCATCCCTGCTAAGCTACCAAACATAGCGAACCAATTGGGGTGACTTATGGTAGAATTGTTGGTTATCTAATGAACGGTTCGCGGGGCGGCGGTATCCATACCCGCCTCTAAAATTGAGATTAGTTCTTGTCAGTATTTGGGGCTATTTAGTTGAAATTTAATATGACATTACTATCATATTAAGTCTATCCTCACCATAACAAAATTATGCTGCTGTTTTTATTTTATTTTATTTTTTTATTTCTCTATTTGTTTAATACTTGGTGATATTTTTATAATATTGATAATATATTTATAATATTATTTAAATCGATATTATGGTAATTAGACTCTAGTATCTCTATAACTAAACTGTCACGCTGTTTTCATATAAAAAATTCCAACTCGTGTAGATTAATCACAACATGCATGCACCTATATTGTTCTAATTTTGCGCTACATTTGTATGATGATTACGATTTATTGTTGTATTATATAATATTGTTGAACCAAACTTCTGCTGACCAGCTACTGCGATAGCTTAGCGGGTACATACATGTTCCCATTGTATGTAATTAATATTATACAATAAAAAGTAATAATGTCATTAGATAGAGTAATGACAAATCAGTCGATAAAGAGTAGAAGTTAATAATATTATTTTTAAACCACTCTAACTTGCCGATTAACATTAGAAATGAAAAAAAGTTCTTTATTAGAATATTAACTTGTCAGAATATTGATAATTGAACAATAGAGTAAAAAAACTAACAATTAAATATTTGGGAAAATATCCAATTTCCATGTAAACAATTTACATTGCGTAATGGAGGGATAATGACTACGGCTTCTAAGTAAATACTTTTACTGGAGTCGATGATATTTATTCTTGGAAAATTCAGGGAATTATCTGATTAATAGTAGGAACTAATAATATAATTTTTAATTATTAATTATTTTTATTGAGATTTAAAAACCTCATCGTAATATTTAATCATTAAAGAAAATAATATTCACATAACCTAAATGAAATCAATAATATTTTTAGTTTCTGTCCTTTTGTCCGGTTTCATATTTCATTTAGGTTATGTGAATATTATTTTCTTCAATGATTAAATATTACGATGAGGTTTTTAAATCTCAATAAAAATAATTAATAATTAAAAATTGAATTCTTTAGACTTTTATAAAAAGTCAATAGATGTCTCATATAAATAAAAAGTCGGATGTAAATCCATGACACTGTTTAAGTTTGCAATTGAGTTGGGGTAGAACTTTGTAAACATCATAAAAATAGCTGCCAATAATATGAGATTAAAAATGGAAGATAATATTCACAAATCTTAAATTTGAGATATGATATCGATGAAGATGACACAAATTGAACTTGTCTCATTAACTAAGTCGGTTGAGCGTTGCCCCGGATGGGCACAGGACCTGGGTTCGAGTCCCAGATGCGACTGAAATATTTTTAGTTTCTGTCCTTTTGTCCGGTTTCATCTTTCATTTAGGTTGTGTGAATATTATTTTCTTCAATGACTAATAATTAGGCCTGAACCTAATATATTCATAACAGGTATACGTATTATAATACCGTCATACATCGGATATATCGATACTGGCTCCATAGATATTAGCGTTCTATCCGATCCGGCCGTTACGAACATGTAAGCGATATTTATTGAATACGTGATTTCGGATATTCAGTATCGGTATATCGTATATCGATATTTAACACTTGCGTTATTGACCGATCTCGATATATTCGATACAAGTATCATCTCCAGTATTCATCGTTATACGATATTGACAGATACAAGGAACCTATCCATATCGGTATTGGGCAAGTTCAACGCGATTCTGCCCGCCGCCATACTCGCGTGCAGGCGTAGGTATATTAAATTGACATTATTTTTGACAGATACATTAGAAATTGACGATTTAAAAGTATTTATGAGATTTGATAAAATAAACAATCCTGTTTTCGGTGATTAATCTATAATAATAATAATAAATGGATGATTTATACAACACCGTTTTTATATAAAATCACTTCTAGAGCACTACTTTTGATTCCGAAAAAAGCACGTTTTCTGTTCCTGACATTATACTACATTTAATTGGAGTGTTAATGTTAAACGTGAAAGTTAATGGTAGGAGAAGTCGGTGACTCCCGAGGATGACATGGCACGATCAAGTGAACCAATTAATTGAGTCGGATCATGTCAAGCGTCAGAATAAGAGAAGAATATGTATGAATGAGAATGGTAGATGAAGTCGGTGACGCCCAAGGATGACATAGCACGATCAAGTGAACCAATTAATTGAGTCGGATCATGTGAAGAGTCAGAACAACAAATAATATGTATGAATAAGAATGGTAGAAGAAGTCGGTGACGCTCAAGGACGACGTGGCACGATCAAGTGAACCAATTAATTTATTCGGTTCATATCGAGAGTTAGAACAACAAAGAATATGTATGAATGAGAATAGCAGAAAATTTTGGTGACGCCCAAGGAATACATGGCACGATCAAGTGAACCAATTAATTGAGTCGGATCATGTCAAGCGTCAGAATAACAGAAGAATATGTATGAATGAGAAAAAGTTTTTGTATATTTATAGAAAAAGTCGATGACGCCTGAGGAAGACATAGCACGATCAAATGAACCAAATACTTAAGTTGGGCCACGTCAATAGTCAGAATAACAGAATAATCTGTATAAGACAATACATGAATGTGAATTAAGCAAGAAGTATGTTCCAAGACCGAGTTGTTTGGCGGTCTATCCTCTTTGCATAATCCTACAGTGAAACGGTTCAATGGTTACTTTGATTAAAAACTTTATTTTCGTTGCAAAAATTATGAAGCCAATAAAAATGACATATCACAAGTATTGTACGTGAACACAATATTTGAATTCTTTATTTTATAATGTCATCGGGGAAAGAAGAATTCAAAAAATGCTGAAGCAGTCATACCGGAAAGCTTGGCCTTTGTCGATCTGTATCCGCGTGGAGGAAAACCAGATTTCTGGACGTAGTTCTTGACAGTTTCGTATTTTATTGTCATAGGCCACAGATGATCCAACGGTGATAATTTTTTGGTAATCCCCGTATCTGGGACATTTTATTAAACCAAAATCATTATATTTGGATCAATACATCCATCATAAATCATAACTTAATGCTATGTAACACACTCGAACAATTGAAATATGTACATAATTTCTCAATGAATTTTTGTTTTATTTTTAATTAACATATAGTATTATCTAAGCGTACAAACAAATATGGACAAATAACTTAAGATCAGTTGATTTCTAGGTGTTTAAATATGTCACCTGCTGAAATAAAAAAAAAATCTATTAAAACTAAACAGTTATTAAATATCATATGTTGAAAACTTTGTTAGCTGAAAGGAACTTTCTGTATTGGATAATTGGAAAATATTATTTTTTGTATGATTTAGTGTTGTCATTTGTTTTTAAAAATATATTTAAGTATTAATATTCTATATAATTCTTACATGTTTTTATTTTATTTTATGTAGATACTTAACCTTAGGTATACATTTACTATAAGGTTTTGAATAACAAGCCCCCGTTAGACAAACTACTAAAAAGTAGTTTATCGGGAGTTTTTGCCTTATGTTTTTGTAAAATGTCATAAATTACAAAATAAAAAAAAACGTATCATGCAACTTTCATTAGGTACACGGTATATCTATGGGTACACTACTTACTGTAAAATGTATAGAAAAAATGAACTATTAAAAAAAATCCCCACGAACACCCCCCCATGTAAACATTTAGTAGGCGTACCTAATATTTGGGAACGGTGAAAATAACGTAATACCGGCAAACGAATATATCAAATATGGGTAATATCGCAAAAGAACAGGTATGACGCAGTCCTACTAATAATATAAATTGAATTTATAAATCGTAAGAAAAATGAGCAATTTTCCGAGTAAACTACTAGTAAAATACGTTTAACCATCCCCTTATTATATATGGGTATGCAATTAATTGTCATCTGGATCCTGTTTCTCATTTCCGAGGATCCCCTGTAGCTACCGCAGGTTCCCCGATATGGAACACACCAGTGTTAGTTTTTACAGTCGTTCCATTTTGTAGGGGATCGTGGACAAGAAGTAGCGAATCAACCTCTAAAGAAAGAGTTGGTATCTAATAATCAGGGACATCGGAACGAAAGGTGATCGTACAAAAAGAGTAGAGATGTGTTTAATCTATTGTCGACTAAAACCGGATCGATACAGGGTTGATGTTAACATCACTAGCACGACACCCCATCTCTATTGTGCTTAGGGTGGCTATCTTGAAAGCTACAACAATACAAAATTTGTTTTAAAGTAAAGTAAAATAATCCATGAATGATCAAAAAGGCAAAAGCAAAGAAGGACCGATGTAACGTTATACAGGGTTTTATTCGATTTTAAAATTGAGCTTTTTCATTATTAATACTAATTAACTGTTTTATTTAAATCCTAACTGACTATGGCATTCACACATTGGAGAACGTTGGGAGGCTGGAGGATATGGTAAAGAGGAAGGTTAGGAAGTATCTTGGTATTTAGATCAGGCCACTGAAGATGGCTAAAACTATATCAAGTAGTTTTGATTCTGAATGTTGCTATTTCACCAGAGCGATACTGTTAGTACCTAAATATCTAACTACCTTATAGTAAAGACGGAATGGTTCTCACCTTGGACACGCTATTGACCCCCAGCTTGCGCCTGACGGGCAGTGCCCTGAGCAGCTGCCCTGCCCTCGCCTCCCTGACTAGCGACTGGAAGGCCAGGGATACCCCGGCGCAGTGCTCCGCCGCGCTCACCTCGTAGAACTGGCAGCCGAAGGTCAGCGATACTTCTTGACCTGCGTCCACGCACACCTCTCTGAAAATTATAGAAAAACATGACTTTAGATACAGCCAATTAAGGATCCTTCAATACCTAGGAATTAAACACTTTGATGAGTTCATCCGTATGTTGGATGAGGCAGCCGTCTTGGACGCTTTACTCGAATACCTTTTGATAGTGATATCTCTCTGGTCTCTTCGCAATATTTGTTCTACCAAGTCATCTCCGACGAGGGAAATAATTACGATGGTTTCGAAAATCGACAGTATATAATATATTTTTTAAATCTGATAAACGTGGAAACGCCACCATTTGAAGAATGCGCTTCATTTTGTGGATTTTATTTTTAAAAAAAAATCCATGAAAACGTGGTTTTTAAAAAAAATCGCGATATTATCATCAGAGCCACAGTATCATTGGCGTTTGTACCTGATATGGTCGAGGTCCCTCTGGTTGCCCAGCAGCAGGGCCGTGTAGTAGGACGGCAGCTTGAGGCGCGCGATGAGCGTGAGCAGGTCCTGTGCCTCCCTGAAAGACTTGGCGTCGCACACGGAATACACCACCACGAAGGCCTCCCCCCATCTGATGTGCTCGTACAGACACTCGCTCTGAAATAAATAAAATGAAACTTAAAAAAAAATGAACATTCTGGTGTCGTCATTTATATCATATTATGGTTGTACATATAAAACATTTGCTAACGTAAGTGCGTATCTTGAATATGCGTAGGCGATATGATTCCTAATCTACTCACGGCGATGGGTCGTAGTATTTCTTCAAATTTTATAGATTTTCCAAGGCAAAACATGTTTGAAAGTTGTCAAAGCTATCAGAGAAGAATGAAGCAAGAGGATGATTGCAAAAAAAAGTTGCATAAGTTTTGGTGAATTCGTGTAGAATTCATCATTATCGATTGACGCTAGGTTGCGTCAATTGGGAAACTAAATATTAACACAATAACAAAAAAACATTATATCACACGTATTATAAAAATACACAAGGAACAGCTTTTCGAGAAATATCCGGCCGTCACACAGTGCTGCGATCCCATACAATGCTAGGGACAAAATTAAAAAAAAAGTATCAGAAATATTTTACATTCCTACAGGTGGGATGAGTAATGCATGGCGCTCATTAGCAAAGCAGTATTTCGCAGAAATAATCGCATGTAACGATGAACTATTAGACATGATGCATTCTGGAGTTGGAAATGTGCCACCTCAGACAGCTGTTTTTCAAAGCTTGGAGTGAGAGCATCAGTAGTAAAAATCTTATTTAAAAAAAATCTTTTGAGAATGGAGGGTACAAAGCAAGGTATGTACATTATTTTGAAATTATATTTAGATTGCTGCATTATTAAGTAACATGTGCGTGTAAAAAAATGTAAATTGAGTAAAACCCAATTTGGGAGTAAATAAATAAATAATTTTGCGCAGGAAATTTTTTGATATCAATTCTGTGGCTCTTGTTAACAAAATGACCTTGAAAAAAAGGTCTCCGACTTGATTTTTTTTAAAATCTCATTCGAGGGTCGAATTCAGATGAATTATAGATGAATCAATCAATAGCTCAATAAATATACCTATACATAAAAAAAAAATTTTTCGAACTCTTTAATTTTATATATACGAAAATGATCAATTTTTCTGAGCGCCGTTTAGTGACTAAAATCACCTCAAGGTCGCTTTACATCTTGTTAATGTTTGTAGCCCCTTTTAAATAGATATGTTTTTAATTTTTTTTAAAGGTTTCAAAATTGACTTCTGACTTTAAACCGAATGGAAGGTCATTCCAAGAATGTGGGCCCAGTACATTGAAAGCTTTGTCCCCAAATTTAGCAGCATTCGTACGCGAGGGTTCAACCAGTCTGTTCGATGCATCACACTTGAGCTTGAGTTGTCTCTGAGTAAGATTGTCCCTCACGCAGAGATCAGTCAAGTATGATGGTGCCAGCCCGTTCAGTGCCAACTCTTTCTGTGACTCGAAGCCAATGTAGGCAATCACGTAGAAGAGGAGTGATGTGACAGTATTTGGTGGCACCGCATAATATAGATGAGATGCTATGTTGAACACTCCTTGCAGTCTGTTCAAATGTACATTATGCAGACCAGCATACAAACTATTGCAGTAGTCCAATCTGGAGCCTACAAGAGTATTTACTAAAGTCTTAGCAGCATCAGTTGGGAGATATCTTCTTATGGATTTCAAATGTTTCAGAAAAAATACACTAAACTTTACCATATTGCCAAGTTAAGTATTCATCGAAATAATATTTTGGTCCAAGTAAACACCAAGAAAACTAACTGAATTTAAGGGTATAAATAATATCCACTTCAGAAACTGTTATTGGACTATTGTCAATTAAATGCTGTCATCTGGGTGTCTTCAATCCACATAAATGAAAATCACCAATTTATGCTAGCACTTAAATTTATGCTAGCATTTTGCTGACAACGGCTACAGCATTATTAACAGCAAAAATTTCAGTGTTACAATATTGTACATATCTTGGTTATTAATCTCCATACTTGAAACAGACACAAAAAACTAAATATTTACTAGTGATGCTCACACTCCGAGCTTTGTGTTTGAGGTTTCACTTTTCCAAGAAAAAAATACATCGTGACCTGTGATTATTTTTCAGAAATAGTACTTTGACAATGAGCGCCATGTATTAGTCACCCAACCCGTATGAATGTAATTTTTTTGTGACACAATTTTTTCTCCCTTGTATCGTATGGGATCGCTGCACTGTGCGTTGGTTACAGATCAATGGTCGGTTCCAACCGCTGAACTATTGGTTCTACCCTCAGATCTGACTTTCATATGTCCATTTCATATTGTGCTTTGAAATAATTAACATCATATCAAGTTTTATTCGCCATAGGCGTTCATTTGAGAAGGCCAAATTAATTAGACCCTCAACTCAACCACTAAATAGATAAGTGAGCAAGAGTCTGCTTCAACAAGTCCTCTTTATAATATTGTTTATTTGGTGTCACTCCAGCATGCCTCCAGTCGTGTTTGACAACTTATCATATGTGTTTCATCTTGATAGGTCTAATTCCCAGCCCATTGCTCTGCGCGCCGTACAGTCGAACAGCGCTCAGTGCTCTCCGTGCCCCGGTGCACGGTGTCTCGGCGTCTTCCACATGTTCCCCCGAGCACGAGAAGCATTGACAGCTGCCGGTATGTGTGTGAACTGGCGCCAGCCAACTACGATTTTCTATAACTAATGAACTCATCGACCCGCGATGCAACTTTCTTCACAGATCGGATTCTATTCCGACAATAATTCTTACACTGTCAAAGTGAGAAGAATACAGTAATGTTGATCAAACTGCAACGGCTGTGCTTGGTAGGGCATGTAGCAAGGATAAAATATAACCGACGAAGAAGTGTTGCGAGAACTTTACTCATCAGACCACTGCTGGGTCCCACGAAGAATAACGGAAGGGTATTAGATATTCTTGATTATTTTGTTACTATAAAATTATTTCTGGAGAAAAAGGTACAATAGTGAGTCATCAATAATAATATCCATAAAATGGGACGGCACCGCTGGGTAAGATATGTAACGAGGGTGGAAGGTAGCTGATGAAGGAGTTTTGAAAGACCTAAACTGACCAGAACAGATCTAAGCCATGGCTCAGAGTGCTAGACTCTTACAAATAATAACGAAATGGTTTTGGATGTGCCGGGAAGGATATTATGGAAGAGAGCCGACCACTAAAGATGATTTATTATACTAAGCCTGCAGAACGAAGAATTGTCGGGAAGTTAAACTTTGGTATCTGTACTGGAGTGAGACCGGCGGGAGTGGAGTTATTTCCGAGAGAGAGAAAGACGATAAGAACTCTCCAAGGATCGATGATAACGATGAAAGAAAGAAATTCTAGCAAAAGTAAGTCCCCACCTACACTTTTATTGCTCATTTTCAGGCAAGAGTTAGGGTGCTGGTAGACTTCAGTCGGTTATTGGTCAGTTTTCTTCGTCCGGTGCTGGTTTATATGGCAAAATACGCAGGGCACCGGCCCGATATATAATTTAATCGTTGTGTGTGTGTATCATCTACAGTACCTACTTCATACGTCGACGGTGTGTATCAATGTCAAATTATTGATTATTTAAGAAAAATGAAAACTTGGTTTTATAACAATGTTTTTGCAGTGTAGCCTTCTCTAAAGTTCTTTCGCCATCGCAATAATTATGTCTATAGCATTTTCCATGCGGCTAAATAGTTTCGAGATCCACGGAGAAAAACCACTACGCACTCTTTAACAGTCGGATAGAACCGCGACGGAAACACGACAGCTGAAGGTCCCAGCACTGGCAGATAAACTAGCGGACACTGGATATAGTGGACATGCCAACTAACAGGGTGTAGCAAACCGATGCTGGTTGGTCGCTAGCCAGAACACTTGTCTCGCGTGCTGTCCGGCAGATGAAATGTAACGAGATTATAGAACATCATACAATCCGTAGAGAAATAAACGACTACCTACGTCTAACTGCAAATATCGTTAGAACCGATTTACAGAATCAACCAATATCTTCTAATCCATTTGCGTTGCACTTGGGTTAGAAGATGAACTACACAAAAGTTCGTAAATATGTATGTAGGAAATCGAAACCGTAATTTGATGACCAACTAAGAAATAGCAAACATAAAAACATTCTGAATATTGCTAGGGCGATAATAAGAGAATCATTCAATCGCTAATGAGTAGCAAATATCCAATATTTTATCCAATACGTATACCATAATAATACATATACAATTGCTCTCACCGGGTTTCAAATTCGTGATCTCTGAGTCTAGAGCTAAGGAGCTTACACGAGGTACAGGAGGTCGTCACAGATTATGAAAACTAACATTAGAAAGATGGTAACAGGATATTTTGAAATATGAAAATATTGCGGATCGAGAGTTGTAATAAACTTAGTAATCTTCAATTCAATTTCACTTTGCAAGGAATCGATTTCACATTGAAAGCTTGCGAGCTTCATGATTGTAAGGATAACCTTTGCTTCCTGTATGAAGGCATTAATTTTTGTAATCGCCATCACCAGGATTGTAAACCAATTTAGTCTTCACCGTAATCTCCCGCCCATATCTGAAAGCTCTGTCGATACCAACGGAGAGCTTTTATAGCTGAGGTAATTTTCACAGGTGATTAGGCCATTTCCCCTGCTGACCTTCTTGTTATAACATAAAATATCCTGATTATAGGAGGAAATTGACTTCCTGAGTGGAGTTGTATTTTTTTTTTAAATTTTGTCTAGTTGAAAAAACATTCATTCAAAAATAATGCGAATAAAATAATAACTAAACTTTATCGAGCGAAAATTTTGTAACATTTCTCCCCATGTGCGCGTTTCTAATTGACTGGCTTTACATTATTTACTTCGATATTCTGTTCACGGTTCTTAAATCTCATAAGATGCCAGATGCAATAAATTAAAATATATATACAGATATTCGATTTATTTTTAATAACTTATTGAAGTTTATAAACCTTATTGTAATATTTAATCATTAAAGAAGATTCGCATCTGGTCCTGATACCTTTTTATTTTCTGTTGTTTTTTTTCAGTTTCGTCTTTCATCAAGGATACGTTAATATTATATTCTTCAATGATGTAAATACAGACATTACAATACTTATTTTATTTTTATTTACATTTAAAACATGCTAAACTAGTGCTGTAGTTTGTCAGTGGGTACATATTGACAACATGTGCGAGTATATATAATTTGGTACATTTAAAAAAATTACAAACGTAAATAGTATAATATAATGGTGGTAAATTTACAGGTATAGGATTATATCTTTGATGACAGAAAACAGAGCAAATATGAGGATTCTTTATGATCCAGGTGTAGGAGTACATCAGAGCGTAATAGTATAATTATATTTAAAAAGGGAGGAGTAAAAAGAAATCAGAAAAAAACAATCAATATAAATTGAACATTTAAAATCTGCCATTTTATTACCATCTTACCGTAGAAGTTCCTCACCAAATTCATGGAAGAAATACATTTTGTTCGGAAACTTGTACTTTTCTATTGTATTTTAACTTATTTTTATTGTTCATTTGTCTTTTATAGCTTTTCAGCCTTTATGAACTGCACCCCACTGATCATGACTCAGATTCGAAACGTTACTTGAAATGGCTGGGGCAACGTTTAGTTACCCAGATCTGAAAAGCCAAACCTTCCCCTTCTTCATCTCTTTCCTCTCATTTACTTCCTTCAGCCTCACATTATTCCCAACTAGCGATGAAATAACCCTATTGGCTACAGACAGTTATAACCTTTATACGAGATCACTTAAAAAAAAACAAACGTATACAAACGTCAGAGGAAGCTTTCTACACCAAATGTTGATCATTAAACAGGTGTAAATGTAACAATTTTTAAAGTCCAATCCCGTAGGTACAGCGTAGGTTGGTTTTATTCGAGTATATAACATAAAGATATATGTATAAATCATGTTCTTGGAGCAATAATACCTCACTAGGTTTTGCCTATTGCAGTGCTGCAATTGGTTTGTGTATTTAGAATATGTGTTGTAATGTGGATGAAGCAAGAAGTGTGTGTGTGTTGGAAATAATTTTTAAAACGAATATTTGGAAAAATATTTATACTCAACCTCCTACCCCTACTCCAACTCCTACTCCAACTCCTACTCCAACTCCTACTCCAACTCCTACTCCAACTCCTACTCCAACTCCTACTCCAACTCCTACTCCAACTCCTACTCCAACTCCTACTACAACTCCTACTACAACTCCTACTCCAACTCCTACTCCAACTCCTACTCCAACTCCTACTCCAACTCCTACTCCAACTCCTACTCCAACTCCTACTCCAACTCCTACTCCAACTCCTACTCCAACTCCTACTCCAACTCCTACTCCAACTCCTACTACAACTCCTACTCCAACTCCTACTCCAACTCCTACTCCAACTCCTACTCCAACTCCTACTTCAACTCCTACTCCAACTCCTACTCCAACTCCTACTACAAACTCCTACTCCAACTCCTACTCCAACTCCTACTCCAACTCCTACTCCCAACTCCTACTCCAACTCCTACCCTACATCTACCCAACTCCTACCCTACATCTACCCAACTCCTACCCTACATCTACCCAACCCCTACCCTATGACTACCACTATTAAATATTTAAAGAAAATGAAAAGAAAAAAACTTTCAATGTTAGCTTTATCTCGACAAATGGGGCCTAGGAATTTGTTGCCAATTTTTTAATTGCCCAAATCTCGTTGCGTAGGTGGAGACGCTCAATTTGATACCCATATCGGCGACCCGTACCCCTACCCTTACTCCTACTTCTACCTCTACCCCTATCCCTACCCTACATCCCCTTAAATCTACCCTATCCCTACTGTACCGCTATTCTTATTGAGTATTTATAGGAAAGAAACAGAAAAAAGCTTTCCGTATTAGCCTTTTCTCGCAAAAGAGAGCCAAGATTTAACTGTTCATATTTTCACCGAGATGCCCGCATCCGCTACGTCAATACGCGTATTTTGATACCAATATCAGATATATTACAAAAGAAAAAGAATATCAAAATGAATTATTTATAAAATCTCCTACTCTTTGATTTTCTGTGCTCCTGGGAAAAATCCATTAATTCATAATTTTATACGCAAGTTATTACCCATTTAGAAGCAACAAAAAAATAAATAAATTATGTCAATCTCGAAACAGGTCTCCACGCTCTTCGGATACTGTCTATTTGGTCCGTTTAAAAAAAATGGCGCCATTTAAAATAAATATTTATCAAAAAAACAGCGATTTTAGTACCTCTAATGTATTTCGTATGTAAAAGAATCAAGTCATGATATCGTATCGGTAGTACTTAATTATTTAGCCAAAAGTGCTCAGTACCTACCTAGTAACTATTTTCGAATAAATTCGATGGGGTAAATGTTTTCTTCTCTGTGGCAACATCGTAAGTGCCGCCATCTTGTCCGCCATTTTCTTTTTAAATATGTACACTATCGAACAAATTAACGTATTCATTTCAAATAAATTAATAAAATTTAACAAAAACATAAAAATAAAACGTGACTTTTTTGATTTTCTTTTTTTGGTAATGACATTGTTGGAGGGTGTACTTTTTGAATTCGCAAACGCCGACAGCCTATTCGTAATTAATAAGTGAAAAACTGAAAAAAAATCGACAAATCTTTATTTGAAAAATATATTTTTTCTACGCCAACGTTCGCCGAGACGGACCTTTTCGATTTTCGGAAAAAAAACTTATTCGAAAAAAAACATTTAATTATATTACAAAAATTAATTAATATTTTGTGTCTACGTTTTTTGGTCGGTGTCTGTTTTTCGTGATCACTTAATATGGAACGTTTTCAAAGGAAACTGTCGGTATATTACGGGGAGAATTTCTTTGCGATGAAATTTGAATTAGCGCCAAATTCGATTAGTTTTTTTAATTTTTCCTTACGGATTTCACTGTAGTTCTAGTGCCGACCGCTAGGGTCGCTAGTAAAAAAATTTTTTTTTTCCTTTTAATCAATAATATGTCGTTTCATGACGATTTTGGAAATGTCAAAAGTTTGATGGATTATCCTGTGGTTTTTTTCAAGAAATGCGGCCGAACTGACCGATTATTAACCTTCCGAAATCTGTTTTAGTAAATATTGTCCAATTATTTATCCTTCCCCGCGAGTATTTTTTATGGATTACGCTTTCCCGTGAAGAGACATGTTTTTCAATTTTTTCCAGATATTTAATATTTTTCCCCATATTTTTACGTGACGCGCGGCTGACTCGATGGAGTAATCTTTTCAGACTTGGCCAGCCAATGCGACCCTTGCGGTGTTCTAAACTCTACGGGAGTACAGTCGACTTTCGCGAGACTGCAGGTGCTTTATTTTCCCATACAAAAAATGACAGGTCAAAATTTGAGCGAAAACGAACCTTAAGGTGTTTCGCGTGGATAGGGCGTTTGGGTCGATTTTTGACTGGCTGGCGAAGTCTGAAAAAAGTGACGATTAGAGCATTAATATATATACTAGGTTTTGCCTATTGCAGAGCTGCAATTGGTTATGAATAGTTGTGTATGTGTGTTTAAATGTGCATGAAGCAAGGAGTGTGTGTGTTGAAAATAATTTTTACAACGAATATTTGGAAAAATAATTCTACTCACCTCCTACCCCTACTCCAACTCCTACTACAACTCCTACTCCAACTCCTACTCCAACTCCTACTCCAACTCCTACTCCAACTCCTACTCCAACTCCTACTCCAACTCCTACTCCAACTCCTACTCCAACTCCTACTCCAACTCCTACTCCAACTCCAACTCCTACTCCAACTTCTACTCCAACTCCTACTCCAACTCCTACTCCAACTCCTACTCCAACTCCTACTCCAACTCCTACTCCAACCCCTACTCCAACCCCTACTCCAACTCCTACTCCAACTCCTACTCCAACTCCTACTCCAACTCCTACTCCAACTCCTACTCCAACTCCTACTCCAACTCCTACTCCAACTCCTACTCCAACTCCTACTCCAACTCCTACTCCAACTCCTACTCCAACTCGCGTATTGCCTATTGCAGAGCTGCAATTGGTTATGAATAGTTGTCTATGTGTGTTTAAATGTGCATGAAGCAAGGAGTGTGTGTGTTGAAAATAATTTTTACAACGAATATTTGGAAAAATAATTCTACTCACCCCCCTACCCCTACTCCAACTCCTACTCCAACTCCTACTCCAACTCCTACTCCAACTCCTACTACAACTCCTACTCCAACTCCTACTCCAACTCCTACTCCAACTCCTACTCCAACTCCTACTCCAACTCTTACTCCAACTCCTACTCCAACTCCTACTCCAACTCCTACTCCAACTCCTACTCCAACTCCTACTCCAACTCCTACTCCAACTCCTACTCCAACTCCTACTCCAACTCCAACTCCTACTCCAACTCCTACTCCAACTCCTACTCCAACCCTACTCCAACTCCTACTCCAACTCCTACTCCAACTCCTACCCTACATCTACCCAACTCCTACCCTACGACTACCACTATTAAGTATTTAAAGAAAATGAAAAGAAAAAAACTTTCAATGTTAGCTTTATCTCGACAAATGGGGCCTAGGAATTTGTTGCCAAATTTTTAATTGCCCAAATCTCGTTGCGTAGCTGGAGACGCTCAGTTTGATACCCATATCGGCTAAACCTACCCCTACCCCTACCCCTACCCCTGCTCTTACCCCTTTTCCTTCCCCGACCCCTACCCCACCCCTAGTGATTTTATTTTAATAAATTTGTTTTGCGTAATATTTTCCCTTAAAAATATGAGCCACATCTTGCAAAATGGGGCTTTGGAGCTAACTGCAAAGTTCAAGGGGAAAGTAAAAAAACAGCGCTATATAAATTTTTTTAAAAATCAGAGAAAAAATTACCGTTTTCTATCAATAAATGCATTTTTAATGATTTTTTTCGTTCACCGAATTATTTTCTCCTTGTATATTTCAAATGAATATTGATATATTAATCGTTTAGGTATTTATAATGGCGCCGTGTAAAATCGCCTACGCATTAAAAAAAAAAACCGTAATTCTATTTCGACAAATTCGTTTATTTAAAATATTATTAAATCTTCAAAGCATTTTTTGCATACTATTCCGATAGGCTGCTGCTCTGAAAAATGGGGTACCTACCCGGAATTAAATTCGAATGCTTCAGTTCATTACAGGTTTTTGGGTAGGTACTTTGTAATATTGCACTTGCCTTCAAACTGATCCACTAGAAAACGGAATCGCCGCGAAAGAATAAAATGAAGATTTTTAATCAACTTTTATAACTGTCAAAAGTTTGAACGATTACTGTGGATTTTTCGACATGGGTGTCTGTAAATGTCGCGATTGTTAAAACTCCCGCCCCCTGTTTTAGTACGGATTATCCATTTATTTAACCTCTTCGACTCACAGAAATGAAAGATTAAGTATTTTCGTGGCCGACGGCAATAGTGGAAGAAAATTTACCGCCGAGAGATCAGGTTTCTGTTTTTGTACGTACTTTTTAAATATTCTCGTGGCCAATTATTTTTCTTTCACTGGCAACACGTAGGGTCAGAAAGATCGCTGGAAACTCGAATGAAGATCGAGCAGCGCCACCCGGCGGGTACGAAGATTGCGGTTGAAAATAGAACCGACTCGATTGGATTTGAATTTTTCTAGTTCTCGCCGATAGATGGAACCAGTAATCGTTCAATATCTTCGATACAAATTTTTCAGTACTTTCTAGAGATTTTTCTTAGTTCACATTTTTCCCCAGATTTTTACCCCACATTTTCAACATCATATACGACATCACAACGTCATATGCGACATTCATTTTCAGACTTGGCCGGCTAATGGGACCCTTCCGGTGTTCTAAACTCTACGGGCGGTTAGGTCGACTTTCGCGAGACAGGACAGCTGCTGATATTCAAATTTGACCGAAAACGAACCTTAAGGTGTTTCGAATGGATAGGGCGCTTGGGTCGAATTTTGCTTGGCTAGCGAAGTCTGATAATGGGGAAAGTTAGAGCATTAATATATACTAGGTTTTGCCTATTGCAGTGCTGCAATTGGTTTGTGTATTTAGAATATGTGTTGTAATGTGGA